>CM061919.1:216720842-217105460 GCA_031002005.1 Vandiemenella viatica
CTTTCCTTGTACGTGCCTAGGAAAAATAAAATCACAAGGATACTACGTTTTGGACACAACAGCTTTGGAAAATCAAATCTCCTTGATGTGTGCAACATGGCTGTCTGTGATCCTCGTTTAAAATACAAAATATAAACAATATTTGGCTTTTAAGTTAACCCAACCTTTAATCATATAACTTATAAATGCACAAAGTTTATAAGGAAAATTTTGGGACCAAAAAAAGAGACAGGAAGAGAATTTAATTTCCGTTTGAGATCGAACCAAGAATTATATGACAAGTTTGAAAAGATATCAAACACGATATGGAAATTGACACCGGAGCGTGTGCTCCATTGCAATTAAATTAAATAATAAAAAAGGAGATTAGCTTTCTCTGGACATATCAAGAGAATAGAATCAAAAAGAATGGCAAAGAAAATACTCAACTTCCAAGAAAACAGGAAGACTCAAGTTCCATGGGTGAAGGATGTCCATCAGGATCTGAAAAGATGTGGGATCAGCATCCAAGACAGGGAATTATTCAGAGGAAAAATTGCGGAGGTAAAGGATCTGACTGAAGAAAAACCAACCAGGAAAAGGAGAGAATTTTCAGATCAAGAAAAAGCAAGAGTGAGCGAGAGAATGAAAGAGTACTGGCGACCGGCGAAGGAAGTTCAGAAGAGGAAATGAAGTTGTGTAGTCGTAGTCCATAGACGACTGAAAAGGAAAGTAAAAAGAAAAAAAGTAAAACGCGTAATGCCTAAAACGTCTCCGGATTTTGGTGAAAATTTGTGAAGCGTCCCCGTGCAATAAAATTAAAATTAGAAGCATTAAAATGAAATAAAAAATTATTAAGTTTAAGAATTTCAATAAACAAAAGTTAAAAGACCGTTTCAGGATATAAGAAAAAATAGCAAGTAAGGGTTAATTAGATAGTTATTGAAATTACCACCGAAGCATGAGCTCAGAAAAATTCAGTTCTAGTTTACCATGTATGGAAGCTTATCAGCCGTAGCATAAAAATACGAAATGCGTGTTTCATTCAATTAAATGATTTTTTTCTCGCAGTCTTTTACTTTCATTATCTATTATTTATAAAGATCGCACTAGAAACATAAAACACCGAGATGGGAGGAGGCCAATATTGGCCTCCTACCTATCATTCGGGAGGACCGGGGTTAAACTCGGTTCGGCCATCCTGTCTGAGGTTTTCCGTGGTTTCCCTCAGACACTTAGGCGAATGCTGGGATGGTTCCCTACAAGGCCACGGCCGACCTTCCATCCCCCTTCCCTCCCCGTAGTAGTAGATTGGCTGAAAAGAGTCCCCTATGACTCTCCAGCAGCCCGCCTCCCAGCCTTCTGCTGGGAGGAATGAATGAAATGTAAGAAACATAAAATATAAATACAGTTCGATTTAAAACTTGTCGTACTAATCGTATTTATTCATATAGATATGAGTGGAATTATCATTCCCTGTAGAAGAGTTACCGTAAATTTGTAATGATGTTAATGGCAAATGTATACCTCACTGAGAAATTGTAACAATTAATAGAGATGGTTTTTGATGTAAGTGTGTATTGTAATTTAAGTGATGGTAATACTGGCAGCTAAATATTCATTGTAAACTTGCTATCTTTTTCATTACACTTGTCTGGACTCTGGAGCACTGGACATTCTGCTTAGGTTAATATTATACCCAAAGTATAATCTGAGATAAAAGATCGGCTATAAACAAAACACTTGCGAATAATCTGACAAAATTCATATCCAAATAATGTTAACGAAGTGTCTTTGTTAAGAATCAGGTAGGTATAACACCCACTGGAATTAACGTCACAGCACATCATACAGCTCTATTGTAACGAGCCGCGCTGTCGCCACGTTACAAGGTGCATTTTTATTATATATGTAATAATATAAGAGTAATTTACATAAATCTTGGGCGACCACGTGAATAGATTTTTGTTGTAATTTTATAAAGTACGCAAGATTCCAAGTGAGGACTGTAATGAAATGGTGAACTTATACAGTGTATCGTAGCAAAGCGAATATTCAAGAATTATTGAGCTATGTAGGCTTGAAGCTAATCTTGGTGTTCCCGAGCCTTGGCGACACAAAGTCGCGGATTTGGGATTTGCCAGACCACACACCCTGCTCCCTGGGGATGGGTCACTCACCGAGCGGGAAAAGCCTGCCGTCCGAAACCCGAATGTTCTCTCGCCCGGCGAACTTAGCCGAATATGTCCGACCTCTGTTGAATTCCTTGGCCAAATCATATATCGAGGATATCACGTGACATTAGGTGCCGACCTGAAGGTCCAATCAAAATGAGCGTATAACTCAAAATCCTGGGAATTTTTGTTGTATGTGAGCTTCGAGACTACAAATGGGCGGAGCGAGAAGTTTCCTCGTGGACCGAAGAGCGAGGAGCTGGAGATTCTAGATTCTAACTTCGATCGCACCAGTCTGAGGTTGACTTGGAAAGTTGACTTCTTTCGAGATCTGCAGCTTGCCTTGCTGGAGCAAGCCTATCACCGCAACACAGCCGGTAATGCGATGATGCGCATTGCCAGACCAGAGATGCCTATAGCCGACTTGTGAGATAATTGTAAGACGGCCAAAAGGACATATGCTCCCGTTATATATTCACCTTACAAGGCAGGAATACCGATGGTTATTGGAATCACATTTAAAATTAATGTAATTATAAAAATGCTTAAGTTTTTGTTGAGTCACAATGGAGATAGAATTAGGTAGTTAAAAATAAAATTATTGTACCATAATTTCATTTTTCACCAACGGCCGGCCATATTGTAACGAGCCGCGCTGTCGCCACGTTACAAGGTGCATTTTTATTATATATGTAATAATATAAGAGTAATTTACATAAATCTTGGGCGACCACGTGAATAGATTTTTGTTGTAATTTTATAAAGTACGCAAGATTCCAAGTGAGGACTGTAATGAAATGGTGAACTTATACAGTGTATCGTAGCAAAGCGAATATTCAAGAATTATTGAGCTATGTAGGCTTGAAGCTAATCTTGGTGTTCCCGAGCCTTGGCGACACAAAGTCGCGGATTTGGGATTTGCCAGACCACACACCCTGCTCCCTGGGGATGGGTCACTCACCGAGCGGGAAAAGCCTGCCGTCCGAAACCCGAATGTTCTCTCGCCCGGCGAACTTAGCCGAATATGTCCGACCTCTGTTGAATTCCTTGGCCAAATCACATATCGAGGATATCACGTGACATTAGGTGCCGACCTGAAGGTCCAATCAAAATGAGCGTATAACTCAAAATCCTGGGAATTTTTGTTGTATGTGAGCTTCGAGACTACAAATGGGCGGAGCGAGAAGTTTTCCTCGTGGACCGAAGAGCGAGGAGCTGGAGATTCTAGATTCTAACTTCGATCGCACCAGTCTGAGGTTGACTTGGAAAGTTGACTTCTTTTCGAGATCTGCAGCTTGCCTTGCTGGAGCAAGCCTATCACCGCAACACAGCCGGTAATGCGATGATGCGCATTGCCAGACCAGAGATGCCTATAGCCGACTTGTGAGATAATCTCACATATCGTGGGTCCGCTACACTCATCACAGACATCAGACGCAGAACTATAATGGTAATTTATTACGACCAAGCCATGTGATTGTGCATTCCGTGAAACAGAACCCGTAAGCGACTTTGAGAGGATAGGTCCATGTTCTCACTTAGTAATTGTAAAAACCCCTGAGCTAGCGGCATAATTTGCCAGAACTAGTTATTTTCGAATGATATATTGTTCATTCTGGCGCCCATGATTTTCTTTTTAACTGTAAAGTCACAGTATTATGATGCCTTTGTCTGAGGTAGTCATAACTTGTATTTTTCATTGTTTCCAGTTGTCATTATTTCTTGCATTTTGATTCTGAGATATTTAAAAGTAAATATACAATTGTTTGCTTGCTCATGACGGCTAATTGTAACTCTGAGCGTTGCTTTTATGATTTTGCCAAATTGTGTTAATAACGGTAAATTCGCTCAGACTTGTAATCGCCAGTGATAAGAAAATAAATGTCATATTGTGACAATTTTTCCTAAATTCCAACTAACGTCGAGATTCTTGCTAAATTAATAAATTTCCACTCCTTCATAAAAATTAAAATTAAAAATCCACAATTATTAATCATAAAGGTATGAAAGATAATTGTAATGTGGTTTGCCCACCAAGGCACCTACCACACTACAAAGGTTTGAACACAACCTTTTTATCAGCTGTAGCTGTAGCTCTTAAAAAATTTGTACGTATCCATTTCTTCCAAAAATCAAATAATTACACCGATTGCCACGTGTACATTATCCTCATTCCATTTATCTCGATACAATTTATTTCAAGAGGATATGGGATTATGTTAAATTATTTCGCATTGAATCGTACAGACACCATTTCTATTTTTTACAGAAAGTTTAATTAGATAAAAAGCCTTAAAATACTCTCTCTATTTTTTTAACCTTCAGACCGGAATATTTAGCTACCTTCTGTATCAAAGCTAAAAAATTAAGTTTCTTTGTAAAAATGTCGTCACACTTGTCTGTTACTCTTGTTTTTGTTTTAAAATGGAAGTAAGTGGTTCATTTAACTTTGACCTTCTGATACGTATCAGGTGTATTTGATTGTATTTCTAATAAACAAACGTCAGAATCAGGATAATGTACTCTACTTTTTCCCATAATAAATTCAGAACACATTTCAAATATAGGTCAAATACCGCGTTAAGAAAGCGCAAGGTGGATCTTACGTCTCCTTCACCATAGTAGAAAATAGGAAAGTATGTATTAAAAATTTCTATGTATGTAGAAAATTTTAAGTAGGTTACACGATTTAAAGGAGTATGGGCTACATATATGACCAGCTAGTGAGATAAAAACCACAATACTAATAAATTTGAAACAATGTAAAATAATAAATTCTTCACGGGTTTGCTGCCGGATTACATTTTGTGCTGACGACGAGCTTTCGGCGACTTGCACTGCCGCCATCATCAGGTCCGTTGTATCTAAAGGAACAACCAGTTAATTTTTTAGTGGAGGGAACAGTCGAAGGTAAGAACTGTAGAGGAACACGAAGATTAGAATATATGAAGCAGATAATTGAGGACGTGGGTTGTAAGGGATCTGTAGACATGTAGAGGTTAGCACTCCAGGCAAATGCCGGGATACTTCCTTCAAAAGGCCATGGCCGAATTCCCATTCCTTGCCCACCATTCTTTCCCGTCTCTAAAGACCTCGCTGTTAGAGAGACGTTAAGCAGATAAAAAAAAGAGTTTAGCACAAGATAGGAAGGGACGGAGGATTGTATCAAACCAGTCGAGAGACTAATGACAGCAAAAAAAAAAAAATATATATATATATATAGTTTAATTGTAACATATAAACTGTTGAATCTGAGGAGTGCAGAATGTTTTAATTTAATGTTAAGGAAAAAGATAAAAGTATTTGTAAATGATTCACGTAGTGTTTGAAAAAAAGTTTAATAGTGGAAAAACGTGAGAAGGGTTATTTAATGTTAAGCAGATTGTTTTCAAGACAACGACTTATTTTTAACCAGCAGAAAGGTACATATCGTTCTCCATTTTTGGTAGTAATTCAAAAAGCATAACAGGGTATATTATAAATAAAAATAATTGAGCGCTCACAAGCTCATTCTGAGAGGCGTTAGCTATTACTGAATCCCATTAAAGGAATAATGCAAATTATATATTTTTTCTGCAGTTCACTCAGGTAAACACCATTCCACAGTGACGGATTAAAATCTCGTCCAAAGAGAAAAAACAAGTTGCATTTATGTTGAGTGATAATGGCCTTAGATAATTATTATATGATTAAATAAGCAGAAGTTGAAAAACGAGATCATACAATAACGGCTTTTCTGTATTCCTTTAAATCTTATAATAAAAATGTGGTTTATTAATACCAATGTGGGTTGCATGGTGTAACGCAAGTTACTAGTAATTGAAAGGTGACGATTTGTATATAAATTTAGATTTTCCTTGTAACTGGTCGATACCAGCATCATTTCGAAATTTAAATAATACCATTCAACTTTTTTGAACAATAGTGATTTAAAGTTTTAAAAAATAGTGATAAACCTCACGTAAGAAGCTGCTGGATTCACTTTGTCTGTTGTCATTTTCTAAAATAATATTAATAAATAGAAGTCTCTCAAGAAAATAATCATGTTTTATGATTGAGCTTAACTACCGTGACTGCATTAGATACACAATTCCATTGCTTTAAGATAGAAGACTAACCGTTCCTAGTTTCCCAGCTTTCAGTTACAAAAAATAATTTCCAAAAGTTAAATTTACAAGAAACGAATATCCTGAATCTTATAAATACATCATTATTTTAAAGCGCTTCCAAGGAACTACACTGGTCAGCCAAAACATTATGATCACCTGCTTATTAGTGTGTTGATCAATAATTGGAGAGCAATACAGTAGCGATTCGGCGTGGCATGGATTCGAAAAGTATTTGTTAGATTTCTGGAGTTGTGGCAGATCTGACAGCAGAGTACAATGCTGGTGCAGGCATAAGTGTTTCGGAGCACACTCTGCTGTCGGATTGTCGGCTGTCCCGCTTTACATAGCGGGCAAGCCTCCGACCTCCACGTTCTGTGATGAGGCGTGGACGCCCAATACCTTGTCGCCCAGTCGTGGTTTCACCGTCCTGCAACCACTCTGCCTAGAAGCTCACTACAATAGCACGCGAACAACCGACCAGCCTCACCGTTACGAAATGCTCCTTCCCAGGTGCCGCGCCCACAAACCACCAGTGCGTAGTTTAGGGGAATTGCGTGACCTGTGCGTAGACATCTGGTGCCAGGCAACACCGGAAAGATAACAACGACTTTTCGAATCCATTCCACGCCGAATCGCTGCTGTACTGCGCTCCAAAGATGAACCAACACACCAATAAGCAGGTGGTCATAATGTTTTGCCTGATCAGTGTATACAGGGTGTTACAAAAAGGTACGGCCAAACTTTCAGGAAACATTCCTTACACACAAACAAAGAAAATATGTTATGTGGACATGTGTCCGGAAACGCTTACTTTCCATGTTAGAGCTCATTTTAGTTTCGTTAGTATGTACTGTACTTCCTCGATTCACCGTTCGTATTGTGGACGGCTGTGATACAATACGCCATTCTCCAGGGCTGCATCAGCGCATCAGGGATTCCATGCGACGGAGGGTGGATGCATGTATCCTCGCTAACGGAGGACATTTTGAACATTTCCTGTAACAAAGTGTTTGAAGTCACGCTGGTACGTTCTGTTGCTGTGTGTTTCCATTCCATGTTTAATGTGATTTGAAGAGAAGTAATAAAATGAGCTCTAACATGGAAAGTAAACGTTTCCGGACACATGTCCACATAATATATTTTCTTTGTTTGTGTGTGAAGAATGTTTCCTGAAAGTTTGGCCGTACCTTTTTGTAACACCCTGTATGTGCAGCGAAAGGAGGTAACAGAATAACGGCAAAAATAAACTATTGTTTTATGCTACTCACCAAGACGAAGTTTGGATATTAACCTATGTAAAATTAATATCCTTTATTGTGTTTCCATATTTTTACACGCAACTAACATATACTTCCAGCATTCACTATTCCAATATTTTTACAAAATATCTAGAAGAACAAATTCGTCGGCTATATTCTCCTCTTTTTTCCTACGGACTTGTTCTTCAAATGTTCCCGCCAAAGATATTCTTTTAACACACTACTCTTTGCTCTTGCATACTAACTATTATCTTTTTCTTTTACAAAACAAAATAACTTTAAATTAAAAAATACTTACCTTTAAATATATATACAGAGACAGTAAAACAGAAATAATACAAACAAAAATGTAATTAACTATGTTTCCTTACACCAAAACCAATCCCTTGGGTGAACGGTAACGCTTGGGGCTGTCATTCAAGGGAATGTGGGCTCAAATCTTCGACTAGAAGCCTAGATTTCGGTTTACATGATTTTCCGAAATTACTCCAGGTAAATGCCTGCCGGGATAGTTCCATCAAAAGACCATTTCTTTCTGTTCCTTGCCTCCATCCTCTCCCACTTCTAATATCCACGAAGCTGACGCGGTAAAGAAGTAAAGAAAGAAGTTACTAACAGGTCTTGTATAAGAAAAGTTTCGTCTGCTTAGATCTTATTACTTTTGAACGTCCGTACCTTGCGTTAAGATCAGACTATATCATAATACCACTGGGACTCAATTAATTATAAAACTGATGCTAATTTCAGTCAGACTTTAGTTATAAAATAGAACAATGGATATTCCACACTGTTTAGTTGACACAGAAAACCAATTTTAACGGTCTTAATAAGTTTTATTATGGTTTTTCTTCAATAATGGCTTAAATTCAATTTTATTTTAGAAATAAAGGTATAAGAAAATTGATGGCGTTTTTTTTATCCTCAACGATATTAAATTTAATGGCAATGTTGAAAAGTAATTGTAGACGAAATCAAGTAACACCATTCTATGTACATCATATGCTTAATTTTTTTTAAACAATAGGAACCTTTAACACTTATAAATTACTGTAGCTTAGTGGAATCAGGTCCATAACGAGAAATTTGTAAAAAAGATTAACATGTCCTGTGTGCGACAAAAGTGAACGATAAAGTGATCAGTTAACGTAAAAACTTCTGAAGCACTTGATTTAGCAATTGGTCCAAAACACAGAATCGCTCATATACCAAAGGCTATACTTATATTAAGATAGACGCTAGTTTTTAGGCACCTAAGTTTATTTCCCGCTGCCGGCGAAATAACAAGGTAAAAGTAACATACCAAATCGAAGCTAGTGGCTCAAATGAAATCATATAACGATTGGTTTGAAGACGATACTCTCTCTTTAGTCACTGACGTAAAGATATCCTGAAATCGGACAGTTCTGCACTGAGCTAGCACGAAGAATGAAAAGCGTCAAAAATAAATTTACACACACACACACACACACACACACACACACACACACACATATATATATATATATATCTTATATATAAAATTCTCATGTCACAATTTTCGTTCCCATACTCCTCCGAAACGGCTTGACCGATTCTCATGAAATTTTGTGAGCATATTAAGTAGGTCTGAGAATCTGCAAACATCTATTTTTCATCCCCCTAAATGTTAAGGGTAGTCCACCCCTAAATTTTTTTTTTATTTTTTAGACAAAATTTTTATTTTTTATTTTTTTATGATACAACATACAAAAATACATACAATCCTAAATTTTCACCCTTCTACGATCAACCCTTATTTTTAATAGCCATTTTAGTAATTCTTTTTGGATGCACCGGGTGGAACTGGCAAAACATTCGTTATTTCGATAATTCTTGCTGAAATACGATCAAATAATGGCATCGCATTGGCCGTCTGAGAATCGGCAAACATCTATTTTTCATCCCCCTAAATGTTAAGGGTAGTCCACCCCTAAATTTTTTTTTATTTTTTAGACAAAATTTTTATTTTTTATTTTTTTATGATACAACATACAAAAATACATACAATCCTAAATTTTCACCCTTCTACGATCAACCCTTATTTTTTAATAGCCATTTTAGTAATTCTTTTGGATGCACCAGGTGGAACTGGCAAAACATTCGTTATTTCGATAATTCTTGCTGAAATACGATCAAATAATGGCATCGCATTGGCCGTTGCATCATCGGGCATTGCAGCAACTTTATTGGATGGAGGCAGAACAGCTCATTCAGTATTTAAGCTGCCACTAAATATTCAGAATAACCCTGACGCAGTATGCAACATTAAGAAACAATCGTCCATGGCCACCGTGCTGAAACGGTGTAAAATTATCATCTGGGATGAATGTACTATGGCACACAAACATTCGCTTGAGGCGTTGAACAGGACATTGAAAGATATTAAAAACAACAACAAACTATTTGGCGGAACTCTATTGGTCCTTTCAGGTGATTTCAGACAAACACTTCCAGCCATTCCACGTTCAACATACGCTGATGAGTACAACGCTTGCTTAAAATCATCTCCATTGTGGCGTAATGTTGAAAAATTACAGCTAAAAGTAAATATGCGCGTTCAAATGCTTCAAGATCCATCAGCTGGAACATTTTCAAAACAACTCTTAGATATCGGTGATGGAAAAGTTGCTATAGATGAAACTGGATACGTAAAATTACCGACCGATTTCTTCACAATCGCTGATTCGCAAGATACTCTCATTGAACAAATATTTCCCGATGTACACACACAGTACATAAATCATGAGTGGCTTGCAGAAAGAGCAATTTTAGCGGCAAAAAATGTAGACGTTTTGTTATTTTTATATTCCCTCATCGTTCACAGCGCTCCATGCCTATTTCAGGCATATACCACATTCTTACATACATACAATATACACATTCTTACATACATACATACTTACAATAAGTAAGCTATTTTTTGTATACACTATAAATTACTTGAAAGTTATTTATATGGCAAAACAACGTTTGCCGGGTCAGCTAGTATATATATATATATATATATATTTATATTTATATATATTGAAGAGTACCCCTGCAGCATTCAGGGGGTCACAAAATGTTAAGATCTTTCATTTACCAAGTAATGCCTGTAGACTCGTCATCACGCACACACAATGGAAAATCCGAAATTATTAGCAAAATGTCTGTATCTAAGGTAAATATTTGTCAGCTTTCTATTATTTTTTTCATTCGCCACTTCCACGAACCGATTCATGAGGGGCGAAAATCGTGGACAATGGCTCAAGGCTCAAGGGGGTGTAACCCCGTAACTGCATAAATGGATAAATAAATAAATAATTATGTCTGTCCCTATTGGTTTACTTTATTAGTACTGATGCTGGACAATACACGAGTACATAGTTACATTCAGTTCTGAGCAGCTTTAAATCTATTGCCGATTCGGTCTAGACACAGTCGCCACGGGTAAATTACCGGGAATTAAGTCACTCAAGAATTAAGTCACTTAAGCATACAAATGAAACATCCTTCCTGGGATACAGTTAACACTTATTTATTACGTAAAAGTTCACAAGCTGCTACAAAACACCGTGTAAACCACCAGATGTATAATTCTAATCGGACCTCGTAGATCTGAAGATTGCCAGGTTCGATTAAGCAGTGAACAAGACTATTTATAATCGCCAAACCTGCCACACATGTGACGGCACCACACTTCACTGTTCACAGTTCCTACTCATTACAGCTTTGCACTGAATCTGCCACCGACACTTTCATTAAGTCTGTAGTCATGCTTTATAAAGTTCCTATAGCTACCATACAGTTCAGTCGCTCACAATACATTCAGTTATTACCACGCGCGCTTACACATCGCTATAGTCTTTTGCCAGCTTGTCTCTTACTTAAGATATTCCGCTCTGCGGCAACCAATCGATCGTATCGTTACAGGGGTCTTGAATGCAGAGAGCAAATTGTCTCGAATTTGCAGCTTCACCCACTCTGAAGAGTTCTAGTGAAGCGCCGAATTGCAAAAATTAGTGTTGCCTGTACGATGATCCCGATTTGAAAATCACAGTCGAAAGTTTTCGGTTGCATGATAAAGTGGTACGCAAACGTCGACTTTGCCAACTTCGGTTTTTTTTTTTTTTTTTTTTTTTTTTTTTTACTGCTTTACGTCTCTTTTTAACATCGAGGTCTTTTAGAGACGGGAAAGGATGGGGGGCAAGGATGGGGGCAAGGAATGGGAAGGAATTCGGCCATGGCCTTTTGAAGGAAGCATCCCGGCATTTGCCTGGAGTGATTTGGGGAAACCATGGAAAACCCAAATCTGGATGCCCGGACGGGGATTCGAACCGCCGTCCTCCCGAATGTGAGGCGAGAACGCTAACCGTTACACCGCCCCACTCGGTAACAACTTCGTGACTGCTGTTTAATCAGTAACATCCCGCTGGTCTTTCACTTGATGTTACATGGAGCCGCGGATTTTCCGTGAGAAAAGAAATGAATAAAGAAACAATTTTTGTTTGCGATAATACCATAATGGACGGTCACAGGATCATTCAGAGAGAATTTAAATATTCACCGATGAATCACATGTTGGAGGGAACATTGTTAGGAAATAACCATGGAAGAAGAGAAAGATTAGAATATATGAAACAGATAACTGAAGATTTTGTCGAAATGGGTATATTTAGTTGATGAGATTATCTGAGGAGCTGATTACAGAAAAAAATCTCTCATAGTGCTCTACGCTGAGAACAAAATCCTTAAAAAGCTGCAATAATGTTAAAGATTCACACCCAATTAGCTGGTGCAATTAGTTAACTTGTGAGAAAATTGGTAGAGAATTCTGTTTCACAGAGGAGATAGTATTGCAAAGGCGAAGGAAACATCAGTTTCCAAAGGAGTTTTGTGGACACAAAGGTTTGAGTTTAATTAACTCTAATCAGATTAATCGAAATTAAACTGCACAGTTTGCCGTTTTATATTGAGGCAGTGTTAAGGGGAGATTGGAATTGGTGAATGTTTGGAGTCCGTAGCGGAACTCTTAATTATTTTATTGTTATCAAAGCTATTTCCAATTATCAACTGTAGTAAGGCTCAATGGTGAAGTATCCAACTGGAAATCGAAACTTTTCGGAACCATGGTATGAGTGGCGAATATGACACAGAGCCCCATCGGGTAACGCTTGGGCCCAGCAATCCGGAGGTCGCGGATTATATACCCCCGCCATGCAGATTTCGGTTTCACATAGTTACCCGGAATCTCTCCGGGGGAATTCTTTCAGACAGGTCATGCCAAATTCCTTCCCGTTCCATGTTCCAGTCCTCTAACGGCTCTAATGACTTCGAGGGCGACGTTGCGTAAAGTCTAATTTAAAAGACCTTTAACCTTTTCATCTCCTCTGGAAATTCTAGTTTCTCCTTTATAGGGCAGACTATTTCTTAACTACCCCTCAACTCAGCTCACCGGAAGTGGTGGGTGAGCGGTAACGCTCTGACATCGCGTTCGGGAGGACGCCGGTTCGAATCCCAGTCCGGCATTCAGATTTGCGTCTTATAGAGTTTCCCAAATCACTCCAGGTAAATGCCGGGATGCTTCCTTTAAAGTTCCATGGCCGTATTCCTTCCCGTTCCTGGTTCCCCATCCTTTCCCGCCTCTAATGACCTCGAGGTCGACTAGGCATAAAGCCATAAGCAAAAAAAAAATCATATCAGCTCCTTTATTATGTCAGTTATTAATCGTATTTACTGGTAATTCTCGTAAATAACTCTAGTTATCCTCTTTTGCACCCCTTCAATTCTTCTAGCCGATATCCATAATGTGGGTGCTATAATATCTCACCACACACTAGAATGGGCCTAGCCAGGAAATGATTACCCAGTGTAATCATTCCCCTGATAACACCTTTGTCATCCCCTCTAATAGATGACTTTCCTGTCACCTTCCAAATGTGGAATGTCCATCTGCGTTTATTATTATAATACAATCCAAGATATATCAGTCATTATGATGCTTGGGTAGGCAATTCCCTTACAATCATACTAAACTTTTCTTCTCTACGTAACTATTAAGCTGAATCTTCTTGCCATTTAGACATAATACACGTTAATCAACCAAAATTGATATATAGTTCTCAAAAACTTCTCGATAATTGCGCTGCGTCCGATCAAGCATTCTTTCTACCGACGTTTCAACCGAAACCTACGGCCTTCCTCGGTGATCAAGACCCTTAGAAGGTGGCTTGAACCGTGAAGAAAATCTTAGGCTTCGGTCGAAACGTCGTTAGAAAGAAATCTTGCAAAGTATTTGACAAAATTTTGACGGCTGTGAAAACTAAATAGATCTCTCTGAATGTTATATGCATACATTATTTTTATGTACGAGCGAAAGCGATGATAGCGCCGATACCAAAATTAAGCAATAGTTGCATCAATTTAGGCGCCTGACGGATGTAAAGTACTGTGCCGTATGCGTTCTCATGTTTCGCTTGAACTGTGAAAGGTGTCTCATACCGAGGTGTTTCAGGCCACACCTGTGTTTGAGGCGGCGCCGCCCAAGTGCGTGGGACTGGGTTCGAAGCCCGCGTGGGCTCCTACGACGTTGCCATCGACCCTCACTGCTTGAAAAAAAAAAGTCAACCACTGTCACACTTTGTCTTCTACTCGGTTGTCTGAAAAGGAAGAGGAAAATGACTCACCAGCAGAAAAGTGGTGCTTTAAAAAGACTAAACCGGTATTTTGTGAACATATTAAAAAATTATTTCTGTAAGAAACTGCATAACAGCCATCACTTTTTTTTAGTACAATACGTTTTTGTTTCTCTATGTCTATCGGAATATTGAAGATTTGCTATCTTTTTTTGTAGTACAGCTTTTATTTTCCATACGACATATGTAACATGTAATGAACAGTAATAGTCTGTTTCTAGATTTAAAATGTTCTTTAGCGTTTATACGAGGGTGAGTCAAACGAAAACCGTAATATTTTTTTAAATATTATTTATTTTGCATAAGTGGTACAATGCTGTATCACTTTTCAACATAATCTCCCCCACGCTCAATGCAAGTCCTCCAGCGCTTACAAAGTGCATAAATTCCTTTAGAAAAATATTCTTTTGGTAGTCCGCGCAACCACTCATGCACCGCGTGGCTTACCTCTTCATCAGAACGGAACTTCGTTCCTCCCATTGCTTCTTTGAGTGGTCCAAACATATGGAAATCACTTAGGGCAAGGTCTGGTGAGTATGGTGGATGAGGAAGGCACTCAAAATGCAGGTCTGTGATTGTTGCAACTGTTGTACGGGAAGTGTGGGGCCTTGCATTGTCATGTTGCAAAAGGACACCTGATGACAGCAATCCACGTCGCTTTGATTTGATTGCAGGCCGAAGATGATTTTTTAGGAGATCGGCGTATGATGCACTGGTCACAGTGGTCCCTCTAGGCACGTAATGCTCCACCGAGCGTGGTGGTGTAACGGATAGCGTTCTGGCCTCGCATTCGGGAGGACGGCGGTTCGAATCCCCGTCCGGGCATCCAGATTTGGGTTTTCCTTGGTTTCCCCAAATCACTCCAGGTGAATGCCGGGATACTTCATTCAAAAGGCCATGGCCGAATTCCTTCCCATTCCTTGCCCCCATCCTTTCCCGTCTCTAAAGACCACGTTGTTAAAAAGGGACGTTAAACTGTTACAAAAAAAAAAAAAGTAATGCTCCAAAAAGACGTCTTTTTCGTCCCAAAAGAGAGTCAGCATAACCTTCCCTGCTGATGGTTCTGTTCGAAACTTCTTTGGTTATGGTGATGAGGAATGGCGCCATTCCTTGCTCGCTCTCTTCGTTTCCGGTACCGAGCGTGGTGGTGTAACGGATAGCGTTCTGGCCTCGCATTCGGGAGGACGGCGGTTCGAATCCCCGTCCGGGCATCCAGATTTGGGTTTTCCATGGTTTCCCCAGATCACTCCAGGTGAATGCCGGGATGCTTCCTTCAAAAGGCCATGGTCGAATTCCTTCCCATTCCTTGCCCCCATCCTTTCCCGTCTCTAAAGACCACGTTGTTAAAAAGGGACGTTAAACTGTTAAAAAAAAAAAAAATTGTTTCCGGTTGGTGGAAGTGAACCCAAGTTTCGTCCCCAGTAACGATTCTTGCAAGGAAGCCATCACCTTCTCGTTCAATGCGCCGAAGCAGTTTTTCACAAGCATCAACACGTCGTTCTCTCATTTCAGGAGTCAGCTGCCGTGGCACCCATCTTGCAGACACTTTGTGAAACTGGAGCACATCATGCACAATGTGGTGTGCTGAACCATGACTAATCTTTAAACATGCTGCAATGTCATTCAGTGTCACTCGGCGGTTTTCCATCACTACAGCTTCAACTGCTGCAATGTTCTGTGGAGTCACAACTCGTTGTGCCTAACCTGGACGAGGAGCATCTTCCACTGAAGTCACACCATTTGCGAACTTCCTACTCCATTCGTAGACTTGCTGCTGTGACAAACATACATCACCGTACTGAACCTTCATCCTTCGATGAATTTTAATAGGTTTCACACCTTCACTACTGAAAAACCGAATAACAGAACGCTGTTATTTCCTGCTGCAAGTCTCAAGTGGGGTAACCATCTTTATACTGATACTGCGACGGTATTTGTGCATCTGCACTATGCTGCCCCCTACAGGCCATTCTGCACGCTGCTTGTAGCACGCTTACCAACTTACAGGATAACGGCGAGAAATTTCGATTTTTTTATTACAAATTTAAGGTTTTTATTTTACTCACCCTCGTATTTGTAGGAAAATGACTCAGTTTTCATTATTGGAAAATCTAGAAGAATAACTCGAATAGTAGTTAGAATTGTAAAAATTTGGAAAGAAGATGTATGCTATTGAAATGGTATATGGGTAAAATACTTGAACTTTACAGTTGATTTTAATTTCTTGCTCTGGTAACAAGTTGGTATCGTCGTACGACATATCTCATATTTTACGTCAGATACCGAGCTTTGAAACTTTGATGACCTCATCAAAAATTTTCGTCTTTTTACGTGATGCTCGAACAAATCAACACAGCTCTGTTCCAGATTCATGATGGTATAAAATCATCGGCAAGAATTAAAAGCAACATAAAAGCAATTTTCCGACAATTTTGAATTCCGATTTTTTAAAGTCCGTTTAGTTGGATAGCAAATATCACTATTGTAATTATATATTATAATTGACCTCTAAATATAAACCGCTATGACTTTACGATATACAAGCTTAAAATCTAGGGTAGTTGTATTTCATACGAAATTCAAATCTTCGGTTGGTCTCCAATCAGACAAGTATTTTGTTTATGCCGTGTGATCTACACCAATACACGATTGTGTGGAAGAGAATTTGGAGGTGCGTTTCCGTATCAGACGACTTAGATATTACCGAGAAACTTCATTACTAGAAATAGAGGATTACTGGGTTATCTCAAAAAATACGGTTCTGTGTAATTTAATATATAATAAAGCAGGAAGATTACTTTTTTTTCCAGTTAGTTCTCGAAGAGAATACTAACATCAAAACAGCTCCTGATGTTACTCCAGCTTCAAAAAGTAACAACAACTTAGTTTTTAGACTGAAAAAAAATCGATATGCAGATCTCAGATTGACAATCGACCACGTATCTGGACGAAATGTAGATCGGACACCTTACAAATTTATCCTACACATACGAATCAAAAGTCGATATAGAATTTCTGTTTTTGTATCCCAGTATCTGCCATAAATAAAGGTTTAAACTTGATATGCATCTAAATCAAATGAAAAAGTTGTTCTTTTGTTTTATGTTTCTTTTTTTAATAGGAATACCATTATGCTCTACATTGATTCTCAACCATGCACTAATAAACTAGGACTAATTCTGAAAGACCTCTTAAGAATGTTAATAATAAAAATTAGTGAAAGAGATCCATTGAGTGAGTCCGAATAATAAAGAGAAAAGTTATCGCCTGTTCTAGAAAAGACAGATTTATCTATTGTATACGAATGAGTTCACCGTTTGGCTTGTTCCTGAAGTCCGTATCCGTATCGGATGTCGACAACCATCTTGACTATTTTGGCTGTCAGTTGCTCGGAATAGCTCCGTAGCTTGGAGATGCAGGTTTTCAGATTTTTTTAGACAGGAAGTTCTTCCCCCACAAGAACGTCTCTATCCTATGATTACGAAAGCTTCCGCGGTCACTGCATGTATTATCTCGGTTCTCCGGGTGGAGCCGCGTCGATTTATTAAAAAACCCAACGTTTCTGCCATTATGCTATCGCTTTCATCAGAGGATCATCTGAGGAAAGCCACAGCACGATGGTAGAAACGTTAGGTTTTAATAAATCGACTCGGCTCCACCCAGAGAACCAAGACTTCTCTATCCTGGTATTTTACCCTGTAGAGCAGACTGTAGGAGTTGGTAATGATTATTCCTTACAATGTGGCCAAGGTACTGTACCTTTCTTGTTTCCACAGCGGTCATTATTTCTATTTCCTTTTTTCACTCTGAAGGCCAGTTTTTTTTTTTTTTTAAAAAAAAGTAGATACTTTATCTTTATCTGCTATTTACTCCTGCGAAGCGTTGAAAATCAATTTCTCTCTCAGGATGTATTCCAATCCACATTATTGGATATAGGAACATTTAGACAACGGTTCTATGCTTGTAATTCAAAGAGGAATTTTATACATACATTACTTTTTGTCTTTAATGATAGAGTCAACGTAATAATCAGTAGCGCAAATGAGAATGCAATTCTGTTATATTTGTACTTCGTTAATGGCATTTTGCATAGCAGCATTTTCAGGAATTACCGAAAAATAATGTGTTATATTATAGATTACATGAAGGGGTAATACAGAGGTGTAGTATACTACGTATCACTGTTGGAAGATTGTAAATTTCTCATCTTGCAACGTAAACATTTGTTAGTAAAGATGAGAAACGTCATCGTTCTTAGGCTTATGTAAAACTATAAACTAAAATAGTACGATTAATATTGGATGAACCTGAAAGTATGTCGACAAGCTAATAACACAGTATTAGAGCTCTCCAAAGCATTTGATATACGGGACCATAAGATGGTAGTAAATAAAGTGAATTGCTACTGGGTGGGGGAATTCTTAAGAATCTGGAAGCAAAATATATATTTTTATGGCTTTGGTTGATTTTGAAGTCATAAGAGGTTACAGAGATGGGAGCAATTAACGGAAATGGATTGGGCCTTGTCCTTTTGAAGGATTTATCACGACATTCACCTGGATTGCCATCGGGGAACTATGGAAAATCGAAATGTAAACTATGGAAATCGAGATGGGCGGACGAAGATTTGAACCCAAGTCCGCCTGAACGCCAAGTCCGAGAATTACTGCTCGGAATCATTATTCATTGTTCATTACGCCATTGAACGGAGTGGTCTGGGGGCTCAGTGGTTAAGGTTTCTGACGGGGGATCGAAAGGTCTCCGGTTCGAATCCCAGTCTCGGCGGGGATTTTCATTGGTCCTTAACCCGATCTCCACCTTTGGCACAGTTTGTTGTGTAACGTGAAGTACGCCATAGTGCTTCCGTGTTTTGGTTCCACATTAAACTTTGGGTCGCCTGTACCCAGTAGGACTACGGGTTAGGTTAAAGCGGCTACGATAGCGGCGGAATGCGCGGCCAATAGAAATCCCGTCACCAAGTAATTGCGATCACACGGAATTATTATTCTAATGAGTGGTTGTGTTAGTGATTTATGTCTAGAAGTTAGGTTGATTGGAGATGAAACAATATTGTATAACAGGATTAATAAGAAAATGAATTGTGAACTGCTACAGCGTGATCTGGACAGTAAATGCAGTTGTATAGTTCTGGGTGTAATGAAATTACTTGTCAAAGACAGTCAGCTTATTAAGTACACAGTAAGATCAAAGTTTTGTAACATTATACGGTCGAGGAGGAACTGTTGGTGAAAGACATACAGAATAAATATTTTAATATTTAGTTTACAACTCAGAGGGCAGGCTATAATGGGCAGATGATAGGAAGAAATTTTAAAGTCTTGGTGACCAGGGAAGTGAAGTAATTTTGATAATATTTTTGGGTCAGACCGTTGCTTGAATATGATGGGACCAAATTATTATCAAAATAGAGTAGCCAGTGGTTATCAAAGGAGGAAGCTAACAAATAACCGTAGAATACAATCCGTAACTAATATGACAACTGAGCTGGTATGGTAGTAATTGCGAGATGAAGCGAGTGAAGAAATGCTGAGAGTATAAAAGGCACATATTGACAATGAGGCGTAATTGCTTGTTGTTCTAGAGTGCTAGCTCCGCGTGCCGAAGGTCGCCGGTTCGAATCCGGCCTCGGGCAAGGATGTTTAAGTGTTGTGTGTCTGTGTGAATGTCCTGTCCATCCTGTGGCGTCCATACATCAGAAAATACAATGAATATACTGGATGACGACATATACACTGAAAAGATATAATAATTAGATTGAACTGGCTGTATGGCCTCCGTTGCCAAATGCCATTAAAAAAAAAAAAAAAAAGAAGCTTGTTGTTAAAGCAACAAGTCATACATGGATGGAACGGTTTGACCATAACTATACACTATCACTTGAATTCAGGCATGATGGAATGGATTAAGTTTCTTTATATGTGAGGGAATCTAGGACTGAAATACATTGTTAAGTAAACCTCAACTAAATTTAGAGCAAAAGCTCATGCGTAGAGAAATTAAAATTAATCGAATTAATGAATTCTATACACTGGGCTGAAACTGGGAGTCACAAAAAAGTGCTCATGTTCTTGAGAAAACTGACCATACACACTAAACGAGGCAATGAGTCAGAACGTCAAATGACGGCCCACAGGAAGCGTGTAGTGACTCACCTGCCCATTGTAAACTGCCGCCTGGTGGCGAGGACAATAGAGAGTGATGTACGACTCACAAGCATTGTGAAGTTCGCATTGTCTTGTATTCAGTAGAATAGTTCCTAGTTTCTTATTCATTCAACATGCTAAAGGTTCTTTTGATCTTGCTGTACTTCATGGTTGGCATCTATTGAACTGCATTTTTAATTACGGTGGAGCTCATGCTCCGTTACTCCTTTCTTATTATTACATTATTATTATTGTTATTGTTTGGACACGAACCTCATCCCGCAAGGTTAAAGTCAAGAAAGAGCTTCTTACAGTCAACTACAGCCATAACATCTTCACTTGGAGCACGCCGTGTACAACTATGGCGAAATTCGTTGCCTGAAGGGCACTGGAAGAATATCAAAGAGATACCGGCCGCTATATGGAAGGCATTAAATAGATTAAGAACTGAAGTTTCCCGATGCAGATCTAATATAAAAAAATTGGGTTACACAGCTGAAAATGAACTACGTGAATGTGGTGAGCTGCAGGACCCACAACATCTTCTGGTATGCAGGAATCTACCTGACACCTGCACTATCGACGACCTTTTTAGGGCAAATCAGAAGGCCATCAGGATTGTGGAATTCTGATCACACTCCATTTAATTGTGTTCTGTAGCCCATAAGCTTAACATTAATTAATTAATTTTATTTATTTTGTTTCAACTTGTAATGTTATGTCCTGGACACGAAGAAAAATAATTAGTATTATCTTATATAGGGTGTTAAAAAAAAAGAGTGTAAAATATTTTAGAATGTGATAATAAGCATCAAAATATGACAAAAACGTCTAATAAACATAGGGTTGCAAACGCATACTTTCGAAGTTAGTAACAGGTCCGTAATGTGACGCCTATCCAAGCAATGCATGCCTCAGTCCTTCTGCGTAAGGAATCACAACACTCTTTGAAACTGTCTTGGTTGGTCGTGTACGTGATGATATACATTGAAGACCCTATGTTTATTAAACATTTTTGCCTTATTTTGATCAATACTATCACCTCTTAAACATCTCCAACTTTTTTCTAACACCCTGTATACTTTTAAGTGCTAAATTTCTCCACCCATCTACTTTTGCCACTTACGAATTTCAATTTTAAATTCCTTCGCGATATTGGTAAATTATTCATCACTTCATTTCATAATTTATTCCAATCCCTGACACCCTTACTGAAAAAAGAAAATTTTCCCATTCCCTCATGCATGCAATCTAGTGCCAGCTTGTGCCCATGGTCATCATTTCCTTTCCGTCCACTATTCGTAATTCTTCGAACAACGTGACCCCAAGACACATCGCCAACATACGCCTCGTACACTCCCAGCATTCTCTTCCCCCTCCTCCTGTTTTCCAATTACTCCCAATCCACCTGCCCCATCGTGTCAGTTACTGACTGGGTCCTGCAGTAATTCCCACAAACAAATCTAGCTGCTCTCCTTTGCACCCCTTCCAACTCCTGAATTTGATTCCCAAAATGTGGGTCCAAAACTATACCACCAACTATACCACCATATTCAAGCAATGGTCTGACCAAAGTTTTGTAACCAAATGCTCACACTTCCCTGGTACATTATGAGATTGTGAGAATGTATTATAGTTCCCACGTTTTTTTAAAAAAAAATTGAGTTTTTTTATGTATGCGTTCTATTTTCGCTCGCAATGGTCGTCTGTAGCACTGTCTTATATCCTCTTCAGTCCTGAGGTATCATGTATGATACCTCAGGAATTATTTTTTTCTTGGGCCACTTCACAGCTGAACCTTTCTGGCGTATAGTTTACATCGCGCTACTCACAGCTCAAATGTTTGATCCTCTGCTTTTGGCAGCCCTGATTGGAAACATGGGATCCTACAGCTGTACAACATGGCTCGTCGAAATAAAGGTAAAGGCATATATTTTTTCATGAAATAAAGTAACATGAAGCAGTAAAGTTGTGAGTATAATTTTCCTGCTTGACTCCCGAGGTATCACATATATACCATCTATAAAACATTAATTATTGTTTCAAAAAATATGGTCATTCATTGTTAACTAGCATTAACACAAAGCAAATAACACAATAGTAGTTCTCTTGCACTTTTATTATGAAATCTGGACTGAAGAGGATATCCAGGATCCTCGGAATATTCGTGCCTCCTTTTTTAACAATTCCTTTAAGATCAATACTACTTTGTTATTCGTCCTTAATAAAAGAGCTGGATTAATCCCGAGTAGCTTTCGTAGGGCCATCTCATTTTATTCATAATATCTTTTAGTGTATGTTGCACAGTTTCGTACAACGACTATCAAGAGCAAATAATTCTATTAGACTTACTATTGCACAGAATTATCTATAGCATCATATCTTCAGTTCTGTATTCCAGTGATAGACAGAGAGAGAGAGAGAAAAGTTTGAAGGCATCCGTGCAGCGTAGTCTTTCCATTTTCTTATTTTCCTTTACGGCCGATAAAAGGATGTCGTTTAGACTGCTTTTTTATGTGAGTTTAAAGAGCGATATTCTATAGTCGGCAATTTCTAAGCACGAATGTTCGTTTCCTTATTCATCGGGCTGTTTGAAATGAATGGTTGTGCACTGCGAGGTTTCTTCTTTTAGCATATTCTGTAGAATCTGTCAGTGTTTTCTAATGCTAAGTCACACAATGTTACAGAAGTCAGAGTACAGATTCACCAGAATACAAATATGATGAGTTCTATTTTATTACACCATAACTTTTCAAGAGTTACAAGATATCAAACAATCATATTTAGTTTGATTGGATATTCTGTGGAGCGTAGAAACAATATTCTGCTATTTGCTTTACCTTACACTACCATGTAGGAATGCCTGAAGCGTTCTGTTCCTGTATTGTTGCCGTGTTTTTGTGCTGTGTGAATGTTGCTGATATAAGATTTTTTCTCCTAATATAAAAATTTTGTTAGTAAGTTTCTCTTGAGTAGAACTGTCACTGTGCCCCTCATCTTGTCAATAAATTTTCCTTCAATATTCCTCTAACTCTCTTTCTACAAATCTACTTCCCTGTTTCCTCAGGAAGTCTCAGAACAAAACCATTTTTTCCCCTCCTTATATATATCTACTGCTTCCTAACTGTAGAGATCGAAAATAGTATAAAATAATTACGCTTATTCTTTATGTCATTGTATTTTTCATATTTCGGCTAGGAAACGGAAAATATTTTTACCTTCCCTTTCTTATTGTTTATATATTTTCCACACGAAATGTGCATTGAATTCATTGGCGTGAAGGACAACAGTACCAAAATCGGCCAAAAATATTAATGGGGAATGATTTGTAGTCCCTGAAATGGCATTAAATGATCGTTACCATCCATGGCACCAGGTTCTTATTGTATGAAGTGAAAATTGGCTTGTAAGGGAGAAGGATGTCTATTTTATTATTTCGTTGCAAATAAGAGCCTAATCTTCGGACCACCGTAATTTTCTAATTCAGTATTTGGAAATTTGCTATAGATCATGGTGTTATATTTACTCTCTGAATGAAAAGTTTCTTATTAAAAAAATAATTATGTTATACTAAGTGACCCGTGCAAAAATTTCGCGAATGATGAATAGCGAGGTTGGTGATTTGTAGCAGGATGAAAGGAGAACCAACTTATTTGTAGCAACTGTTTATGTCAACTGAAACAAGTACGTAACAAAACACTTACAACATCTTCCGAAACAATTAGAAATGATGAAATGTTTCCTTAACAGAAATAAAAAATATCCGAAATTCTCCTTACTCTGGATAAAACACAGGGTTTATCCATGTCTATGTGACTTGTGCTGGTATCTAGCGGTTTCAAACACTCCTTATTGACGTCAACGGGGTCTACCAGCTTGGCTCTGAACTATCTCATTTTTTAGTAACAGTAGTTTATTTGTGGGTTAAAACATCTAACTGTAATGCGAATATGGCTAGTACGAAAATTTCGACATGTGGTGCTCCTATCTAGCGGAATGAGATCACTCCTAATCGACGCCAGCAAACCCTGGAGGCTCAACTCTGACTATCGCATACCCGTGACTTTGATAGTTCATACTTTTGCCACTAACAGATTAAATTTGAAAAATTTCTTTCTTAATTAATGATGTTGCTTATGCGGAAAATTAACTTTTATAATGATAACCCATTTATCGATTTAGGTTAAATGTGAAGGAAAAAAGAAGGCTAGTCACAAAAGAAGCCTATTACAAATCTCTCTCTCTCTCTCTCTCTATATATATATATATATATATATATATATATATATATATACGAGAATATATATATATATATATATATATACCGGGTGTTTCAGAAATGAACGGTAAATTTGAAAAATCAATAAAAACTAAACGGGCAGCGATAGAAATACACCGTTTGTTGCAATATGCTTGGGACAACAGTAAATTTTCAGGCAGACAAAACTTTCGAAATTAGTTACAATTTTCAACAACAGATGGCGCTGCAGGCGATTTGAAAGATATAGAAGTAAACGCAGTCTGTGAGTTCGCCAGTCTGTAAATCGTCTTTCTGCTGTAAGCGTGTGCTGTTCACAGATTGCAAGTTTGCTGTGAAAAAATGGTTTATTCCTTAGAATAATCGTACTTTAGATTTTTCCAGACTGCAGTGCCATCTGTTGTTGAAAATTGTAACTAATTTCGAAAGTTTGTCTGCCTGATAATTTACTGTTGTCCCAAGCATATTGCAGCAAATGGTGTATCTCTATCGCTGCCCATTTAGTTTTTATTGATTTGTTAAATATACCGGTCATTTTTGAAACACCCTGTATATTGACTTCGATCACCACGAAAGTTGTCACATAAATGTTTACACGGAGAATGTTTTTTGCAGTATCCACTTTTTTATAATTTGACAAGGAAATGACAAGTTCCTTTAGTAATATCAAATCGCATTTCGCTAACACCAAGGATTAGCCTACTTCGTAGTCGATACTGCCACGTTTACTATTTTCTTCTTACGTAAATCACAAACAACATCAATTTATCCCAGTAAAAATAATGGAATCTCATCAATATGAGCCATCTTTTTCATTTTTTCACATTTTTATACCGAATTATAGACTTTATACATGTAGAGGTAAATAAATATACACAGGCAGGACAAAGTATGCCGGCTTTTGTTAGTAAAATATGTGATACGATTAACACGAAGTACTTGACATTTAGCTCGTTACTACGTTTACACTACTCTCAGAAGTGATACCGGTATTTTGAACTGTACCACACAATCTTCAGTAAATATGAACTGAGTGAAAGAAGTGATGACCTGGTGAGATACGGCCGCACGGTTCGCCGTTTCTCAGGGAGGAAACGGAGGCCTTAATTCCGACTACCACAATGTATGACGCGTTGAAGGTGGGATTTTCTCACAACACCGAGCAACTTTTCTCCCCGTCATTCCACAAGACCATTACCGTACATAAACGGGGGGGCCTTCACGGCACCGGGAGGAAGACCCTAACGAGCCTTAAGCCTTCAACATTAATAACACCTGCGCGGCGGCCACAGTAGGCATAATCCCCCCGGCATTAATAACTCCTCAGGGCTTAAACGCGGCCCGCCGCTTTTTGGAGCCCTAATCTGTTTACAGGAGGCTCGCCACCGCCACCTGCGGAAATGCCTACTTGAGCTGATCGTTGAATGGCCGCGGCGCGAGTCCCCATTCACTCGCCTGGGGTGGCCACCGCTTCCTGCTCGTCCATTGTGCGCCCACACCTGGGCCCGTCTCACAATGGAGCCCAGTCCTGACCACGCGGACACGAAAGCGCCGCCCAGAGCTCAGGAATGTCGCCTCGTCCAAGACAGACCCGCTCCCAGGTTCCATGACGCCCACACCGCTGCTCCAGTGGCGCCACTCTCGGAAAGTGGAATCAGACCGTAACTGTTTTTTATTCTAGTGGATAATCGCGCTGAAACAATTCTGGCTGTAGGACCTATTCCGCAGTTTTATAAATAAAATGCAGTCTACGGACAACTGAGATTTTTAATGTTATTTTATTCCCGAGACGCGTTTCGCCCTTGTGTTGTGGGCATCATCAGTGGTTGTAGATGTATGGTTTCACATGTGTATCATTACAATTATTAAATAAAACACAATCATTACCTACTGTAC
The DNA here is from genome assembly GCA_031002005.1 of Vandiemenella viatica. Classification (NCBI taxonomy): domain Eukaryota; kingdom Metazoa; phylum Arthropoda; class Insecta; order Orthoptera; family Morabidae; genus Vandiemenella; species Vandiemenella viatica. The sequence continues at coordinate 216,747,374 of CM061919.1, forward strand.
TTACAGGTATGGTGATAATTAGGGTATGGATGTTTATGAGCAAAAAAATAGAGAAATATGCAGGTAAAAAAGACCTTAAAAATGGGTTAATATGACCTAAAAATGACAAAATATGACCAATCATTTAAATTTACTATACACCAAAACATGCTCCATTATACATAATTTATTTAATCTAGCAGTGTCGCTTTCATGTCATCATCATCATCAGTTTTCTGCCTTCGGGCAGGTTTGCACTTGGCTGCTCTCCATGCTCTTCTATCTTCTGCCTTTCTCTCAAGGTCCATGTAGTTGCCGTCTTCCTTGGTGTTGTCTATAATTTTGTACCTCCTTCTTCCTCCTATTCTCCTCCCACAGACTAGACCTTCCAAGGCGTCTTTTATCAGGCACTCCCCTCTCAACAAGTGTCCCATCCAGTTTTTCTTCTCTCTTTTATTACTTGGAGAAATTTTCTGTTTTCACTGACCCTGTCCAGCACTTCAACATTACTCATTTTATCCACTCAGCTTATCTTCTCCACCCTCCTCCACATCCACATCTCAAATGCTTCTAAGTTCTAACCGCTATTCATCCACTCGGCTCAGTGTCCATGCCTCCGACCCATAAAGAGCCACACTCCATACAAAACATTTACCGAGTCTTTTCCTAAATGTTTTGTCTATTTTTCCAGTTAGTATTCTCCTTTTCCTATTAAATGCTTCCTTCGCTACGGCAATGCGACATGTAGACAGCATAATTTGCTTTCGTGCACTCGCTGCACCAATGGGAAATTAAATTTTAATTGTTTTGTTGAAGTCACTTTAATTTCAGGTAATTTACAGAATAGAACTCTTTCATCTGTAATAAAACACTCCTCTCTAAATCCCCTTACGTAACTTCGCACTGAGGTTACTTCATAGAGATATTGATTGACACGTATCGACACAGGCATGCTTCTGCTGCATTGTCGAGATTAAAAGGCGGGCAGAACATTACGTTCAGAGAGTGACAACAATGTATAACTTTCATCCTTCACTGGTGAATTCTGACCACAGTGAAAATTAGTTTTTTTTCCCCCACCTGTATTGCAGAAGTTCAGTTCTGTGAATAATAGTTTTGATTTCTTCTCATCTATATCTGGTGAATGCCCGGTACTATTAAAAAAAACTACCAGATTTTTCCTCATAATTTGACCATGAATATCATCGAAATATGACCAAAACTAGGAAAATGGTCTGAATATGCATTTATATGCTATATAAAATACATTTAAATACAATCAAAAACGTACAATCAGTGTTTAATTTAGAATTTCAGTTCAAAAATAAGGTAGGAAAAAAATATGACTTGTCCTAAAGATCCGTACCCTGGTGATAATCTTCACTTATTACTTAAATTGCTACACATTTGTCATACACGCAGCATGTTTACCAGTGCCAACCAAGCTTTGAAGACTATCACCATGCCTGTAAGTTCAATATATATATATGATACACATGTAAAACCAAATATTTACAGCCACTGATGATGCCCACAACACAAGGGCGAAACGTATCTCGGGAATGCAATAAAATTCAAGTCAACAGTTATTCGTAGAAGGCATTATATTTACAAAAATCTATTGTGCTGATCTGTTGAAGTTGAAAGTTAAATTATTTGCTGATGACTTAATGTCATATAACATGATTAAAACAGTAGAGGACTGTGAACAGCTACAAGAAGATGTGAACAGGATATATAGCTGTGTAGTCAGACATGGAATGAAAATAAATGCCAAGAACGGCCAGCTTATTACGTATACGAATTATTATTTTTTTTTTTTATGATTAGAGGTTATGGAAGGAATTGCTTTTTGAAGATATTAACAGTAAATTTCTTGGCGTAACTGTTGATAATATACTTCATGGTTTCCCCAAATCACTCCAGGCGATTGCCGGGATGCTTCCTTTAAAAGAAAGGTCAGGCCATGGCCGAATTACTTCCCGTTCCTTGCCACCTCCGTCCTTTCCTGCCTATAATGAGTTGGACGTCTACCAGACGTAAAGCCATAAACAAAAAAAAAAAAAAAAAAAATAGTAAACTCAACTGGGCAGGTGGTATGAAGAGATTTCAAAATCCTTTGTTTATTGGAGAGGGTGATGAAAGTATCTACATGGGAAATGAGGGAACTGATCACAGCTTCTTGCTTATTATGGAGTGCTGTGAGGCCCACATTACGGGTATTAAATTCAGGAATTGCAGGGGTACAAAGGAAATTAACTAGACTTTTTTTTTTTTTTTAATTAATGGCTTTCGGCTGCTGAGGCCATACAGCCAGATCAATGTGAATAAGTCATCATGCAGTGTTTATATTCAGTATCTTGTAAGTATGGAGACCACAGGACGGACAGAACATTCACACAGACACACAACACTTAACATCCATGCCCGCGGCCGGATTCGAACCGGCGACATTCGGCACGTGGAGCTAGCACTCTAGCTCCTGCGCTACCGAGGCCGGCTAGCTAGACTTGTTTGCGGAAAATACCGCAGAATGTAAACAGTAACTGATATGATGAAGGAGCTAGGTTGGGAGTCACTGGAAGACAGAAGGTGGGTAAAGAGAGTGTTTGAATTGTTCAGTGTTTTGTAAGTGCGGTAATACATGAATGGATATTGGTAGAACGATTAGGAATTGCACATTGAAGGGAAGAGATGACTATGATTATAAGCTGGCGCTTTAGTTCTGGTGAAATGGAGACGGAAAATTTTCTTGAGGTCAAGAGAGTCAAAGACTGGAATAAAATAACAAGGAAAATGATGAACGGTTTACCAAAAACACTGACGAAATTTACAGCTGGAATTCGTAACAGGCATGGGTAGCTGGGTGGTGTAAAATCATTGCGTGGGAAATGGGGGGGGGGGGGGGGGGGCGGGTTGTAGGAACATTGCCTTCGGAGCGTATTTGCTCCATTACGATTAAATTAAATTAAAACACCGAAAAGTTATTTTGGGCAGATAAATCATCACTCATCGCGGTAATCTCGGAGGTACAGGCCAAATACACACGTAAATTTGTTTCTTCCTCTGTGAGATTGAATTTCCATATTACGGCGGATATGTTACAACTCTCCCCCCTTCCCACTCTTATCATTTTCTTTTATGTAAAGTTGAGAATGGAAACAACATAAGTTGAGTGAGCACAGTAATGTTTTTCATAATGCTGCAGAAAAATCTAAAAGAGATTTGAAAAGAAATCAAAGCATCAGACATATACGCTCAATAGAGATCATAGCAAAGAAAGTTTTGAACCACTACACAGATCGTATAAAGGCAAATGGAGTTTTCAAATGATACATGGATAATACATTTCGAATAGGTTTCGTATATATTTGGTTGAATGCGGAGCCTTGACACCCAGGAAGAAGGTGGAGAATATAGGTGTTAAATTTTTGTACCTAGGCTTTTCATCGATAAGGATGTACTGCATATGCTTATGGCTATGTAGATTATGTTGCAGTGATGTAATGCTATTCTAAGACAAGCTAGTAAGTATCTATCTGGAAGACACTTGCTACTTGATACTTGCTTATGTAACTTTGTGAGAAATGCAACTGCAAACAGGAAGAGGCGAAAGAATACCAGCTGTTTACCTGAAACAAAAATAAAACATTACTTACAAGGGGCGTACAAGTTTAAGTTTTAATTGATTTGTTAGTCAGAAAATCCAACAAGAATATAACTTTTATGGTTTAAATCTTTCAGCGGGCATATAAATTTACGTTTTAATTGGTTATTTACTCAAAATAAACACTCAACGTGTAATTTATTACTATCTTTTAAAGTATACTCACTATACCTTTTAAAAAAAAAATAAACTCCCTCTCTGGAACGGTACTATTGCTAAAATACTTTGCATTCGAAGTGTGGACCTTCGTAAAAACGATGCTCACTCATCTATGGAAGATGTACTTCATTTAAGGATGCTTGTGTTTCACGTCATTTCCTCACCAACAGCCTTCAAAATTGGTGTAGTCTTCTCGGGAGACTAACAGAGTAATCAAGGTGTGACTACACCAGAAGATGGCGACGGAGTTTTAGATCGCCGAAATATCGTGTGGAAATACCTTGATTACGTCACACCTTGAGGGGTGGGGGAGGGGGTCAGCAAAGTGTGACATCATGTGACACGGTCATAAACTTTGTGACATCAGATGCATAATTTGTCTCGTGACGGAAGATGAAGATGATGTTGACACATCGAATGTTCCCAACACTATCAAAATCAAGAATGAAGTGACTATTATGCCAATAATAAACAGTATCAAGGAATGGGTTCAAAATCCATGGACACAATACTCCATGACTCCATGACTCAATACTGTATTATTAATTCGATTTTTTATGTTTTTTTCTTAAATGTTTGATTTATTGTTGATATGATTTTTTAACTAGAAATACATAAATAATTTTGGAAGTGTTTTAATTCATAAATTTAAAATTTAAAAACATGTGACGTCATACTAGGGGAGGGGGCGTCCCACAAATGTGACAACCTGTGACATGGGCGGAGGGAGGGGTCTAAAAATCATCAAATTCGTGTGACGTAATTTGTGGATGGCCCCTAGTCTACCGAGAAGACTACATCAATTCTCAACGCCGAGAAAAACTTCGTTCTTATGTAGCCTTCAAAATCTATCACAACCTTCCAATCATTTCGTATTTTATTTTATAACAAATTTAATAACAATGCAGTAACCAGCCAGTGTGGCTGATCGCTTTAAGGCGCCACCACACCGTCCGTGGTGGGTGAGCTGTAAGCTCTGACCTCGCATTCAGGCGGTCGCGATTTCGAATTCCCATCCGACCATCCAGAATTGGGTTTTCAATGGTTTCCCGAAATCACTGCACGTGAATTCCGGGATGGTTCCATCAAAAGCCATGGTAGAATTCATTTCCGTTACTTGCCTCTGTTCTTTACAGCCTATAATGACCTCGATGTCGACGAGGTGTAAAGACGTAAGAAAAGAAGGCATCACCCCTCTGGATCGGGTAAGTATAACGAGACCAGGTTCCTGATAGCGATTTTTATTTTCCACAGTAACCAAAGCAAATGTTAGGACAGTCCTCACTCTACAGCTCATGAACTACACATTTTATAAACAAAAATACACATATCATAGAAAACATAAGTTACACGATTCGCCGATACATGGCAACACTTGAGCTCTCGCCATTGCATCAGGAATTGACAATACCTGGTTCTAAGAACCCAGTGGAAACATTGCACAAATTTTTAATTACATGCCATATTGAGAAATAAGGCTTTGGGTGATCTGTTAGGGTACATTCGTAAATTATAATTGTAGTAATAGTAATAATAATAATAATGATAATGCATTTTACAGCCCTTTATTATGCTTCTCACTAAGGGAGGGATAAGATTAGAGAAATAAGATGCCGTACGGATTCATTTATGTATTCCTTCTTTCCTCGATCTGTTCGGGATTGGAATGCGCAGAATTAGGATTGGTGCTTAGCACCCTCTGCCACCCACAGTATTTGTGATTTGCAGAGTATAGATGTAGATGTAGATGTAGAAGTTATATCCCTCAAACAAGCAGGACCGGATCGAAAGGGAGAAAAAACTCCAGTGGCAGAAATAAATAGTGTCCCAAAATATTTTTTAAAAAAAATTCTTTAATACACAATCTTTTTCTCTGTTACAGTTTTATAATATTTTCAGACACTAAGTGCATGATGAAAGAAGAAAACCTTTAACACTTGAAGTTTGAACTTCAAAACTGAAATAACTTAATTTTGAGATAGCCCATTCACCCGTGGCCTTCATCTGATGTGTAGTTCAACCGTTTTGTCGCATGTTTGATTTATTTAAGACATGCTCTTGGGCGGTACGTTTTCCATGATGCGCTTATTTTCTGTTTCCAAACATTACTTGATGTAAATAATTGACGTTAAGTGATTTTGTTATTTTGGCGTAATATGAACACAGGTCAAACCAGATGTAACAGAAGCAACAGTAGTATCGGTGATGAACGAAGTCGTGTTTATGAAACACAAATTTCAAATACAGCACTGAGAAATTACTATTCTTAGAGTACTCCCAAGTTAGGAATAATGTACAAATATGCGGATTAAACTAAATTGAAATTAACAGGTTTAAAAATCAGAAAAGGGAGTAAGGATAAAGAATTAAAAAATAAAATAAACCGTTTAAATAATTGTTTCTGTTTAAACAGAGGGAGCGAATTCACTCAGTTAATTATTTTGACGAAGTGAATTATAACGAGAGTGCTTTTTAAAAACGGTAGCTCAGAAATACCCCGACAAACTGGCTCATATCTGGAACGACATCTGGTGTTTTTAATTAACTGTAGTTTGCGTTGCATGTTTCTGTAACATCGATTTCGGAATAAAGCCTTGCTGGGAGAAATTTTGTGATAAAACGAGACAGTATTAACCAATTAAATTTTGAATACTCAGTAGTTTGGCTTAGTGCGCAAAAAACATTTTATTTAAGGGAGAGGAAAATGTTTTAAATTTAAAAACAGATGGTCGTCTTGAAAACAGACCAGTAATTTTACACATGTAATTAGCGTGACATGAAAGTGTAATATTTTCTATAACCAGTGACGTCATAACCCAGCAAGACGACGCAACTATATTATTTGCTTGAGTAGTTAATTGGAAACTCCTTTCTCGACTTATGCTCCAGCTATCCGTATTAAGATTCTTTGTTGACTCTCAACACCACAACCACTCGGCGGTTTTTTTAGTTCAATCACAACGTTGGCCCCGTTGGCTGGAACAACCGCCATTAACTTTTCTGACAACCAAGCCAATCTGAAACTGTTTTACAACATCCGCTACGAGGAGATCAGAAATTTTTCTAAAAATTGTTTTTGTCAGCTGCGGCAGGTTTTAAAATATATTCATATCGATATCTCAAAGTAACCGAAGAAGAAAAGTGGTCTGGCACGTCAGTGGATAAAGTGTTAATTTTCGAAAGGTACCGAGTTGTAATCCAGGGGTGGCCATGACGAGCTTTATTTTGTTCATAGAAATACGCCAGTATGCACCGTGATTCTCATTCGCCATTAAATTCTGGTTTCGACACAGTCGAAATACGCGCCAAATGAAAAGATTATAACCAGGTCGTTGGGCTATACGAATTTAATCCTTTTCTTTTATTGCAGTAATCTTTGCCGTTAATGATTAATTTCTATAGTCGCTTTTACAGCGTCAACAACGAAAATTTATGTTCCACACAGCATCCGATCAGATGTGTTTGATCATATTATTTAGGCCATTCTACATTAATGATGATTAATTACATTACCCAGTGATCCAAGCCTGGTAGCTACTCCGGGGGAAGTTTAATTTAATTTGATTTAATTCATTTGTTATGGAGCGCGCGTTCAGGTGGTAATTTCCCTACACATCCATTTTTCCCCTTTCCAATACCCGCCTACTTTCGACCTCTACAAATTTCAACTAGAGTAACTCCGCCATGGCAGCTATTTTAGGAAATTTTATTGGAATGGTTTCTCCTTAACTTCCCCTGTGATGATAGTTATGTAAGATTAAGTGTTTTGTGTCGATGACTGTGATGAATGTTCAGTGTAGTATGTGATGGTTGAATGAAAGATGATGAGAGGGAGAGTTGAAACCAAGTGCCGGACCATTCAGGTTTACTATTCCGAAAGACGGATGGATGAATCACCATCAATAGTGTTGTATGCTCTCACGCCATAAACACTGCGGAGAGATTTGGGTTTAAAACCAGGACTTTGTTTCACAATCTGGTGATTAGGAATTGGGTACTATAATCTCTCCTACGCTGCCGACAATGTCTCATCCATATCCTCGACCTGAAACAGCTAATCTCCTGTATGGCGCGAGATACGATCCGAATGCGGCAACAATCTTAGCCAATGGATGACTATTTGATTACTACACCCCAATAAAAATGTAGGAAGTGCAGGCAGAACTAACCAGCCTCTTGTAACCTGTTGACTTTCAACTGGCGGATCAAGGTCATATTCTCTTTGTCTCACTCCTCACCTCACCACACCCTCCGGTTGCCTACCCCTCCGACCGAGAGTGGTGGGTGAATGGTTAAAGTTCTGGCTTCGCATTCGAGAGGACGCCGGTTCGAATCCAGATTTGGGTTTTCCACGGTTTCCCCAAACCACTCCAGGCGAATGCCGGGATGCTTCCTTCAAAAGGCCTTCCCGTTCCTTGTCCCCAGTATCATCCCGCCTCTAATAACCTAGACGTCGACGAGACGTAAAGCCATAAGTAAAAACAAAAAGCCTACTCCTCCGAGCAGACCGCAATGCCACTGCATCCAGTCAGGCGAATGGCAAATATTGTCAAGCGAGCACTCCATCCCCTTCATATGGCAGTGGAGTAGGGATAGAGCAAAGTGACCTTGACCAGCCTGTGTTAACTGAAGGGGCTATAGTAGAGGCAGCTAATACATAATATAACAATGTCGGTCGTCAGACGTTCTATTAGTTGGTTCCACCACGGTAGATAGGGAATTTTCACCATTCACGACTTGTCCAGTAAGCAGAAGTTAGCATGGTCCACAATTCCTAATCATTAGATTGTGCTCCTGACGTTATGAGTAAAATCTAAACGAACCCGCAGTGCGAATGTTGCGAGGTAATTTGCCAATGGATGGTGATCCAGCTTGTTTATTACGGAGCACTAAAATTTACTCCCAGTGTCTTTTGAAAGAACTGACGTGAATAGACGAACACCAGATTTCTTCCTCTTCTTCCTCAAACAATTCACGGGTTTCATGATGGTAGGGGAGCGTGCGTAACCACGTAGCTCTATTTTGGCCTCTTGTGAATCTTCCACCCCCCCCCCCTCCCACGTAGCCCTACGTGGCTTTTGCTTTTACCCCTCTCCCCCTCCCCCCACGTAGCACGTAGGTTTTTTTCATTTTGATTCCAGAAGTCATTTTGTACTATTTTCTCTTGTCAGACTATTGTAAATTACATACGGATATAATTAACTGAGGGAAATAAATATTCATATGCTATTGTGTGTTCTGTACCTCATTTTAACTGTAAAGAATATTATGAAAGGAAAGCTACGTGGCCTGGCTCGGAACCCCTCCCTCCCCCCTCGTAGCCCAGCGTAGCCTTCCAGCCAACCCCTCCCCCCCATTTGGACGGAGCCACGTAGTTTGTGCACGCTCCCTAGGCAACTTACATGCAAAAATCAGTTAGGAATAACACATCCTTAACTACACGTACTAGCAAAATTAGTGGAACCGAAGTGCGGTTGTGACAATTGGTGGTAATAGTAATTTTAGCAGTAATATTAGGAGCAATAGCAGTAGTAGTAGATGTAGTAGAGACACTGGAACTTGAATCAAATTATCTTGTATTCATCGATTATAAAGCGAATACGTTAAATGCATCAGATATAAAAAAATATGCATCTAAAAATAATGCAAATAAGGGCCCAGATTAGATTCTAGGTGCTGGGCTATATTGTATATGGGAATAAATAATGAAATATAATAGCAAACTATTTAATCTTCTCTCTTTGTTACTAACAATTATACTGTTGCACGCAAAGAAATTCTCTGTATATGTAGATAACATCTTCACTGAATCGATGTGCTACCATCACTAACAATTAAAATTACACAACAGAGCGGAGTCGTAATCATCTTGAGCGAAGAGAGGAGCCTCTAGGAACATAAGAGATGAAGAATTATTTGGCACACCACGACACAGTGTGCTGAACAACAGCTTACATTGTGCACAAATTTATCTGTTTGGAAAAAACATTCATACTGTCATAATTCAGCTACCTGACTATACTACTTGAACACAGCAACGGGAATTCAGAACTGGATTGATATATAATTGAAAAATACGATTTAAATGAAACTTGTGTCAACATGTTGGAATTTATTTTTTAATTACATTCATCTGTTAATTTTTTTTATCAACACATGCATTGTTTTCTCGTCCGTGTCATCCGTATCAAGGCGTCAAATCGTGATGTTTCGTGTTGTAGCTTTCTTTTTTACAGGTGCTACTTTTTTTGTTGACAGGGTCTCCCCTAATCTCCGCCGCCCACAAACCTGGAGGATGAGGAATTACAGGCTGCCTTCCCCAAGACAAATTGCTTTTACTTCAGCTGACTAAGTGACCTGGCATGTTTTTGATACGGTCTTTTGGAAGGTTTGTGTAATTTTATTCATACCTGTACTAAAAGGTCACAGAATATCTCGGCCTAAGCCATAGGTGACGATGCTACGGGCAAACAATAAAATTAAAAAAAATAAAATAAAATCAAATCTTGTTGAACATCACTATAGAGAAAAATGATTCTCGAAACACTAAATTTATTCCTCATTAAGGCCTGTATTAATTAGCGTCTCTAATTATAGTAGAAGCCGAGAACCATTTTGATAGAATACGAGGCAGGAGTGTTGACAACGTTTCACCAAGCGTAGTGGAGGAGCGATAACACTCTGGTCTCGCATTCCTGAGGATGTAGGTTTCAATTCAGGTCATGGGGATTTCGGTTTTCTGTGGTTTCCAAAAATCATAACAGTTGAATGCCAGGATGGTTAATTAAAAAACCTTGGGTGAATTCGATCCCGTTACTTGCCCCCACTCCTCTGTGACTATTGACTTCACCATAAACAATAATAATAATATTCAATAAACAGCAGATTCGATCTCCATTTTGCTACCCCTCTACATCACCCCATAACTCGTACTACTGACTAAATGGGACCTACAGTTTCAATTTAACCCGAGCCATCGTTCTACAATTCTTGCCATACACCAACCTCTTTCTAAAATACCAACCGAAACAGACATTTGAAAGGGAAACCTTCCCCCTGAACTATCAAATGAGTCAGATGTTGAGTAGGCCTGGTGGAGGATTAATTTTGTTGGGAACACTACACTAAATCTGCCATATTAGTGATGCCATTCAAATAATTTATAGGTGGACGCCTGAAATGTATGTGGAAATCTAGCATTCCGTATCTCTTTTTCTAGCTGGGATGTCTTTTATTAGGGAGCGTCCATAAACCACGTAGCTTCATTTTGGACTCTTGCGAATACCCCCCCACGTAGCCCGACGTGGTTTTTGTCTCTACCCTCCTGCTCCCACGTAGCACGTAGCCTTTTTCCCTATTGATTCTAGAACACAATTTGTACTGTTTTCTCTTGTTAGACTATCGTAAATTACATACGGGGATAATTAAATGGCAGAAATAAATATATACATGCTGTTATGTATACTGTATCTCATTTTAAGTGTGACGAATAATATGAACGGAAAGCTACGTGGCCTGGCTCAGTAATTACCCCCCCACCCCCTCCCCAAGTAGCTTTCCAGCCAATCCCCCCCAAGACCGATCCACGTAGTTTATGGACGCTCCCTTAAGTGGCAACAGAGACTAGTGACGAAGCTGTTTAACACGTAAAGGGGAGGCCTTTAATTACGTGTGGTGAAATAGGGCGGGGGGGGGGCGGCGGGAGCCGTGAGGGGGCAGGGGGCCAGGGGGCCAGCGCAGCCTCACCAAATTTAACCGGGGGGGGGGGGAAGTGTCGCCGGAAAGCTCATGAGAGCGTTTAAAATTCTTGGAGGGCAATAGAGATAAAAAAAAACAACAAAAAAACGACGCGGGTATCGCCCTCGGAAACTAGAGAGTAAAAAACAGGGCCGGGGGGGGGGGGGGTCTGACCAGATCTCACCAAATCTCACCAGTGAGGGGTGGGGGGGGAGATGGTCCGGAATTCCGGAAAAACACCTCACGTATTTATTGGACGCCTCCTAGGCTTCCGTAACAGGCCTGCAAGAGAGAACTGGTCTGGTTTTTCACGCGCAGCGCTTAAAAGGAGAGCCAGACGAACAGGCTACGTGTACGTACTCTGCGTTCTTCTGGTGTAATTTAGTCGAAATAAACGGAGACTGGTGTGCGGGGTAATGGTGGGTGTTGAATGAGGCGGGACAGGCTGTTTCCCTGAATGAGCGCGGCCTGCTGGCCAAAGAAGGCAGCGGCATTCACCAGCGACCAGGCCGCACAAAGGCGCAGGTAGACGGGGACACAAATTATCCGCCCTTCCCATTAGGTCCCGCAGTGCCTGCTTCACAACTGAGAATGAAGTATTCCTCGAAACGTTTTCGGAGACAACAGTGTATCGTAATGTTTTTACCATTTCTGTTCTCGAGCCATGCCCGCCCTGTTGATTCAGTTAGTTGAGGCACCGATGCGGGGTTGGCTGGTTCTAGTTTTGCTGGTGGAAGAGATTTTCAACATCGGGACTTAGGCGGCAAAGTAGGAGAGACGGTGGTGCACCATTCCTGATCGTTAGATTGTGCACCAAAGTCCTCAGTTAAATCGCAAATCTCACCGCAGTAGGTATAGCGCGAGGGCATGTGACACTGTTGATGGTGATTTGTCCGTAAGGTTGAAGGCCCCCACGTGGTGTCTTTCAGACATGTATGAATGGGCCGGCACTGGATTTCACCGTCTCCCTTCTTTCACCTCAAATTCACAACACAAACAACATTCCACACTGAGCACACACATCATATAAATTTAATAACACTGTCACATTGGAGAATACAGTGGGAAACTATTCCATTTCTTCTCCTCCTGGACGTTATTATAGAGGGGTAAACACCTACCATGCTAACCGACTACATTGGAACGCGGGTATGACACTCAATGCAGAATACATAAGATGCATAGGAAATAATATAACAGTATTGTTTAAAAATTTTACTCCAACAATTCACTGAATATTTCTTATTCTCTGGTTCAAAACCTTTTAACTCGATGTCAATTTGCTCTGGCCTCGCATTTGGGATGACGCCGGTTCGAATCCCCGTCCAGGCATCAAGATTTGAGCTTTACATGGTTTCTCTGAGTCACTCTAGATGAATGCCGGGATGCTTCCTTCAAAAGGCGATGTCAGAATTCCTTCCCGTTCCTTGTCGCTAGTCCCATCCCGCCTCTAATGACCGCGACATCCACGAGGTGTAAAGCTATAAATGAACAAAAGGGTTGAGGTCAACTTTCTAGAGCACATTGGAGTGAGTATTATTCGACAAAGGCATTAAATGAAAATATCTAGCCATATCGCCTAATAGTAAATTAAGCTGGGAGGTTATCTATAGCCCGTGGTGCACCACATGTTCCACGCCGCTGATTTTGAATAGTGCCATTTTGTCATGCACAGTATACTTTCACCACGGCGGCACGTGAACAGTTCACAAAATTAGCCGTTTCCGAAATGCTTCCACCCTTGGCCCGAAAGCCAATAATCATGCTCTTTTGGACGACAGATAAATCGCTACGTTTCTGCATTATGCCAACGATTGTAATGCTTTCCGATGCCCTAGGACATCCGTTATATACACTCCACTGTAATGTGCCACCTGCCTTCTGTGATTGGTTATTTCACTTTGACGTCGACAGTAGGTGGTGGTCACATTAATGTGACTGGACTGTGTATATGACGGACACAAGAATACAAAATATTTCCGTTTTACACCTTATTCAAGCTATAGGAAATGATTCATGTGGTTCAGGGATGTGCACACGCCGAAGTTATCGATATGGTGGGCGGACTGAGATGTTATATATAAATATGTTTATCGCGGATGGTGATAGAATTAATCATTTACCACAAGGGTACGGAATGTTGAAACAAAAACAAAAATTAAGCAAATAAATATTGACAGATAAATTTAAAAAAAGTTGTAACTAGTTAAATGACAATAGTATTATACTGATACTAATAATAATGAGTGATGCGTCAAAGAAAATAATTTTATCGGTGGTTGAGGCCAGGTGGGTGTCTAGTATCTAGAATATTTTGGTATGAAAGTTCCCATCTCCGAAGTTCTGAAGCGGCGGTGGTTTCGGGGAAAACTCTGATTCCTCTCACGGTGAAACAGTCATTGAGATTGTTGGAATTGTGATTGATAGCTTGTTCTGGTATTTTAAAATATAAATTGTGGGTGTGGACTGTTTGTCTGTGGCCATTCATTCTGTGTGAAAGTTGTTGTGCAGTCAGGCCTATATAGGAACTAGTGCAATGGCGGCAAGTTAGCTGGTATATGTTTGTGGAGCAAGTGGCATGTCCAGTCATAAAGAAGATATCTCCTGTGACAGGGTTTCAATATGTATTAGTGTGAGGATGCATGTTGCAGGTTTTGCGAGGAAAAGATTCATAAGGGGGGCGACCATATATTACGTGAGGTGAAATAGGGAGGTGGGGAGGGGGGGGGTCCAATGAAATATCACCAAGGGGGAGTGGAGGGAGTCAATGGAAATCTCACGTGAGATTTTGGAATTTTTTGTTGGTCTGTAGAGCTAAGGCCGATTTTAGGGGGGGTGTTTCGTCGAAAAGTGTGGGTGTAACCGGCTTTGGAAGGGTGAGACCTAAAAAAAATGGTCTCAAATCTCACCAGAGGGGGGGGGGGGGGTCGGACCAGATCTCACGAAGTCTCACCAGAGGGGGCAGTTCAGAAATTCGGAAGACACATCACGTAATTTATGGATGCCCCCTATGGTGTTTTTGGAGAATCAGATGGACAGTGTTTGTGAACCAAGATGTTTTTGAGGTTAGGTGGTCTGCTGACACATGTGCGGGGGACAGTTGGCAGAATTTTTGGCTAGAGAGTGCGCATTTCTGGAAAGGAGCGAAGGAAGTCTTGCCCCTATTGTAGGATTCGATTGATGGATTCGAGGCCAGGCGAGAACTGCAATATACATATTTAAGTATAACATCTCAGTCCTCCCGCCATATCGATTATGCACTCAGTCATGTAGGAAACTTCGGCGTGTGCACACCTCCCGAACCACATGACTCATTTCCTTCAGAAAGAATAAGGTGTATAACCGAAATATTGTGTATTCTTGAGTTCGTCATATTGTAGCATTACCGATACTACAATAACATCTTTGAGGTAGACGTTCCATGCCACGGGCCAGTTAGTACTCTTAAGGAGTTTCCATAACAACGGGATATACACACAGAGAGACTAAGAGATTCCGTAGAGCGGCAGCTAAGGAGAGCTTGTTACAAGAAGTTCGATAATGTATTTAATTTAAAATAAAAGAGTGATTTTAATTGTGTAAAAAAGAGACTAACAACTTAATTATTTGATTAAGTTGTACAAAAGTTATCTTCCGAAATAATATAAACAGAGACAATATAAATACAACACGGCATATTTCTTAATAAATAATACCAAGCAACTACTAATAATATTGAGTAATAATACTGGAGTATAATATACTTACTGTAATTTTGGTTTTTAAGTGATAAGGACAGTAACTCTGTGTCGAAATGTGTGTTACAGACTATATGCCGTTCCAACCAGTAGCGGCTTATGGAAAACCACCAGAGAAAGTTACCTCAAGACATCAGTCCTCGTGATATGTAAAAATGTGTTATTAGCCAAATGTAGAATATAAGCTCTCCTTACCTAAAAGGTAACATTTACAAAAAGTTTACCATAACCATTTACAATGGAATGGATGTCAAATGGTATGGTAAACTTGGGGGGGCTGTAGCATTACCGATACTACAATAACATCTTTGAGGTAGACGTTCCATGCCACGGGCCAGTTAGTACTCTTAAGGAGTTTCCATAACAACGGGAAACACACAGAGAGACTAAGAGATTCCGTAGAGCGGCAGCTAAGGAGAGCTTGTTACAAGAAGTTCGATAATGTATTTAATTTAAAATAAAAGAGTGATTTTAATTGTGTAAAAAAGAGACTAACAACTTAATTATTTGATTAAGTTGTACAAAAGTTATCTTCCGAAATAATATAAACAGAGACAATATAAATACAACACGGCATATTTCTTAATAAATAATACCAAGCAACTACTAATAATATTGAGTAATAATACTGGAGTATAATATACTTACTGTAATTTTGGTTTTTAAGTGATAAGGACAGTAACTCTGTGTCGAAATGTGTGTTACAGACTATATGCCGTTCCAACCAGTAGCGGCTTATGGAAAACCACCAGAGAAAGTTACCTCAAGACATCAGTCCTCGTGATATGTAAAAATGTGTTATTAGCCAAATGTAGAATATAAGCTCTCCTTACCTAAAAGGTAACATTTACAAAAAGTTTACCATAACCATTTACAATGGAATGGATGTCAAATGGTATGGTAAACTTGGGGGGGCTGTAGCATTACCGATACTACAATAACATCTTTGAGGTAGACGTTCCATGCCACGGGCCAGTTAGTACTCTTAAGGAGTTTCCATAACAACGGGAAACACACAGAGAGACTAAGAGATTCCGTAGAGCGGCAGCTAAGGAGAGCTTGTTACAAGAAGTTCGATAATGTATTTAATTTAAAATAAAAGAGTGATTTTAATTGTGTAAAAAAGAGACTAACAACTTAATTATTTGATTAAGTTGTACAAAAGTTATCTTCCGAAATAATATAAACAGAGACAATATAAATACAACACGGCATATTTCTTAATAAATAATACCAAGCAACTACTAATAATGAATAAGCAACAAACTGTTATTTAAGAAATACGACATGGCGAGCCGTTCCAGGACTTGTTTTTAATAACGAAGAAACAAGAAACATATATTTATAGAAATACGACAATATATGTTCTTCACCTTTCCGCTTTGGTGAGTGATGAGTCATTTTCCCTTTCCTTGTAATTTATATTGATACAGTTATTTGGAATTTTGAACGTATGCTGAAACCACCGTCCACAGGCAACAAAGACCCAACAGCCTCGATCACCGGATATATTTGATGGGTGCTGCTTAAGAGTGAGCGAATGACTCGTTTTAGCTCCAGCGTTACCGTTTTAGTCTGAGCTGAGGTAGCGACAGGTGACGTAGCAGTGTGGTCGTGTGCTTTGGAGGTACAGTGTCGGCTCCACAAAAAAGCTGCCGCTAACAGGGCGGGCGCTCCATTTAAGTGCAACCTGCTCGCCGCGCCGGCCTTGTTCGGCGCCGAATGCAGGTGGATTCGCTTTGTCCTCTATCCCGCCCGCACACCAACAGCATACTCCAAGGCCGCGCTAAACGACACCAAAGTCACGACGGTACCCCTCTACAGCTTCATTCTAAGTCTTCAGAATAATCATCTTAGGCAATGATATTCATATGACTCTCAGTTAGTAGGCTATATGCGAGGTATTCTGGGTGAAATTGACAAGGGAGGCCAAACTGATAGTGTAGAACTAGATATTTCAAAGACTTTTGTTAGAGCGAGCCATAAATTCACTCAATCAGTTTTGTAATCAAACTCATTATACTTGACACAATGGAGCTAGTATGAATGCCTCATAACTTTTATGTGTCACTTTAAAAAAATAATAATAAAAAACCAACTTTCATATTCTGCAGAACTAATGGTTTCTCTTTGTCCACAATTTAAAAGGCTCAAAGTTTTATCTGCATTTCGGTACACATCGTTCAAATTAAATCAGTGATACCTGGTGTTTAACTGTTCGACATCCTTTCTATTAAACAACATATTTCATAATTCCTCGTTTTAATGCTTGGGTGAATAAGCTGGTAAGGGTACTAAAAGTTTATAAATAACTCACGATCGTGCATTGAAGCGTTTTACACTCATGTGAAATTTTACCGTCTGTAGCACCTAAATAATAGAATTTTTAACAATAAAATAAAACATATTAGAAGTGTGTGCTTTCTCCGTACTTTCTTTTCCATTTAAGCAGACTGAGCAACGGCAAGGGGTGGCCGATACAGCTAGAACAGTAACAGATATTATAAAAGAACTGGAATGGGATTCATTGGAAGATGGGAGGAGGATGAAGAGGGTCATGGGAGTGTACAGGGCGTATATTGGTGATGAGTAGGGCACGGATAGTGGTGGGTGAACGGTTAACGTTTTGGCCTCGCATTCGGGAGGACACGGGTTCGAATCCCCGTCTGGCCATCCAGATTTGGGTTTCCATAGTTTCCCCAAATCACTCCAGGCGAATGCCGGGATGATTCCTTCAAAAAGGCCATGGCTGAATTCCTTCCCGTCCCTTGTCCTCAGTCCCATCCCGCCTCTAATGACCTTAGCCGTCGACGAGGCGTAAAGCCATAATTAAAAAAAATCCGGATATTTAATACAAGTCATATTTCTTTCATGCTTTCTGTTTGGGCTGTAATGCTGAATTAAACACTGACTAAACGTTTCTGATTGTATGTGAATGTATTTTATATAGCATGTAAATGCATATTCAGACCATTTTCCTAGTTTTGGTTATATTACGATAATATTTATGGTAATATGATCGTATTTTGAGGAAAAATTTGGTAAATTTTAATAATTTCGGGAACTCACTATAAAGTATAGTTGAGAACAAATTAAGATAATTATTCGCAGAAATGTAGTCCTATTATACAAAACTAATTGTTACTGAATTGATCAGAATTCATCGACCAAGAATTAAAGTTATTCATTATAGTCATTCTCTAAACGTTAATGTTCCGCCCGCTTTTTAATCATCGATGCAGCAGCAGTATGTCTGTGTCAATCCGCGTCAATCAATGTCTCATTGTCACCAATACTTTTGAAAATAATTAAATTAAATTAAATCGCAATGGAGCGCATGCTCCGGTGGCAATTTCATAATTCCTTAGTCATTGTCAAATCTGCTGTGGATCACTGAGTGTCGCCGCCATTTTTTTCTGAAAGAACGATGTGACAGAGTTATCTAAAGGAATTTGGAGAGAAGTATTTTAGTACAGACAAAAGAGTTGTTTTCTGTAAATTATGTGACATTAAAGTGACTTCAAGAAACGATTTTAAATTTAATTTCCAAATGGTACAGCAAATTCACGAAAGCAAATTATGTTGTCTACGTGAAAGCGACACTACTAGATAAAATAAATGATGTATAACTGAACATGTTTTGATCTATAGTAAATTTAAATATTTGGTCATATTTTGTCATTTTTAGTTCATATTTACCCTTTTTCAAGGTTATAGTTGCATGCATATTTCTCTACTTTTTTGGTCATAAAGATCTAAACCCTAATGATGAGGCATGGAAAGTTGTTAGTGTAAGAATTAAAAGTAATGCATGGAAGGGAAAAGATGACCATGACCACAAGCTGGCACTCGATTTCAGGCCCTAGGGTGTATGAAATTCTATTTTTTTAGGTAAGGGTGTCAACGACTGAAGTAAGTTACCAAGAGGAATGATGGATAATTTACCAAAAACGTTGAAGGAATTTATAGTTAAAATTTGTGTAGGGAAACTGCGACCGGAGCGTGCGCTCCATTGCAATTTTAATTACATTAAATCAACACGATCGGAATGTTGTACGATTGTCACGATGTGACACGAAAAAGGCTGTCGTGGATCGTGAAGGCCGGCGGTGTCCGACATTGTTCCCCGGGACCCAGTTCCGATTGCACGCGCCGTGTCAGCAGGTGGCGGCGGCGGCGTGCGCTCGTGCGTGTGGGGAGACGAGGTGCTCGGAATGCCAGCTGAGCGGCGGCGCCCACGGCGAACAAGTGGGACGCCCAGGCGGGGCAGTAGGCGGCAAGGTCGACCTGACAGGCGACACCGACCAGACGGCACGAGTCAAAGCTCCACATAGCCCAGTGAAGGACATCGTCAATACCCGACACCTCGGTTTGATACATAAAATCTGATGCTTTTAGCAGGCTTCGTGTTTCTAAAATTCCACTTACTTTGCGTGCTCAGTGCTGCGTTAGTGATGATGCTACTGCCAACGTTTCAGGAACCTACCAGGGGGTTTCCTCAGGGAGTTCACCTATTGTGCAGGCGAACGACGAGGTGGTGTAACGATCAGTCAACAGGTAATAAATCATCCCGAAAAAGATCTGAGGATGACCCCAGCTTGGGTGTCGAAACGTTGACATTAACAACAACATTAAATTTGCAAAGTAAGTGGAATTCTACAGTACTTACTTCTCAAAGAACATGCTAGAATAGAGTTTCCATTTACTGTTCACCGACACGCCATAACTTTTTGGATAGCAGTGAGCTAATTTACAGTTGGCGTACGCAATGCATCAAAAAACTATAAATACAGATGGTTGTCAGTGCTATTAGTTTAATATGTCAGTCTCCTGTGAAACGATGTAATGGCTTCCCGAATTGAATTAACATGGGATGGTGGTTAAAATCCGACGAACACTTCGGAAGTGACTGCGAAATTTAGGAACACCCATCCCACAGTGTCAAGGGTGTATCGGGAGTACCTCGTCGATGATATTACCTTTCACACGGGATAGCGTAATGGACAGCCGAATGATCGAGGCCTGCCACAGATGATCAGACGCATCCGTGCCATTGACCAAAGACTGTTAGTGAGGGATGCGACAGATGTGTCTGTGGCAAGCAAACATGTTCAAGACTATTACTGAACCCCCACCAACTAGTATAGCGCTTTACTGACGAATTTGTTCTGTGACCTCATGAGTGTGTGCGTCTCGTTCGAATCCGACAATCGGTGAATACTAACTTCACTGGCTCAAACTACCTTCTGCAAGTCATATAATCTCCAAAGCGTATGTTTGGAGCCCAGGTGAACGGCTGATGTCAATGCGCATCCGAAGCGATGCATGGTGTGGGTCCTCTAGTTAAAATAAACCAGTACATGACAGGGCATAGCTATCCTCAGAAGCATGGTGACAACTTGGAGTCATTTATGGACAATAGATTATAAGATGCAGTGTCATTAAATCCTTCCATGGGTCTTCCCCCCACTAATTGAGTAAAGCTACTGCAGTTGCCATACATGTTAGAGCCGTATATCAAAACTCTATAGTTATTTACTGAATTTCAAATAGCAAATATTTATTCATTATTAATGGTGAATATACAAAGATTTAATACGTTACACGCTAATGTGGTCCAGAGTGCTGAGCCGCCGCATACTGACCGTACTGATTGCGGTATTTAGGTGGTTTTACGCGAATGCCGTGGTGGGCCAAAATGTCTGCCTAATAAATACACTTATCTCACACAGAGCATAGTTACACGTCTGACAGACAGATGGCAAGACTTCCCATCACTAGGGGACGTTCATTAATTACGTGACGTCAAATAGGGAGGATGGGGGAGATCCGGCGAAATCTCAACAAATATCACCAAGGTGGGGGGAGGGGGGGAGGGGCAATGTCAGCTAAAAAACATAGGTTCCAAAATCACGTGGTCGAACAGGAAGGGCATTCGGATGTAAAACCAAAACTCTAAATTTGACCACGGCGACAGCAAAAAAAAAAAAAAAAAAAAAAATAAATAAATAAATAAATAAATAAAAAACATGAAGAAAGCAGGCAGCCGACCCCAAAATGTTGCGAAAAGGTGTTGAAGAAGAAGAAGACACAAAAAGTCTATTACTTTATTAGCTAAGTAATAGTTGTGCGTTTTCTGTATGATACATTAGATGTTTGATTTTCAAGCAGTAGTATTAGAGAACGCTGTGGATATGTCGATATGTGGCCTGGACCAGAATTATTGGCTGAATATCCGAACAAGTCTCATATTTCGCAGAGGTAAATAATAACAAAACACAATTTTGTGGTTCCCCCCCCCCCAATCTGTCCCAAAACAGAATGCATTTTTCACTAACGTATTTTGTATTGTTCTCTTCATCAAACGTGTAATTTTGCAGCGTACAATTTCGACTATCATAACTCGACTCTCTTTTTATCCCTGTCAGAATTCAAAACTGTAATAATATCTGCACAAACAAAACAAAGCGAAAAAAGTGAACGTCGAAATTTACAGAATCCAAAAATCATTCTCGAAAGTCTGTTGTCCCGAAAATCCAGGTTTAATGTTTTGATAAAACTGGTAATGTTATGACACAAACCACGAACAGCAGCACTGAAATAAATTGCATATCTTTTTTTTGTGTATGTTTACTCTTACTGAGGTGCTCATCTTTGATGTAGTGTGCGACCTCTGAACTGTGTTAAGGATCTTCGGTGCACATATTGTGTGATGTTGAGAACGTATTATGTTTTCTTGCTCCACTACCGGTTCGTATACAAGTAGCAGAGTTTAATTTAGAAGCTTTCAAACTATGAACACACCGTTTGGTAGTTTTTGCGTGAAACCATAGCAGACGTATCCACAGACATAGCTCACTTCAGATTTAAATACAATGCCTGACAAAAATGTGCAGCATGCAGAAGGGAATGAGTAAACGAAATGAAACTTCACGGGTCTAGAGGGTATGTGATATTCTTTCAGCGATTAGAAAATCGAGTCAAATTTACAAGAATTTGACAGTATGGAGCCCACTCATCAGTATGACTGCACTGATGCTGTTGGAAAGGATGTCATAAAGCTGTTGTGTCCTCTACGGAGCCCCGTTGGCCCATAACTGTTGTAACTGGTCCTTGATATTCTGGATACTGGCAACGGGATGGATTTGACGTCCGAGCTGGTTCCACCCATGTTCTCTCGGCGACAGATCCGGGAATCTTGCTGGTCACGGAATTACCTCAGTATCACGCAGACAGTTCATACAGACACGTTCCGTGTGTGGATGATCATTGCCCTGTTGGAAAGTAGCAGCACTATACCGTCACGTGAGAGGTAATACATGTGGACGGAGGATGTACGTGACATTGTTCTGCCGTCAGAGTTCACTCGGTCACTACCAGCTGTGACCTGATGGCTCCCCACACTATGATGTTAACTACAACGCAAGGCCAGTATCCAGGATATCAAGGACCACTTACAGCAACTGTGGGCCACGTTGCCTCAGGAGAGGATACAATCGTTTTATTACACCCTACCCAACCAAATCAATGCATGCATCCAGGCTAGACGGGGTAATGTCATACTGATAAGTGAGCTCATACTGGTAAGTTATTTGTAAATTTGACTCGATTTTGTAACCACTGAACATCACATACCCAATTTTCACTTTTTTGCCAACTTATGTTGAAGAGGCATATAATAGTAGATGTGATAACGATTCGTATCGTTCGGTTTTAAATTTGAATTAAAACGGTTACTTGAGGGCCTTATTGAAGAACCAGCAAAATATTATTGTAAAGCCTGTCAGTGAAACGAACGTTTCTAAACAATGTAAGGAACTTCGCGTTTTCCGCCCTCGGTAGCGTAGAAGGTCGACGGTTTGAGTTTGACCGAGGGCATGGGTGTTTAAGTGTCGTGTGTGTTAATGTCTTTTTTTTTATCTGTTTAACGTCTCTCTAACAGCGTGGTCTTTAGAGACGGGAAACGATGGGGGGCAAGGAATGGGAAGGAATTCTGCCATGGCCTTTTGAAGGAAGCATCCCGGCATTTGCCTGGAGTGATTTGGGAAACCATGGATAACACAAATCTGGATGCCCGGACGGGGATTCAAACCGCTGTCCTCCCGAATGTGAGGCCAGAACGATAGCCGTTATACCACCACGCTCGGTGTGTTAATGTCGTGTCCATACGAGGCTATAACGTACTGGAAAAACTGATTCACTGGAAGAGTTAAGATAATCACATTGAGCTGACTGTATGGCCTTAGCAGCAGAATGCCATTTTTTTAAATAATGCCTTTGCCAACTCTGACATATATGCTTTCTGACAAGTTTCCGCCGCCTCCATTAGATGTCTAGCACTGCTGACTTCGATGATTAACCGCATGATAATATAGCTGAAGAGTTGTGAGTTTTCATATTTTTGCAACTAGTTCTTGGAGATAAATAAACTTTTCTATCTCAGCCCTTATTTCTAACCAAATATGTCACTAAATAACTGTTTGTTTACACGTTGCCTCGGAAACGTTGGAAGACAAAAGCCAACCTAGCGCGATGACGTCATCCACCCTTCTGCTCATTACCGAGACGAAGCTGTTTCAGCATTTTGATAACCAAACCGTTTCTCCTCGATAATGAGCAGAATAGTGGCTTTTGTCTTCCACCGTTTCCCTGACAGCGTGTAAAGAAAAAGTACTGAGTGGATTCTATGGTTGAAAATGAGGGCTGAGATAGAAGCCTTCGAAACGTCACACAAGTGAACTTCTTTACGCGGCTGGAAGCCCGAGAACAGTTTATTTATTTAGGGAGCGTCCATTAATTACGTGAAGTGAAATAGAGAAGGGGGGTCCGACCAAATCTCACGAAGTCTCACCAGAAAAGGGGGGACGGAATTCCGGAAAAACACCTCACGTAATTAGTGGACGCCCCCTTACAAGACCGTGAAAATCTGAGATCTTACAAGTATTTGGAGGTTTCGGTGAAGTAAGGACGCGCTGTTGGAGGTATATGGCAGTAGCTAGACGGAGGTATGGTGGACTGTGATCACGGTCGGCTGCCGCCGCCGGAAGCGAGTCGTTGTTCTTCTGGCGGCGGTCGTCACGCTCGGTGGACCCCAAACCACTGCCGACGGCTTCACGGGAGCCGAACACCAGCCGCGGAGGAACAAGAACAGCACCGGGAGACCGTAACCCCAATACGCCTTACTACTTTACTTTTTCTCTCGTTACATCCACTGTAGCCTTCATAGACGCCTGTTAGCTGTTTGCACAGGTAGCTAATTACAATATTGTGCTTGCTCATGGGCGGTTGACACAATCCTGCATTTGTTTCTATCTAGGGATATCTCTTTGTCTTGTCATAGGCATAAATGTTATAACAACCTCTGAAACTTAGTGGTTACTTTGCGTATGGAGATCCGAAAATTCTAATCCGGCCTGTTGTTTTTTTTATTTTTTATTTAAATAATATGCAATGGTAAAATCTACAACATCTTCAATTAAAAAAAAGGTTTGTCAATATATAGGGTGATTCAAAAAGGACATTGGAATGTGTGGTTTGGTTTGCTTGAAACAAACTCTGCAGCAACTGTTTGGCGTAAATTTCCCACCGAATAATCTAAAGCAGTGGTTCCCAGATGGTGTTCCGCGGAACCCTGGGGTTCCATGGAAGGTTCACAGGGGTTCCGTCCGAGAATTAAATAAAATGTTCGTTGAAAACAGTCATAACCGCGCTGTGAGAACGCTATCGTGGTTCTGCTCCCGTTTTCGATGACTAACCGATGCGAGACTGGTTTTTCAGCTTACGCTTATAAAAATGGGGATCCGCCAAAAAATTTATAATCAATCAGGGTTCCGTGACCAAAAAGAAATTGGGAACCGCTGCGCTAAAGAACCTCCAAGCAAGCCTACAATTAACTCTTGGCACAAGAACTTTGTTCAGGCGGATTATTCACTGCGACATGATACTAAATCACCAGGTTGCCTGCGTGTTGATGAATGGCCAATCACATGGCGACCTCACTACCCAGACTTGACACCACTGGATTTCTTTCTCTGGGGTTTCATTAAAGATCGTGTGTGTGTGTTCCTCCCCTACCAAACAATTTGACTGACCTGATAAATTGAATCTGCCCTGCCGTAGAACTAGTTGCGCCAGATTATCTGCAACGAGTAAGGGAAGAAATTGATTACCGGTGAAATGTTTGTCACATCCAACCAACATGACACTTGACACTTTAATGTGAAACTTGACGTTGTTTGCTACACAATGAAACATCTACAGATTCTGTACGTTATCTCAATAAATTTCTATATAAGTCCTTTTTGAGTCACCCTGAAAGTCAGTGAAACTTAAACACTGCACAGGAAAGGTGACCTAAAAACATCCTGAAAGAAGAATGCAAAATTAAAACAAAGATTCACGGCCCAGAAAAAAAAAACAGATTACGGATACAGACTTAATTCTCGAAAGTCAACAGAAACATTATCAAATCTCGCAGCAGATAACAGGAAGAGAAGATTAAGATTTTATGGAAATTTTCAAAGACTCACAGCAACAAGACTCAATCACAAATTTATGACATTATGAGATACATAGGACAGCTAAAAACTATGCCCTGGGTCCATCAGATCAAAAAAGACCTTGAAAAACACCACGTATACTCGTTAGAAATTATGGACAGACAAACGTACAGACAACAAATGGAAAATACCGCCGAAGAATGAAGTCAATAAGAGACCGGGGATGGAGTGGACTGAAGAAAGAAAGAAACAGAATCCTAGGAGCAAAAATGAGAGCTGTATGGTATCTCAGAAAATTGAATCCATAAGGCTTTGCGCGATCCGACAGTGTCAAATTGAAGATAATAATAATAGTTCGTTGTACAGCAGACTGGTGGCTCAGTAGTTAAGGCGTCTGACTGGAGATCGAGAGGTCACAGATTCGAATCCCTGTCTCGGCGGATATTTTCGTAAGCCTTTAATCCTACCTTCATCTCTGGTATAGCTGGGCATCATAACGCTTACGTGGTTCGGCGTCCACTTTAAACTGTAGGCCCCTCTAGGGATAACGACCATATTTGTAACACGGTTGTGTACACATTCAAGACAAAATGAAAGGAAGACTTACCGTGGACCTAGTTCACCCATCGTTGTATAATTAATACTATGTAGTACAATAATGGTAGTGGCAATATTGGAAATACACTTGTTGAGAGAGCTGACTCGAGAGTTTAATTGACTGTATGAACAAAATTTCCAGATCGTCGTTTGTTCTTATTCTTTTCTTTTTTAAAAGATACATAATAGATTATCATCTTTCTGCTTCAGACACATTAATTTTCTTCCTGCATAGTTTTCTCTTCCATTGTTTCCTCAGCTAATAAATTTAACAGCCGCAAATGTCGTGCGAGAGATCACAAACTTTGAAATCCACCTAACATTTACAGAAAACTTGAACTTTATAAGTTTACTTAATTTTCACCATTCTTCTAAAGCAATGATTATTTGGCAATGCGTTTCGAAAAAGACTCTTTCGCTAAAACTTGTATCTTGCTAATATCCCGCTTCTATGGAGTCCAGGTTTCAACACAAGATTATGATAGGAAAACAGTATGTGCAATGTATTATTCTGTCTATAAATACTACTGTTGTAAAGAATAATTTCTCCGTCAGGCAAGTAATCTGGATGCAATGATATCAACCAATAACTGCATTTTTTTATTGCAGTAGCCTGTTCTGTACGTTTATAGGAAAAAAGAGCGTTGTTCGATTGTTACCTACTGAATGGTGAAAGTCTGAAGCGCAACTAATTCCTGTGGGCTCAACGGTCCAGTTGACAGAGCCTTTCTCACCTTAGAACTACAATTTCATTCTGGCAGTCACTGTAGGTTTTTACAATATACGTTTCAGAGCGTGCCGAACAAAAAGAATGAATGGATCTTCAATATGACAACGTTGTTGCCAAATATTCACTCGTGATACTATTTCATCTGGCTTTCACGTTTTCTAAAACCTACGAAATCGGAAACTGAGAAATATATTAGTGATGTAACCAAGTTACTGAGCGGCTCAATTTCTCCTGCTCTACTTGAATTTCGTTGTTGCCTTGGTTGCATTACGAAACAGCTCACCGGAAGTTTAATTCATCTTCGTTTTAAGAGATTCAACAGCCAAGCTACACTCAAAACTAATTCAAAAGATCAACCAAATAATACATGGAAAATGCAGATTTAAAAAAAAAAAAAAAAAAGAATAAAAAGAAAAAATTGCTCCTACACACGAAAACCCTATATAAATTAGAAACAGACCTTTAAATACAGAACCATAGATCACATTCTTAATGGAAACAAATTAATTCATGTTTACACAATCTACACTAATATTATAAATTCGAAAGTAATTCTGTCTCCATTGTCGATTTGCTACGTTTTCACGATTATTTGGCAAGGAAATACTATGTATAATTAGGAAGAACATAGGATACTTTTTTTCGGGATAAATAAAGTATTTTTTCATGAATTTGTGATAACTAAACGAAAGGTGAAAGACAGGTGGGTAACTTGTGTAGGAGGTCTCTGTAATGTTATATTGGTTGTTAAAGTTTTGTTTCTATCGCATTCAGTTTCTGGGGCCTTTTATGTAACTTACAGCTTTCTATAACCAATTCTCGCAAAAAAAAAAAAAAAAAAAAAAAAAAAAAAAAAAAAAAAAAAAAAAAGTCCAGCCATACGAAGTTGCGGGTAAAAGCCAGTGATTATATAATTACTGGAAACAGAGTTTCGGAAATAAGAACAATAATTTAATATGAAAAACAAGAGAAAGAGGTCAGGTAAATAAACATGAGCTAATTGTCGCTAAGCTCTACGTACAGAAAAATTTTGTTCACAGTTATAGAGGAAAATTATCCCCGCTTGAGAATGCAATATCATATTGTTCTATATTAGCCACCTCAGAACCTTTTCAACTTAAAAATATTTAAATATTACCTCTATAAAAAGTGATAACAGGTAATCAAGTTATAATCGTGTGTAAAGCAGCCGATTCAACACCAAATCACTACGAAGCTCACGACGAGAGAGAGCAATCAAAATGAAACAATATTGGCATTATAATGGGTGATTCCTTGTTTTTACTGCGAATATACGGCGGAATTATGACAAGGAGGGGATCGTCATTGTACACTCAGACCATTAATGTGGCCTTTGACAATGGGACACTAAATGAAAATCAAAACATAGACCACCAAATGACAATAACATAACACTGAATCAGCTAACGACCAGTGTTACGTAGGTATAATTTCTAGCAACAGTAGTAAATTTATTAATGGCAGAGATAATGGAAGTCATTTCGATACTTAACGAAAGTTGGTTACTTATCAAATACGTTTGAATAATGAGTGATTATGATAATTTTAAAATATAGTTTGATAAAAAAGAACGGGCGTGTAGATAGGAACATTTATATCAGTTAAATTTTAATTTAGAACGAGTATTTATTTTTGGAAAATATTTTTTTTTGGATTGACGTTCATAGGAATAAAATAATTACAAAATTATGTGAATGAACTATAAGATTAATTCAGTCATAGAGTTTGTATTAGAGGTAGGGGGACGTGGGTGAAAATATTAATTATAATTTCATTAATTATTCATCTGAATATGAAAATGATTTAAAATGGTTGCAAAAAGGTGAACTAGAAGGAACTAGAACCATGAATATTGTACACAAAATAATATCCCATTTATTGAGTCTTATGGCTTATACAAGGCCGGGTAATAGTTAACTTTACGTTAAACATATTCCAAAGACAACAAAAACAAGCAATACCCGACGTTTACAATCCGCCGATGAAAAGCAAACATAAAACTGAATTAAATATTTCAACAAATAGCAAAATCAACATATTATCAACGTGGCAACACAGGCCATCAAATTGAAGTTAACATTTACTACAAAAAGGAGTATCCCAGGGGCGCCACATAAAGTTAAAAACCATCGTCTTGAATTTACACAAATTAGCAAGATGCTTGGAATTTGAAATTAAACATGAAAATTAGCTAGCTCAGTGATTTTACGACGGGAGCAGAGTCTTATCTCAGTGCCGCTTAAGGGCTCACAAGTCTCGTCAAAACCCAATGAATCGTGACCGTATACTCCGGTACTTTACCATGAATGCATCGTCGTGATGAAGTGTGACACGCGCAGTGCCACTGCAGCTGTGAAAGCCAGGTTAGCGGATACGACCGCGTTACCACAACAGCTTGCAGATTATGGCAGGCATGCCATACAACTTCTCGCTTCCCAGAGCAAGAGAGTGTGATCAGAAACAGTCAGTGATCACCGGACGAGAGCGTGTCGGCTGACACGCCTGCACAGTGGCTCGTTCCGGCAGCAAGTGTCCTCAAAATGGCCTCTTCTCTTCTTCCTCGGCAAAAGTCGTCTCCTACTCGCCAAATGAAACAGAATCCCCTGAATTAACATTTGGGAACCCCTATAAACGTTGACGATTGGTCATCGATACATGTCCGTCATCACGTGTTTTATATCGCGGCCAGCATTCGCTGTCCCCGTTCGCGCACTTTTGCCTGACCTCGACCAAGCATCGGAGAGGGGTGGGTTCAGTGCACCCTCCTAACGGACCACCGCTGTTGTGCAAGTCGGCGCCGCTGAGTCGGGAGACCCAGCTATTGTCTCGCTCTCGACCGTTCGAAAATGGCAGTTCCAGCTTCCCATATCCACTACATTACTGAGCAGCAAGTTTTGCAGAAATTAAAATTATAATAATGATAACTCTGGCTGCCCGGGTTTAATATACAATTATTTACCCATGCAATATCCCTATTATTTATGATATTTACACCTTACAAAATTGAATATTATTAAAGAAAATCGGAATATTAATTAAATTATTTAATTATATTCATTGTGGGTGACTCTGTCATACCACAAGTTTGAGTTGGTTGCCCATTCTTCCTCTGTCATGATGTTTAACATTATCCAATAATGCAGATGGGTAAAAATGACCTACATTGTTTTATCGATAACATTCTGGGTTATTTAATGTAAACAAAGCAGGTATCGTAACAAATTTGTGACAGGTAAACGGCCTCTGAAAATCCCTTCCTAACCCGGGAGACGAACTAGAGACCCAAAGCGTCTCCGGAAAATAACATTATCAAAGCGTCAGCAGACTGCCAAAATTACTTCTTAAAAATGAATCAAAGAGAGACAGCAAACTTGTCATTCTATTAGTAGGCGAGTTTGTTCTGGCATCCCTGATGGCTCGGCTACTGCGGTTCCATGATACTGTGCGACATCTGCCGTGGGTATACTCGCTCAATCCCCAGTGGCGGAAGGAGAATTTACCATTAAGAACTTGGCCTGCAGAATAGAATAGACGGTGAGGAAAGATTTCTAATCACTAAAATCACTGGTCGTATCCCAAATATTTCTGCTTTGCTTATGGTTGACATTGTTGAAGATAATTATTCTGTAGGATGGTAATGTTAAGCTTAGCTGCCGGCAGGTATCTTTCGAAAGAGTAGTGTTAGTTTCTCTGGCGGCTGGTGTCACACTCTCATTTCGTTCATTCATATAAAACAGTTTGTCATGAGCGTTGCGTGCGCGTCACTCCCCGTGAGCATCCTTAATGGGTGTCGAAGTGTGCCATGTCTTACCATCCCCCTTATAATGGTGGGCAATTCTTCAGCTGGCCTAATTCCGCGGCGGAGGTGATTTTGGGGTAGTAGGAGATTGTGGGTGAGATCGAGGGGAATTTATGAGTGAAAACGTGGGTGCCTCCGTTGAACAGGAACGCTGCTGCACTTACAACAGTCAACTACACACATAGAACTCACACCTCCTACGAGAGGTAACAACTAGCATAGGTGTTGAGGACTATGGACAGGTAAGCCTTTCGGCCTCCTGTGTTTTAGAGGATGAGATGCGACATGCACTGTATCTGTCTGACAGGTGGACAGGCGGCTCTGGAGGGCGTGGCCAGGCTGGGAACAGAGCCATCTGGACCACCGTGTCCTCAGGACAGATGCCGCGCTCTCGGGTGTGTGAGGTAGCAACCTCCAGGCCACTGCAACGCAAATTCAGTCCAATTAATCTACGCCTATGCCAATAATGGACCTAACGCCTTCGTTGGTCATGAGAATTAACACTACAACCAGAAGTTAAGTGGCTCTTCCTGAACAAGGAATCATAAGCTATTGTTCCCGAGGTACTTTCTTTCCTCCGGTATCAACAGGTTAACGTGGAATAGAGGGCCAAAGCTCTCCCAATAAACATAACCTAAACAAACCAAGCTGTGCAGCAGAGTAATTCTAGAGGCCTATGAAAATATTAACATTTACACCGAATACAGTCAGGGCCCTTCAGAGGTTATCTTTCCAGTTAGCTGCAGGAATAATCTTGTAGACTCTGAATGTAACAACACTCATAAGAAGATGCTATGGACTGTGTCCAACATTTTAAGAAAATCTTCTGATAATGTATTTACCGAAACGCCATTGGAGTAGAAATTTCGTTCGTTTATTCCAATAATTGTTTGGTTCATGTTTTACTTCATTTTTCATTTTAATTACTGAAATAATTGGATAAAATTAGATTTTTACTTACATATGGTTGATGTGCGCAGTCACAAAATTAGCGTGTTCTATTAGAACAATCGAACTAGAAGTCAATTTCATTGCTTTTAAAAAATGTTTCATAGCCCACATATGAATCATTAGAGAATTATGGCTGTAAGAACATTTTTTAAGTGAATAACTGTTCCTTCTTGTTCTTCGGCAATTTTCAACTATTGTGACTGCGACTCGAACCCAGATCTCTATTATCATTCACCGTCGTAAGTTTTAATATCAGCCAGTAAAACGTAATGCCTCATTGTCAAGAACTAGAGTTGTATGAATGATTTCTTTCAGTCATTCTATTCTAGCAATCGACTGAACAAAAGAAGTCGTATATTTTATATGGAAAGAAGAACATATTATCGTAGACTTGAGTGACTCTTCAGGTTATACGAACCGAGCTAACACAGGTCATCAATATTTAACAGCAAGAAAGCGAGAAACTATAGTTCGTAATACAATCGTTCACTAACCAAGCGTACATTTTACAAAATTCTACCGAACCAAAAAATATTAGTCACTTAGTAGAATATTCGCTGGCCTTCAGATAACAAGTTGCTTCCTTTCTTTAGTTCAGATACCATGCTTAAAAACCTATGACACAAACTAAGCAAACAGAATAAGGGCCATCTCGGGTTCGGAAAGAAGCTGAGATGGTTGAGAACAAATAAAATCAATACGATTATAGAGGCTGTTTCTTACTAAGGCTAATAATTTTGAGCTATCTACATGAATAAAAATGTTAAAAAATAATGAAAATGACAAAAGTTCAGAAACAAAGTACAACTATTTTGATGAAACAAAGAAGGAAAAAACACAGTAAAAGGATGAAGAAATATTTGGAGCAAAGAAAATAAAGCATGAAGTTGTTTCCTGTAATCGTCGAAGTGGCAAAGAAGAAGAAAAGTTGCACGTAACCTTTGGTGGTGCCCAAAAATATATTTATTTTAGTTATTAAAAAAATCGGATCAGAGGTTATGAAAATTGGCGTTTAATGTCATGGATTTTCATCGGTAAAATGAAATATTAGATGATGTTTTTTGAGAGCGAAAACATGACTTTATTTTTTTCTAACCTAGTGATCACAGAATATTCAAAAAATCTCTTACATATTTTAATTAGCACAGAAATAGGCATAAAGCCTTTCTAATCTTCACGTGTTGCTATTAATGAATTTCCTCAAAAACGTGATTTACGAGTATGTTAACAGATGAACAAACAATATTTCAAGATGTATTCAGCGATAGTTATTATAATTAAAATCACCTGAGATGATAAGTATACGCCTGCCTTGATTGTGGAGTTTTATCAGAAAAGGATTCGCATCGTTGATTTTGGAACATTGCAACAGGCAGATAGGATGCGATTTTGCCATTCAGGCAGGAAGACAGTTGAGGAGAGGTCCTCAAATTACATCAGTTGATTCTGCAGCATCTGCCAGTGAGAAACTAGACTCTGTGGCTACTGAAGCCTCACGTAGTTCCGGGAGACTCTTGAGTCGAATTGGAACAAACCACATTATACTGTCCCTAACAGACCTCAACCACCACAAATGTGAGTTTTATTAAGATCTCCATCCACTAGCAGGTTTAAGACAACATTACATTACCATTCATGTGTCAACCGACTCTCAACTGTTATCACAGTAATAAAAGTCTCCTGTTGAAAACAAGTTACATGATATATACAGAGTTTACAGAGTCACGTTGCTTCGGCAGTTCTCTAGTTCACAAATAAAAATAATCCAATTTTTTCTGGCATTGAGAAATTCGTTGTTATTAGCAAACATGTAACATTACTTTTTACTATTTTCAACGTGAGGAGTTCAATAGGTCAGAAATATCTCAATAATATTAAATCTCAATGATTGGTTTTATCTTAGATGCTAGTGAACAGTACATGCCGAAATCGAAAAAAACCTTTTACCTCCGACTTTATCTATACAGTCTTATGCCCCATGTTATAATAATCCCATCTGACTTAAAGTGTAAATTTGATTATTTATCCTGATGTATCTGTTCAACATATATTGCTAGTAACTTTCATAATCCTCGTAGTATCTCAGACTGAAATTCTGACTACCTTAGAGATACAATTTTTTTCCGGTTCATAGTCCCTGATTTGTGCATCCCTTGGTATATGTTTACATTAACATCATTTGCGCTATAGAAAGATCGAACACTCAGCATTGTCTGAAACTAGAATCATGAATTTCGTCATAAGTCATTTCATATTGAGTAAATTTTTTCCGAAATGTTTTGAGCTCCAGCCACAGCAAGCGATAGTTTCGGATTCGGGAGGACTCCGGTTCGAATACCCGTCTGCGCATCCAGTTTTTGGTTTTCTATGGTTTTCCCAAATCATTCCTGGTGAATGCCAGGTTGCTTCGTTGAAAACGCTATGGCAAAATTCCTACCCGCCCCTTCTCTCCATTCCTTTCCCGCCTCTAATAACCTTGACGTCGACGAGGCCTAGAGTCGCAAGTAAAAAGAAGATGATGATATCGGCAAACTACGAATCGAGAAATTCAGCAAAAATTTGATGACCAGACATCTCTACAAACAAATTTAAGTTTACAGAGATATATTGTAAATTTATTTGATACTAATATGTAGAATAATGTTTATTTACAGCTTTTCAGACAAAGTAATAATGATAAAAATAATGTTTATGCATTATTGGCTACATGAATTTTAATGATACTTAAGCTGCTGAGGATTTGAAGTGACCGCTCAGACCACCTCTGTCATCGCATGTGTTTAGGGTAACTCGACAGTTCTTTGAGGCAAAGGGACCTATATTTTACAGTTTAACCTAACTAAGTAATATTTTCTCGTACTTTATACGTCACAAAGGCAAGATTCACCAGATACGAACGATGGGCTGAAGGCCTTTCAGAATAACCGCAAAAACTTAAAAGCGAAATTTTGTTTCCTATCCCCAGTCATACAAACTACTTAACTGTGGAAGGAGACTATTCGGATCCATCGCGAACCTATCACCATTCCGCCGCCACAAGTAGAAAGACACTTTGCCGGTCACGAGGAAAAATACGTTATCATCACAACTCGCTGTATGCCCGTGACTGTGTTTTGGTATAAAATAGTTCCCATATCAGAATCTAGTAGTTTAGAAAGTAGCAAAAAAAGACACAACTATTAAAGTAGATTAGTACCACAAATGTATTTTCACAGAGACAAAAAATGAGTTTTTAGGTACCAAAAATTAAATTTTAGGGTCAAAACTTATGACTGCATCATCTGATCTGTTTCTTGAGTCTGACCAGTGTTCGATGTCTTAAAGTAAATTTAAACCAAAAATGCACTGCAAAGCATCTAAAAGTGACACGAAATGAGTTTATATGGAGAAAAACAAGTTTTTAGTGTCAAAAGTTTTGATTGAGTTACCTGACTTGACTGAAAAATACAAACTTGACCTATATCTGACCTGAAGGCTCGTTTGAGACACGATGACTTTGGACGTACGTTGAAATTTCGTACGTTCACCTTCCTTTAGTGGCGTGAAGAAGTGTATTGCACCTTTTCACACGGCGACGGCAAAACGCCGCGACCGTGCCGTTCAATATCCGCCCACTGCCACGGCGGGACAGCAAAAATGCCGTTGTATTAACTCAGTGTCCTACATGAACAAAGGCAGGCTGTCACATGTAACGGACTTTTGTTGTCCATTGTAGAATAGCTGACGTACAATTGTTGACTGTGAAGTGCTTATTTCTCTGGTTGATGTTTGTTTATTAATAATAATCAGATAGAACAAATATGAGAAACGAAAAAGAAATATTCAAAACTTTTGTAACGTTTTACTTTAGTTACAATTCATTAGTAAGCAGGATATATTGTTTGCAAATTGACATTTATATTAAAATCTACAAATTTAAATTTACACTGGTGTTATATCTTTATATCATAAAGCCTGTCACGCATTCATCAAAGGAAACAACTGACATGCGAAAACAATTTAACAAAAATATTTTCGTCATTCCAAATCTCCTGAAAAGCATATAAAATGGACCTGCTCCCTCTGTTTTTGATTAATAGGATGACCAAAAAGAAAGTTTTTAGACGATTAATTAACCATAATGCAACAAACTGTGATATTAATGATGTGACGACGTGAACTGAAGTCAGTCAACGGCAAAAAATCGTCGTGTACGAAAATAATAATGCTGCGGTAAAATATCGCACGTCTTTTTTTCGTACGTTCAAAACCGCCGCGTTTGAAAGACGCATAAGGGTTCACTGCAAAAAATTTGTTGAGTTTTAAGGGACTTGGAAGTAGTATATAAGTTTGCAGTCTCATGTTAAAAATCTACGAATATAGCTCGAAATATGTTCCGAGTGGTAATGGAAAAGGGGTCAAAGAGTGACAGACAGTACAGTGGCCAGCCGCCAACGAGGTGGTGGGCAGGGCAACCGGCCCGTCGCGTCGGCTTGACAGCGACCGAGGTGATTACGTAAACCACACAATGGTCGCAGAGACGTCCCCATTGAGGCTGTGAGCGGTACAAACAGGACCCCCTGGCTATCCATTAACAACGGATGCCGTCCTGGAGGACGGAATGAAGGCGGAGGCCCAGACGCAGGAATTTAATCAACAAGGCAGAGAGAGCGGCTCGGGCATTGTCGCCGAGGGCGGTGATCACTCAGTCCGTCGCGTGGCAAACACCGCAAGCAGTGTGGGAGCACTCTTCACGAGGGATACGCAAATACGCCAAAGGTCGCCTCAAACACGTCCCACCGCGTTCTAGTGTATCGAGAGATTTACGCTCCTCCTTTTCCCGATGTTTCGATCAATGCCAGTAAACTTTGGATCTTATTTTTCTATATGATGATACAGTAATGTTATGGAATACCACTACATGCTAGTCAAGGTTGATCCAACAATACAGTGAGGGTGAATGGTAGAAAGAGACAACTCCTGCCATCTACACTGATCAGTCAAGACTTTTTTTTTTTTTTTTTACTTATTGCTTTACGCCTCGTCGACGGCTAAGGTCGTTAGAGGCGGGATGGGACTTGGGACAAGGAACGGGAAGGAATTCGTCCATGTCCCTTTTGAAGGAAGCATCCCGGCATTCGCCTGGAGCGATTTGGAGAAACCATGGAAAACCGAAATCTGGATACCCGGAGGGGGATTCGAACCCGCGTCCTCCCGAATGCGAGCAGTCAAAACATTGTGATTACCTGCTTATTAGTGTGTTGGAGCGTAATACAGCAGTGATTTGGCGTGGTATGCATTCTAAACATCCTAGTTATGGTTTGCCGGAGTTGTCTGACACCAGATGTTTACCCACAGGACACGCAATGTCCTTAAATTGGTTTGTGGGCGCGTCACCTGGGAATGAGCATCTCTGAAACCACGAGGCTGATCGGCTGTTAGCGTGCTGCTGTAGTGAGCATCTATGTAGAGTGGTTGAACGACGGTGAATCCACGACAGGGCGACAAGGTGGTGGACGTCTACGCCTCATCACAAAACGTGGAGGTCAGAGGTTTTCGCGCTCTGTATAACGGGATAGGCGACGATCTGTGGCAGATATGACAGCAGAGTACAATGTTTGTGCAGGCACAAGTGTTTAGGAGCTCACTCTGCCACATATCGACGCCTATCCTGCTTTACAGAGTGAGCAAGCCTCCGACCTCCACGTTCTGTGATGTGGCTTGGACGTCCACCACCTTGTCACTCAGTCGTGGTTTCACCGTCCTTCAACCATTCTGCATAGATGCTCACTACAGAAGAACGCGAACAGCCGACCAGCTTCTCCGTTTCCGAGATGCAGCGCCCACAAACCACCGGCCCGTAATTTAAGGGAATTGGGTGACCTGTGCGTAGACATCTGGTGCCAAACATCTCCGGAAACCTAACAATGACTTTTCGAATCCATGCCACGCCAATTTGCTGCTGTATTGCGCTCCAAAGATGGACCAACACACTAATAAGCAGGTGGTCATATTGTTTTGGCTGATCAATGTATATGCAGAAGTGTTAAGACGCTACTCATGCTTTTCATATTCGACCCACCCAACGAGCGGTAACGTCGATATTGGCTGAAGATTGGCTCCTGAATAGTTCCTGCCAAGGACCTCGGGAGTGTGGAAGAAGACACATGGAAGGGATGCGTGTACTGGACTGGACTGTGTAGTTTGGAAGTTGGTATTAGTACACCAGTTTATGCACATTGTTTGTTAAGGAATCTCGCATAAGTGGCCAAGAGAGTGATGTTACTGGTTCATACCGGTGATAAAATAGTTTTCTTGTTCGTTTTGAAAGGCCAAACACCGACATCATAATGACCCAGCTTGCAACAGAAACACGGTAAAGTGAAAATAATTTGTCACTGCGTTTGTGTTTCTCACGTGATTTGGAAAGCCCGAAACGACCTGGAAAGAATTTTCATGTCTCGTTGCAGTATTTAATCTTTTTTGTGTATAACTGTGTGTTGTGATCTTTTTGTATTTGAAATATTTTTTTAATTATTTATTCATCTTCGTTACAGTTCAAATTTCGTGTTTGGCTTTCTTTATCCTCCAAGTAGGATGCTTTTCTGTTGTTTTCACATACCCTGTGTGATATGCAGTATAGTCTACTGGAAAAGGTAAATTGCAAGCTCTGTTTTAAATTGTGAATAAATAAAAAATATTTGTTTTTTGAAATGTATGTTTAAGAAATGAAGCTTTATCCAATTATCATTCCAAAATTAATATTAAAAAATTAGGATATTAACAGTAAATTTCCGTTAATCCAGTAACAAAGAAATAGTTATAATATGTACGCCAGGAGATAAATTTTCTGATTGTTTGGAGACCAATGCGCTAGCTCAATTTAAAGTTATCCAGGGTGCACCACATGTGGGAGAACTAACTTTGCACTGAGTGTGATTGCAGGGCAGAAATATAGACTATACGCTGGGAACTCTTCAAACTTCATCTTTATGATTGAAAATGCGAAAGATTACTTGGGAAACATTAATTTTATCAAGTCTCTCTCGTGCAAATCCTGCAAGTAATTCGAATACTATCAAAGTATTTTAAGGTCCTATAGGTTTAGTCCATTCTGTAACTGACAATTGGTTCCTCAGATCTAGTGTACTACCATTATGTGATTTCTCCATTAGGTTGCGGTTGCTCTGCTGTAATTTACTTTGCTATCAAATTAAGATTTGAAACAAATTGTAATCAACCTCTGCAGTTAATTTTACAACCGGGATGTGAGTCTCGTGGTTAAATTAATTTTTATATGGTTGCTCTCAGATCGATCAGCCTGTAGAGAACTGCAACAAGACTTCTTAGAATTATATTATATTATATTATATAACTCATTGGCTTAAAGAGGCTGCATCCTGAAATAGGGATTGTTAAAGATGTAATAATAATAATAATAATAATAATAATAATGGTTGCTCTCAATTGTTTATTCTACGAACAGGTTGTGAGTGTCAAAATGTATTTCGACCATTCTTCTGGGCAGAATTGCAGTTCTGCCAAGAAGAAGATTTCAGAAGTATGGTCGAAACGTCGCCTGCATACATCATGACGCGGCATCACCCGGACCGGCAAGAACAAATGACTCTGGCCTCGGAAACCTACGATTACATTTGGATTGTCATACTGCAGTTTATTTTTCAACTTCCTGGATAGTAGCATTACTGTTCTCTTATCTTACCACAGATCATGACAGAACAGCAATTCCCTGCATTTTCGAATTAAAAATGAGCCAAATTTAAGGAAATATTTTTCCATTCAGATACCTTGAAAAAATGTTCAACGCAGCCCAGAGCACAATTTTACCTACAATTATAGACCTCAAGTAACTTTTGCAGGTTTGAAGAAATGTTTTGTGACTTTCAAATCAAGTCTTCTGACTGAATTCAACATATAATGTTGAGTTGAGACAGAATTGTATAAATAATACAAAACCTTGCCTACATAAGAAAGCCTCCAAGAATGCATTTGCTATCTATAGCAAATATGTTTGCTGTAAGGAGCATTTACAAGAATCATGGCACCGGTGCTCAGTACGGAGCGTTCTACTATTAATCTAGGACACTTAAACATTGCGCCTTGTTGCGTGCCTGCTGAACACAGCAGTTACTTCTGTTGCCTACACACTGGGTGCTCAAATGTAGTCTTCGCAAGTTTGCCACAGGATGTCATAAAAACACTACGATTTTATAACTCCTTCCTGCTGCAAACCGGCGAAGATAATATTGCATCAACACGCCGAGAAAACCTTTGTTCACACATTCAGAAAGCGTGTACATTAATTATTTAATTTCGGCTAATACCACTACAGCCTAACTAGGATAGGTAATGGTATTTTTTCCTGCTCTAGCATGCGCTTGTAATGACCTTAGGAAATAATTGGAGACGGGTGAGGAACAAAAAAGGTTTTTCCCGTATACCATTCTCGAACTTAGTGTTAACTCGCCGCGATATTATCGAAATGATTAATAAATTTTTTGTGATATCTATCTGACTACGTCCTCAGCAAATAATTTCCGACGATCGAATTTGTCACAAAAAGGACGGAGATATTGATACTGACGGTGACTTAAGTTCGATTTGTTCTCTCCGTATTAACAGCATATAGACAATTATGAGTTATATGGGAGTGGAGACATTCCCGGCGTATTGATGAAATGAATTCTTCACAGGAGTTCAGTCGGATAGCGTCGTACTTGTAAAATGACATTTACGACGCTATCCGGCTGAACTCCTTTGAAAAACTCATTTCGATTATGAGTTATGCTATTTTTTTTGTAGAAAATGCAAAGCACCAGATCTTACCTAACATTGTTCACTGCTTGCTTCAGAAACTTATGGAGAGAAGGAAAAACTGCAACTGTTTTTGTTTTGTTTTGATTTTTTTTGTGTGTGTATGTGTTTTTTTGTTTGTATTGTTTTACTAGCAGTTACCCGCGACTTCGTCCGCGTTGAAGAGTGTTATAAGATTTTCTTGAGAGGTCTGGTTGCTCAGTGGGTAGGGCGTCCAACTGGAGATGGAAAAGTACCCAGCTTGAATCCCAGTCTCGGCGAGGATTTTCAAAGGTCATTAGCTCGACCTTTACCTATGGCATAGGTTGTTGTGTGATGTGAATTACGCCAGAATGCTCACTTAGTTCTGATTCCGTGTTGAACTGTGAGTCCTCTATGTCCGATAGGATTACTGGGTTACGTTAAGAGGCTACGAAAGTGAGTGATTGCGGAGACGTAAAGAAGCCTTGTCACCAGGTTAATACGACCGTACTATTTATTTTAGAGCTATTTTTATTAGTAATAGTAGTAATAAATGTTGCAGTAAAATAACAAAAATTTATTTATGTTCCACAACTACTATGCTGAATTTTTAAAACAATAAAAATATTCTGTTTGTTAGGAGTATTTTCAGTTTAATATATCCGTATATACAATACTGAGGAATTGTCTCCTTGGTTTTTGCTATTTTCATAGCCCTAGTTTTCTTACATTTCTTTTAAAGATTTGAATTTTGTTTAGCCGGCATCTCTTATAATTACTAATTTCAAGTCTCGCGAATAAAAATTAACACAGTTTTAATTATTGGAAGCTCAAAACGTCAAAATATTAGCAAAACATTGATGGAATCGACTAAATATCAACAACAACAAAATACTAACATCCAAACAGCAAATAAATACTTAAGTGGCCCAAGGACGTTCATTTCCGTCAAAAAATTGCGATACTAAAAATGAATATTTTGATTTACACTGAAAATCTGAAAAAAAGAGAACTTAATTTACTCTTTGAATATTGATTTTGTTTTGAGGATATATTGGCTTCATCAATTAATTCTGCTTTAAAACAGATATTTACATATTATAGTAGTAATTGATTCTTTTATTCATAATGATCAGTGGTAATATTGGTTTCTCTATATGTGGAAACAGTTGAATTGTCTGTGGAGTGTAGACCAGTTTACTATAGTTCGTTCGTTTCGATCCATTAATTCTGCGCTAAAATATAAATTTCAATGTAATACATTCATTCTTCATAATTGTTTTCTCAATCTGCCAACAGAATTTAATGTCTACCGGCAAATTACCATTCCGCTTGTCTGCCACTCCACTATCTGAATAAAAAATTTATAACTTTCAAAAACTTACTTCGGGCGACGCCGCGTGTTCTGCTAAATCATCTAAGCTTATTATAAATCTTTTGAAACAATATCGCTACAAAGCAATACACGACGTCACTAAAATGGCGCTCATGAAATAACTAATAATGTTTCAGTTATTCTGGCCCCGGCTGCACAATTCTAATATTACAGCTAGAAAATCAAAGCTTCTATCACTCGCGCATTAATACATTCACTATTACACGTTAATGACGTTATGAATGGCAAAATAAACTTGACTCATTTCAGATCGCGATAGTAAAGGAAGCCGAATAATGACGCCGGCAATGTGGCGCAGTAAATTAAATACTGAATACATCTATTCAGCCGCATCAACTTTGTCGTCAGCACGATAACAGTTATCGAAGTAACGTAATTAAAAAATTTGTACTAAAATCATGGTAACTTACAGTGTTCAAAGGTAAGTCCATATTTCTCTGCAACTCTAAGACAACTTTCGTTAATATTGCTGGTCAAGTTAACATCTCGATAAAGTGACTGTTACTGCTCGTGATTTAGTAAGGTGTATAATTGCATTCAATATGTTGAGGTGTATTCGTATAGTTTGACTTTGTAGCGGCAATATTAACAGAGATAGTGGTTTGGTTGAAATGATGCCTGGATTAACCGCTGTCCCTTTAGGTACACTTTTAGCGTTCACTAACGTGTGTCTTGAACAATTTGAAACTTTTCTGAATGCAGCGTGGATCTTTTCTATTGTAATAGAGGCAGGAATTTTCGTATAATTCATATAGCCCACCCCGCTGGTTCGATTGGCTGCGGAACCCCACTCATAATTAGCTGGTTCGAATCCTGCAGGTGGAAGTAATGTTCATTATTAGTATTAGGCTGGCAGGGCAGGAGAGATGGTGGCACACAGTCTCGTAATGTGCAGATTGTGTTCTGAAGTCTCGGGTTAAATCCCAAACTACTTCACAGTGCGTATGGAGTGAGGGCATACGGCACTGTTGAGGAGATTCGTCCGTCAGATAAGGACGTTAAGCCTGACGTCCCACTGTGCCTTTCGGAAGAGTAGACCTGAATGGGGAAGAACCTGGATGCACCATCTCTCTTCTTTCATCTCACATCCACAACATCCACAACATAAACAACACTCCACTCTGAACACACACACCATCAATGATCCACAACAACAACACCTACGAACACTGTCACACTGGGAAAGACAAACGGAACCGATCCCAATTGCCATCGAGGAGTAACGCTAGGGCAATGACAACGCATTAGATAGAAGAAGCTCTATTACATGTGTGGGCAGCTGCATGCAGTTTTAACGCATATTTGAAGTTCAGGAAACAACCTAGGGGGCATCCACAAATTACTTGCGGTGTTTTTCCGGATTTCTGGATCCCCCCTCCCCCTGGTGAGATCTGGCCGCCCCCCCCTCTCTGGTGAGATCTGATCCGTGAGAACCCCCCCCCCCCCCCTAGAAATCGCCCTGGAAACTTTTGTAGACCTTTTTTTTTTCTCTACTGTCCCCAAATTTTTCGCAAAATCTCACGTGAGATTTCCGTAGACCCCCCCTCTCCCCTAGTGAGATTTCGCTGGACCCCCCCCCCTATTTCACCTCATGTAATTAATGGATGTCCCCCTAGGATTTGTTGCTAGAAAGAGGAAGATGATTTTAAATGAACGGCGTTACACACAAGACATCCTTTCAAAAATAATAAAAATAATTAAATGGAGAAACTTTGAAACAAATTCTTGTTTGTACATAACCACTCAAGTACGGGAGAAGAAGCTTGTCAATTTCGTTCTCAGTCGTATGCAAAGGATAGCTAGTTCATGACGGATCCGTTGTATCATGGCGTTGGGTCACTATGATAGTGTCCGTCGCCTGCCGTGGGCGTAGTTGGGGATCGAGCCGTGGAAGTGGAAACAAAATCCAAAATTTGGAACTAGATAAACAGTGTAGATGGCGGTGTATTATTAGTAATCACCAGATTGTGTACAAATCCGCTTATATAGCACCGTGTTGATGTTAGTGCTTTCGTCTTATTTAATCGATAAATTAGGCATCTTTAGGATGGTCATGCCTGAATATTGCGGCATCGGGTTTCAGCCCCTCCATTCTTTCATTATCGCACATACAGTACACTACACTTTACAACGGTCATCTACATATATAGTAAAACCCTTAAACACACGGAGAATAAGTTACACTACGTCCGAACGAATCAAATCTTAATATGTCACATAAGGGGGGCTTTAGTGCAGAATATAATAATTACTTTACCCACATCTCGATTAGAATGTTGTGTGTAATGCTGTAGAGACGACGGCTAAAGGTTGAGGAAAACGTTGTGATTTAATTAATTAATTTAGGCAGTCAATTTGTACAAAGAATTAAAATCACGCCAAAGAAATTTCATTTATTTATTTCTCCTAATGCGTTTCACTTCGTTCTCTGAAGCATCTTCAGAAAATTTATATTTTCACTTTTGATACATCTTAGCACTTACGGTTATTTTATCTCTATTTTCACTTTCACTGCACTGGATCTACACTATGGTGTTCCGATTTCTATCTGCCGGCATTGTGTAAAAAAAAAAAAAAAA
The DNA here is from genome assembly GCA_031002005.1 of Vandiemenella viatica. Classification (NCBI taxonomy): domain Eukaryota; kingdom Metazoa; phylum Arthropoda; class Insecta; order Orthoptera; family Morabidae; genus Vandiemenella; species Vandiemenella viatica. Next base: position 216,792,000 of record CM061919.1, read on the forward strand.
AAAAAAAGAAAGAAAAAGGAACACTTAGTGCAATTCCCAGTGCAGTGAAAGTGAAAATACGGGAAAAATGACATAGAGAGCAAAAATGAAGGTTAGAAAAAAAGAAAAAAAAAAAACAAGCAAACGTGAAAGAATGAAAATAAATATACAATGAAGACGCTTCACAAAGTGAAATGAAACGCGTTTGAGAAATAAATAAGGAATACATAAATTCAGTTGTATTGGCGTGATATTAACTATTCATACAAATTGATTATTTCGCAATTGAGGAAATGACATGCAACATGCAGTAGTTAATTCAACCAATATTTCATTCTCACTCATAACAACAATAGATGGTGCAGGGATAGTAGTAATAGTAAATTAAAGTTTAATTACACCCTAGACTGAATCCTTTTCGCAGTATCGAGCCAAGTTTTTGCTTTAATGAAGTCCCATACACGTACGTCGTAGTTGATATAGCTCTCTAGTGTGGGAGAGAATCAGTCGTTAACTGAACTACGATTGTTAAGTACACCTATGTTGTCTCGTGGTTTCGAGTCGAATCCCCACAGCAGGCTGCCAGTGACCTTTTTACCAATTCGGCCGTCCGTGCCGCCTAGCGCTGCCATCTATATTTCACGGCCTACCAATCGCAACCGTTGCTTTACTCCGCAGTCCTTACGCAACGCTTCAATCTGGGGCGATATCCTCCACATACACTTTTCATAGCCGACATAGGTTTCTAATTAACAGCCGCCACCGTAAATGTCACCGCCGATGCCGTCTTTGTTTATTTAGGTCGTAATTTTGCCGGCCAGGTGGCGGTTTGTTCGGTACTCTGCACTGGAAAAATCCGCTGGTAAATAATTTGTGTACTTCACGTAGACGGAAACAACCGCCGGTGTGGCTCAGTACGCTGAAGTGCCGCACAGTGGATCGGGAAGGTACAACGGACCTGGCACGAGCCCAAATCCCCTTGTACCGGCCGTACTGATTGCGGTTTTCAGGAAGTTTTCCGCTACCACCAAGCTGAATGCCATGACGGTCCCTAATCTCCGTCTCATAAACTACATTTTTCACAAACAAAAATTCAATTATCACACGATAAACACAGTTATACTTTTCACAGACAGATGTCAACACTTCACTTCTCCAATTAGAACTTAGGCAGACCTGGCAGTAGGTATAAAATGCTTGGCGTCAGCAAGGGCATGCGGCCATAAAATCAAAGCCACAAATTTGACCATCACAATGATCAGTAACACTCATCAAAGGCAGCTGATGATTAGTGTTGGTGACAGTTGAAGAAGAAGATGCAAACGAAAACACTTTTGTTCAATAAAGTAATTGTTTAAAAAAACATAAAAACCGCCTTCAAAAAAAAAGTGGTTTAATGGGGAGAGGGGGTGGTTTTTAGATTGTTTGGTCAGACAACTTCTTCGTGAAAAAATACATATAAGCACCAACTTTCATGGTAATCGGTCAAACGATGGCGACTGTAGCTTTTTATAAAGAACATTGACAAAAGTTAATGGGGTTGAAGGAGGGAAAGGGCAAACCAAATGTTGACAGCATTTTTCTCTTTGTTTTAAAGTATACATGTGCAAAGTTCAATCAAAATCAGATAAGAAATGTATTTTTCTAAAAAATTAAGGGGTGTAAAGGGGAAAATGGTGTTTTTTATTTTTATTCTTATTTTTTTTTTTTTTTTTGTCAGAAACCTTCTCCATGAAAAATTACAAGTATATACCAACTTTAATGGATACCAGTTAAATGGTGTCGACTGTAGCTTTGTATAAAGTAAATTGGCATAAATGAGGGGGTGGATAGGGGGAGAGGGGTTCAGCTTGTTTTAAACCAAAAGCTGACAGTATTTTTCTCTTTATTTTTGGCTATACGTATATGTCCAAAATTTCATCCAGGTCGAATAAAAATGTGGATTTATATAAAAATTAAGGGGTGGATGGGGGTAGAATGGGTGATTTCTCAATTAAATTCATATGGGACCATTTTGAAGGTATAACATATCCACTAAAAAAATTTCATTTAAATCGGTTCAAAATTGGCGAAGATATCGCTGAACATATATACAAAAAAAAAAAAAAAAAAAAAAAAAAAAAAAAAAAAAAAAAAAAAAAAACGAATTGAGAACTTCCCCTTTTTTTGAAGTCGGTTAAAAAGCCATTTTATTGTAGGCGTATTGGAAATAATTACGTTAGATATCAGGAATAACTGTATCGAAATGAGGAAATTCTCATAACTTTTTTTTAACTATATTAAACAGCAAGAAAAAACAGTAACAATTAGAAAGTATTATGGTATTCCAAAAACCATTTTAACTTGAGAGACCGAGCGTGGTGAGCGAGTGGTTAATGTTCTGTCCTCGCATTCGGGAGGACGCCGCGCGCGCCGGTTCGAATCCCCGTCCGGTCATCCAGGGTTTTCCATAGTGACCACAAATCACTCCAGGCAAATGTAGGGATGATTCCTTCAAAATGCCATGGCCGAATTGCTTCCCGTTCCTTGTCCACAGTCCGATCCCGCCGCAAATGACCTCAACATTACAAGGCGTGAAGACATAAAAAAAAAATACTTGAGAGGTTGTTTCGATTTACAAGTGAAAATCTTTTTTTGAATGTTTTTCTGTGATTTCTTGTACCATCAATTCGAGCCGATTTGGCATGTAATGAGGAAATTCAAGGAGGACTGGAAAAAAATGTACGCTGATGTAGATGGCAACTGCTGAGCTAAATGAAATGCCACACTGTCCAACAAAAAAAAGCTTTTTTTTTTTTTTTTGCTGGAGATATTTGTTGTGATTCTTATGGAAATCACAACAACCTGCTTTCAGGTTTCTTCTATCAAGGACATTTTTTTTTGGGGAGGGGGGGGGGGGAGGGGCGGAAATGGGGATTTTAATGTTTTAAACTTTTTCGTATTTACTGAAAAACATTAAACTTTAGTCATTCTGAAAGTTGTTTAAAACATATTTAAATCAATATTTGAACTAGTAAATACATCGACCATTGAACATGGAGTTAAAAAATGAAAAAAAAAACCTTCAGCCAAAATGTGATTTTCCTCTTATCGATAGTCATATTTCTTCTTTTTATGGTGAATAGCTTTGCAGTCCCGAATAATATTCCAGCAGTAATCAGACAAGATGGCAGGCTTCCACTTCCCTTTCTATCGCTATTCTATATTCATAATGTGCATGTGTGCTGCAGCTTGCCGGGAAGTAATTCATATGAAAGTGCAGAAAATGCGTCTCCAACGACATATTGCATCTTAATTTTTTTGTATGTAGCAATCATCTCATTTACCAAATCTTTATAGTTATGAGCTCTTAGTTTTCATAGAAAATTGTTGGAATGTCAATACGACCGTATATACGAAATCTACACACAGTGGTACATAAATTTTTATAATGCAATGTCTGTCTGTTTGTTTGAAATTGTATAAGGCAAAAACTACCCAAAAGATTTTGATGGAATTTTCACAATTTGAAAGCTTATGCTCCATCTTAAAATCTGTGGTGTGTCTTACGACTCTGTGTGACAGGCATTGGAGCAATAAACGATAATCTATTCAAACGCACAGATACGGACCAAATATTGTTAGTACAATCTCGGCCAGAGATTGCACATCACATTCATGATAAATAATTCAATAACCATAAAAACTCGTAACAGCTTAACACAAATTATTTTTTTGTGGCATTATTCCATGTTTTAGCATTAAAACAAACGTTTGCGACTTAATGTAACTGTGATTTTTCTTTCCTTCCACAAATTGTGAAAACGCCTTAACGAAATCATGAAATTTCAGCCTGAAAAACCTACAGTAGTAATTTGCGTATTTAGTGTTTTGGAATACCGTACTATTTGCTGTCAAATAAATTTCCGTGGAATTTTCACTATTTGAAATTTTCGAATTTGACTTAAAATATGCTCCAGTACATTAATATGTGTTCATCTCTGGCAAAGTTTCGAAAAACGCGGATATATTACGGCCACGAAGTAAGGGAAGCGTTATTTTATTCCTTGACGCTAAATATTACAATGATGCTATATTACCCACCACACTTAATTACACGTGGAAGAAGCTACTGGCAAATACTACTTCATGATTTATTCCTATTAAAGGGATAAGCTTGATGTAGTTATGCCCGCAACGTTGTGACATCAGGCACCGAGCCAACGTTTGTAACATGACACGCTGTCGCCACGTTACAAGGTGCATTTTTATTATATATGTCATAATGTTAGAGTAATTTACATAAACCTTGGGCGACCACCTAAATAGATTTTTGTTGTAATTTTATAAAGTACGCAAGATTCCAAGTGAGGACTGTAATGAAATGGTGAACATACAGTGTATCTTGGTAAAGCGAATATTAAAGAATTATTGAGCTATGTAGGCTTGAAGCTAATCTTGGTCTTCCCGAGCCATGGCGACAGGACGTCGCGGATTTGGGGTTTGCCGGACCACACACTCTGCTCCCTGGGGATGGGTCACTCACCTGGCGAGAAATGCCTGCCGCCGACACCCGAATGTGCTCTCACCCCGGCGAACTTAGCCAAATATGTCCGACCTCTGTTAGATACGCTGGCCAAATCACATATCGGGGATGTCACGTGACATTAGGTGCCGACCTGGAGATCCAATCCAAATTAGCGTATATCTTAAAATCCTGGGAATTTCTGTTATATGTGAGCTTCGAGACTACAAGGGGCAGAGCAAGAAGTTTCCTCGCGAGAGAGAAGAGCGACGAGATTCACTTCGATCTTCGAGTCCAAGCTATGCGAGTCTAGTCTGAGGTTGACTTGGAAAGTTGACTCCTTTCGCCAACTGCTGCTGCCGGCTTGATGGAGCAAGCTTATCACGGCAACACAGCCGGTAATGCGATGACGCGCATTGTCAGACCAGAGATGCCTGTAGCTGCCTTGTGAGATAGTCTCACATATCGTGGGCCCGCTCCAGTCACCGCAGAGATCAGACGCAGAACTACAATGGTAACTTATTACGACCAAGCCATGTGATTGTGCATTCCGTGAAACAGAACCCTTAAACGACTTTGAGAGGATAGATCCATGTTCTCACTTTGTAATTGTAAAAACCCCTGAGCTAGCGGCATAATTTGCCAGAACTAGCTATTTTCGAATGATATATTGTTCATTCGTGGCACCCATGATTGTCTTTTTAACTGTAAAGTCACAGTATTATGATGCCTTTGTCTGAGGTCGTCATAACTTGTATTTTTCATTATTTCCAGTTGTCATTATTTCTTGCATTTTGATTCTGAGATATATTTAAAAGTAAATATACAATTGTTTGCTTGCTCATGACGGCTAATTGTACCTCTGAGCGTTGCTTTTATGATTTTGCCAATTTGTGTTAATGTTAACGGTAAATTCGCTCAGACTTGTAATCGCCAGTGATAAGAAAATAAATGTCATATTGTGACAATTTTTCCCATATTCCAACTAACGTCGAGATTCTTGCAAAATTAATAAATTTTCACTCCTTCATAAAAATTAAGATTAAAAATCCACAATTATTAATCATAAAGGTATGAAAGATAATTGTAACGTAGTTTGCCCACTAAGGCACCCACTACACGTTGTTGTATTAACAAAATCCAGAGATATTACGAGCTTTATTTAATGATAGTGTTAATTAGTTAAGCATCCGCGAAGAAATGAATTGTTAAAATACTGAAAGAAAGCAGAGATTTCGTTTAAATCAACGTATTAATTATTTGTTGATTTTTGTCCATATATATTCAGTCGATGTAATGTTTTCTCAAACACTTTGTCCAGAGATATTGCTATTACAGTAAACTAAAAATATGTACCAAATTAAATCATTTTGAAGGTTATGAGCGTTATTTAATGAGAGTTGTATTTCGTTAATCAGCTACAATGAAATGAACTGTCAGATCATTGCGTTCAAATTTTTGACGGCTCCAGAAGCTAATAAATAATAAGTAGGTAGACAATTACGACTACAAGGTCATATATATTGAAATATTATTCTGAAAACTATTCAATCGGCAAGGCAAAAACTGAATTCGTTAAGGTTCTTTTGAGTTACGAAAATAAAAATTTTCAAGAACACAGCTCCAATTAGTTTTCGAACTGCGAAGTAAATATAACAATTACTGAGACACGAGCTAGTTAAGGGTTCTTCATACGCACCTGTTTCATAAAGTACGTTACACGAACTGACGCAGTGGAGGCAACCGACGTATGGCAGAATACATCTGCAGTGGCGAGCTAACGTTTTTACAGCGGCTGTGGGCTGGGTTGTCGGAAACGACAAACCCTGGTTTGGGGATGGGAGAAGGTCAACAGTTCTGAAAGCCGGCTCTGTACTAATGCGACGCGTGATTTAAACAAACGTTTGCACGTCACAGCTACAAAAAAGGTTGTGCTGTCTAACTTAAACAAAAAATAAAAATCCTGTAAATTTGAGTAATTACGTTTTCGAAAGATTAAAATGATTTATAAGCCTGTTTGTTTGTTGCGCTTGTGAAATGTGTTGCACAGACCAGCGGATGCTTCAGCGAACGCATTATATCGTTCGACAAAATTGAAAATACTTCATTTTTTTATGTTCGTTTTTTTTTATTTTATATAAAAAACTGAATTTGATAAATGATTGTCTCACTAATGATGTAAATAAGTTTTATAATTGTTTGTAAATATATTATATGCATATTAACTTATTAAAGTAAAAATCAAGCACAGGAGTTAGGTAGGGTACAAAGAAGGGCAACTAGAATTATTTGTGGAAATTACAGCAGAACACATTCAGTGACTGATATGATAAGGGGGCATCCATAAATTACGTGAGGTGTTTTTCCGGTTTTCCGGAATCCCCCGCCCCCTCTGGTGAGATCTGGTCCGACTCCCCCCCCTTTCTGGTTAGATTTGGTTCGTGAGAACCCCCCCCCCTATAAATCGCCGGTCACACCCCCCCTTTTGGATGGAATACCCCCCTAAAATCGACTTTTGCGTCAATTTTTTTTAGCTCTACATGCGAACAAATTTCGAAAATTCCGTTGACCCCCTCCTCCCCCTCGGTGAGATTTCACCAGACCCCCCCCCCATTTCACCTCACGTAATTTATGGACGCCCCTAAAGAAGCCTAATTGTGGGTCACTGGAAGATAGAGGCGGAAGAGTAGAGTGCAAAGGCTGCACAACACATATATTGAGAATGATGTTTGGATGGATATTGACAGAAGAATTAGGAGTATTAATGTGGCTTCCCACGGGCCATACATATTCCGGCCACACCAGCTCAGCTATCGAAAGTGGGCCGTGGGAAGGGAACTGTCTCTTCCGGCAAGGATGGCGCACCTATATCAGCCGCCCAGTCGGTAAACATCAAATGCCCGGTAGCTGAAACGACATTAGGCAACGTGGTTGGCAGGTGGCTGCGAGGTGGCGAGGGCTAGCTTGCGGCGCGTGCTGGCGTCCTACAAAACCACGCACCGTGGGGGTAAGAGATGACCGATCATACGCTGGCACTTGGTTGAAAGGTTAAGGTAGTGAGATAATTTTCGTTCGTAAGTAAAGGGACTTGAATAAACAAGCGAGGGAGGTGCTCGATAGTTGATCACTTTTCCAAAAATGTAAGATTCCACAATTTCCCAACCAAGAAGTGGTATATGTTCCAAGAAGATAAACGAAAATTTACATTAAAAAACAAATTAACTGTGGTATTTCGGTACATTGAATTACAGACATAATTCACCCGGACGAAGGCTCAACGTGACTAAGCAGTTTTCCTATATACCCAGAACTTGATATGGCACCTTTACACATAACTAATTTCCTTGCATCAACATTTTCACTGCCTCCTACGTAAAATAAGAGGATTAAAGAATATTTTGACACAAAAACACGTTGGTATTTCAGACCTTCTTGATTAGTTTCACTAGGGTTCAGATCTTTATGACCATGAAAACAGAGAAATATGCACGCATTATAAGACCTTAAAAACGGGTAAATAACAATATATGAACAAACATTTAAATTTACTATACACCAAAACGTGCTCAATACACATCATTTATTTAATTTAGTAGTGTCGCTTTCACGTAGACCTCATAATTTGCTTCCGTGCACTCATTGCACCATTCGAAAATTAAATATTAATCGGTTGATGGAAGTCACTTCAATTTCACATAATTTATAAAAAAAGAATCTTTTGTCTATACTAAAATCCGCTACTCCGAATTGCTTTACGTAACTCCGTTACTTCTCACTTTCAGAAAACTCAGAAGGTACTCACTGATCCACTGCAGATTTAATACTGATTGAGGATTATTTTCAAAAATGAGACCCTGATTTACTGCTCTCGAAACAAGCTGCTGCAGTGTCGATCGGAACCGAGCGTGTGGTGTAACGGTTAGCGTTCTGGCCTCGCATTCGGGAGGACGGTGGTTCGAATCCCCGTCCGGGCATCCAGATTTGGGTTTTCCACGGTTTCCCCAAATCACTCCAGGTGAATGCCGGGATGCTTCCTTCAAAAGGCCATGGCCGAATTCCTTCCCATTCCTTGCCCCCCATCCTTTCCCGTCTCTAAAGACCTAGTTGTTGTAGGAGTCGTTAAGCAGTTTAAAAAAAAAATGCAGTGTCGATAATAAATGGAAGGCGTAACATTAACATTTAGAGAGTGACTGTAATGTACAACTTTTATTCTTGACTGGTGGATTCAAATTCAAAGAAAGTTACTTTGGTTTTTTCCTCCATTGTATAATAGGAGTACAGTTCTGTGAATAATTATCTTAATTTCTATAATTTCTTCTCATCTATAACTTCTAGTCCCGGTACTATTAAAAAATTACCGGAGATTCCTCAAAAATGACCATAAATATTATCGTTTTTTTTTCTTATTGCTTTACGCCTCGTCGACGGCTAAGGTCATTAGAGGCGGGATGAGACTGGGGGCAAGGAACCGGAAGGAATTCGGCCATGGCCTTTTTTGAAGGAAGCATCCCGGCATTCACCTGGATTGATTTGGGGAAACCATGGAAAACCCTAATCTTGATGTCCGGACGGGGATTCGAACCCCCGACCTCCCGAATGCAAGGTCAGAACGAATATCATCGCAATATCACCAAAGCTAGGAAAATGGCCTGAATGTGCATTTATATGCCAAATAAAATACGTTTAAATACAATCAGAAACCTTGAATCAATGTTTAAATCTGCATTATAAATCAAAAGAAAGCAGGAAAAAAAATGACTTGTTATAAAGATTCAAACTTTAACTATCATAGTGTGTCCGTTAAATTTTGTTTACTATGGAATTTCCTGATATATGCTTGCAATGAATCTTTACGGGTTTACCGCCGGATTCTGTTGTAAAATCACTATATTTGGACGGGCTAACTTCACGTGTTAATCCATCTGTAATGGTCAACGGATTGTCATCTATGGTCTTTTGACCAGTGAAGTCACACCTGAAGACGTCAAATCTATCCATCGAAATATCGTGTTTTTACAACACAAGTCGAGAAAACATCTGTAGAAATTTTATTGCCTCTTTGACATCAAGACCATAATAGGCGGAAAAAGACTGGGACAAGGAATGGAAGGAATTTGATCTCGGCCTTTTAAAGGAACCATCTTGATATGTGGCTGTGATGATTAAGGGAAAAATTTTCCCCATTTCTCTCCCGGCGCTAATGACCTTGGGGATCCACGAGCCGTAAAGCCCACAGGAGAAAAACAATAGCTGAGTATATATTTAGATGTACGCACATGTACTAGTTGAAATACAATTTTTATGTCAATATTTTTTTTTTTTTGGTATTTCCTTATGGCTGCACGCCTAGTCGACATCGAAGGAATTCGAAGCATGAAAAGACTGGACGAAAGGAATGGAAGGAATTCAACCTTGATCTTTGGAAGTAACCGTCTGGAGTGATTTCGGAATACCAAAATTTACATGGCTGGGCTGGTGTGGAATTTACGTCGTCCAGAGTCCTCGCCGCAGTGGTACCGCTAAACGCCAGACTCTAGTTAGGTACTAGATGAAAGCAAACTGTCGCTGACTTTTTTTTATGGCTTTACGCCTTGTCAGCGTCTACCTCTACATCTACATTTACATCCATACTCTGCAAATCACAAACATTGTGGGTGGCAGAGGGTACTAACCACCAAATCCTAAACCCGTGCATTCCAATCCCGAATTCCAGTCCCGAATAGCACGAGGAACGAAGGAATATATAAAACCATCAGTACGGCATCTTATTTCTCGAGTATTATCCCTCCGGTCATGGCGACCTAAATAGGTAGGCGGAAGAAGTATTTCATTGCACTCGTAATTTAAAGATTTTCGCATATCCTCCAATAAATACAGACGCACACTACGTCGTCTGTCTTCCAAACTATCCCATCCCAATCTATGTATCAATTCTGTGACGCTTTCATAAAGGCTGTAGCAACCAGTCACGAATCGAGCGGCTCTCCTCTGCACTCTCTCCACTGAGTCAATCAGAACCTTGCCATACGGATCCCAAACTCCACAACAGTAATCCAGATGCGGACGCACTAGCGTTTTATACGCTATTTCCTTTGTATGAGCATTACGGTTCCTCAAAATACGACCTATGAATCGCAATTTAGAATTAGCCTTGCCTACGAAGGAAGCTATGTGCAAGTCCCATTTCATGTTGCTTTGTACTATCACCCCCAGATACTTCAGGGAATCAACCGCGTCAACAGCTGAATTGTTTACTTTGTACTCGTGAGCAAACTGATTCTTTTTGTTACTTATTTGCATTGCCTTGTACTTCTTGCAATTAAGTGTAAGCTGCCATTTACGGCAACAATCGCCATTAGAGGCGGGAAAGGACTGGGAAAAAGGAACGGGAAGGAATTCGGCCATGGCCTTTTGAAGGAAGCATCCCGGCATTTGCCCGAAGTGATTAGGAGAAACGGTGGGAAACCCAAATCTAGATTCGAACCCGCGATCTCCCGAATGCGAGGTCAGAGTGTTAACCAGTGACCCACCACGCTCGGTACCTGTCACAGAGTTTCTGTATTGTTAAACTGACAGACTAGCTCCACCTGTCTCCTGGAGTAAGCCTTTGAGAGTGGCAACATCGTTATCACGGGTTCTTTTTAAGTATTGAGTGAGCCGAGTGGACGTCTGGCCGCCCACGCTTGACACGGGAGTTTTGACGCTTATTGATCGTCACGGTTGTCGGGGTAGGTCGAGACGCTTCACAATAGACGCTGCCCAGCTGGGGCCAGCCCGAGGAATGCCGTGGGGCCGACTCAAACGCCTCGGTTCTCAAGAACACCTTTCGTAACACTAGACGTTCCGATATCTGGTTTCACTCCCTCGCACTGCTGCGGCATCCGCGATACAATGTGAAGACGCTGAGCTCTTGTTTCCTTTATTTTCCCTCCGGCGTCGGCTTTATTCTCACAGACGTCAGAATCACAAAGCCATTCCGTCGAAGGATAAACAAGACGGTTGAAAGATATCGACACAGTATCCGTGAAACGTCAAATAAATTGGTCTGGCTAATCAGATAAGAGTAGAATCTGACAGACAAGAACAATTTTTACAGTTCTTTACCCATCTTCCTCACACTTTCCAACTACAGACTATAGTTCTAAATTAAATAATTGTGTTTATTATGTCTTCACCAGTGACATTTTGGCCTATCCGTGTAGGGAACCTTCAGAGGACATTAAATTTGATGCTCTCGATGATTTTGTGGAGGCTGAGATGAAGAAATTTGTATCGATGGTATTTGGCCGTTGGAAATGCCTGACGAGGCTGCACAGTAATAACTCTGTTATTGACCACGTCCTACAATTGTATTAACGTTTACAACGTCTGGTGAAAACATTAATAAAAAGTTGTTAAAAGACGGTGTTTAATTTAAGACATTTATGCTACAACTATGGAATAAGACCATTCCTAAAATTATTAATAGACTACGTCATTAATCAAACTCACTGTGCAATTGATCCCATAAGCTCAGAGACTAGCGAGCCACATTCACGTCATGGAGGTTGTCGGTTCGAGACTAGCATACGGCGGTTGTCGATCATAGACCTACGTAAACGGTTTTAGTAATCGTTTCACTGTGGAAATTACTGCTCCGTCACTTCAGTCCGTCCCTAAGTTACATTCATGCAATTCGGCCTCCTTTCATCTATTGTCATGAAATTATACAGGAAGTTATAAGTCAGCGAAATAATAAAAACATATTAGGGCACCTCCGCAAACAGAATGTAATGTGTTTCGTGCACCCAAAAGAGTATTGATGAGCATTTGGTTGCTTGAAATAGCTACTTACTTCTCACTTAGTTTATTTTTTCCGCGAGCTCGACAATAACATTACACTGTACACCCTAAATAGGCAACGGCTCGACCAAAAATACTACGCTCAGTCGTAAAAATATTTCAGCGATTCCAACATTCAATTAACTTGCAACTGTCTGCTCAACTAACTCGTCTCTGCCGCTTGTTTATATAGACGCAACGGAAAGATCCAGAATAGTTCAAAGAGTTCCGACTAACATTTCTCGAATTATAACAATACTTTAACAATTGAATCCATACAAAAATAATTACAAATTTCTACAAATCGCCCACAATCATTAGAATACACCTTCAAATGGGTTTACACACAAAATTGTTAATATAAACCAGTCCAAACGGTCGCAAATTGTCCTCTTAACATCGTAGCTCACATCAATAGTTACGACTACAAACTTTTAATTAATGTTTCATACATAATACTGACCTTGAACACATTACATAGCATTTACATAGATTCTCTCCCTGAAACAACGTACATTTACATGACGAATATACACAAATTCACAATTAATCACAAGAAAAAATATACAAATCCTCTATGAATCAACTCCCATCTTGCTATATATAATTCTTCAAACAATATTTCATACAAGGGATGGGTCTGAGGAATGTTATAATATGGTATCGTTGAACAGATATTCAAAAATTCAATTACTGTTGTTTTGGGACAAACCTCTAACTATCCAACTAAAACATTGTAAAAATGTGAAAAAATCGAAATAAATGCACTTTGGGAGAGCGGTAAATGAAAATTGGTTTCGACGATATTTATCCTACTAGACGACATTCCATGTCTTGAGTATGTCCACGGGTCTGTTTGTAGAACAGTTTACAAGTACGTAAATGCATGCTTTGTCCAGGGTCTGTCCACGGGACCTTGTTAATTGTTATGACAGGGAACTATTTCCTTTACATTACAGCAGGTAAGTCGAAACCCCCCTCGTTTATTCGGAGTTTTAATCATGGAGTAAACACAACCTAACCGTTGGAAGACCCACTCAACAGTTTCACAGTGCCTAAAAGTGAAAAACAAGAGTTTTAAGGAACATGAGTTTTTAGGTTCAACGTTGATGACCACGTGACAGATGTTGAGCTGTACTCATATTTGACCCTCAGTGTTTGCTCTGCTAAATCTGAATAATTTCTGTTGGGTTTGAAGGGACTTATAAGCATTAAAGAGGTTTAGGATCGATTTCCCTATATAGTAGATTCCCAAAAAAGATGTTCGTAATTACGCCACGCTTGCATCGTTCTGATGAAATTTCACCGGTACACGTGTTTTATTGACGGCATAAATAAATTCGCAAAAAATCTCCAGATACGTTTGTCAGGAGTAGGCTTTTCTTCACATACCCAATCAGGTGAGGTACCGTAGAACACACATTAAAAAATGCGATCTACGTCGTTTATTTACCTCCATATTTTGCTACATACGTGCTCACTGCGTCCTTATGTGAAAACTATGGAAACGTATGGTACCCATTCCTGACACGTATTTGAAAGTTGTTGAGGCCGTCTCACGTGGGCCTTCTACTTTTACTTACGAATGACACTTGGAAAACCTTCTTGTATTGTATTGAGATACGCACAGAAAGCAACGAATCAGACAATAACGAGAAATCGAAATTTCGGCCCACAATAGAAGCCAGTTTCCTCCTAAAAGCGAGTTGAATAACTTGATTGGTATGGTCACTTTCATAGTAATGATTTGGTAGTCTCAGTGATGCTCTCAGTTATTGTAAATTTAATAACCGACAGTTTGATGGCACGTATTTAGCTGCCGTAGGGAAGGTCCGAAATCTGAATGCACAGACGGGGATTCGAATCCACGTCCTCCTGAATGCGAGACCAGGGCGTTGTCTCTCACTCACCACACTCGGTATTACTTTTGCATTCAAAGGAGCATTTTTTGCTATTGGCTTTATACATCGTCGACATCGTTTTTACTAGAGGCGGGAAAGGACTGGGAACAAGGAACGGGAAGCAATACGGCCATGGCCTTTTGAAAGAATCATCCCAGCGCTGCCAGTACAGCCAACTTATATTATACCGCTGTCTCTTTGAAATTATACAGAATGAAACCCAATTATACAAAGGGGTCGTCCATTGATTACATACGTGAGTGAAAGTGCTGGGAGCAAAAAATGTCCACGAAAAGTAAACAATGTATACATTGATAAATTTTGAATAACAAAAAGGAAATAGATATGCAGGAAGGGTTGCCAACTCAATGAAACAAAGGGCAAACACTTTCAAAAAGGTGCTGGATTGTACTTTACTTTTAAGTGCTCATTTTTGTATCTAATTATACAAGGCAATCTGTTATACAAAAAGGATACAAGAGGTAACCAAATTATACAAGTTTTGTATCCAATTATACAATCTGGCAGCCCTGAATCATCCAGGCATCCTGGAGAGATTTGGCGAAACCATGAAAACGGAAATATGGCTGGCTGGACGGGAATTCGGACCTGCGTCTTCTCGAATATATACGAGTACATAATATTCCCCTTTATGACTGCAAGTGAACCTGATCCAATCACTGCTCCACTTTTTCTTTCTTCCCAAAACAGCTTCATCAATTTATTACCAGTATGTTTTTTTTTCCTTTCTTCTGTCCACCTATTTCCAATCATTTATTTTTTAGGGTTCTTGTCCAACCTTCTTATTTTAATTTTACTTTATTTCGTCTCACATTCAGTAGAGCACACTGACCATAAACACTCGCTACTGTCATCCAAATAAAAATACAGTAACACGAATTCTTCGGTGTGGGGAAGTCAAGGCATATTTTAAAAAAATATCCTATCTTCAATTGACTCTTCTGAGATTTTTAGTTGTTCCCAGGTCGTAATGTGTTTCTTTCATCCAAATTGTCTTTAATTTACTTACAATGACGACACTGATAATTTTCTTCGCCAATCTGTCTTCACCCATCCAGCAAAGTTGTTCCTAGAAATGTAGACGTCTTTTCCTAAACCTGTCTGTGACGGTGTCTTTGGTTTCGTACTTTTTCACGTCATCAGAGATGAATTCTTTCTCGGAGGATTGTAATATGAATTTTCATATGAATCATTCGTTCTTGTTTCTCCAGATCTTGAATTTTTGTCGTTACTGTGACTACTCTGATTTCTGCTGTATATAAAGCTTCTGGTAAAACAGTTGAGTTAATGTAATTTTATACGCCTTTTGTGGTTTAATTATTCTTTCTGTGTTTGAGATTGTATTCCGTCTCGTAGGTTGCACATATATTATAAAACCTTCTCTCGCACATACTATTTATGCGAGTTTCTGTTTACACTCTTACGTCAAGAGTCTTGTTTAGTATTCATCTTCCAGTTAGTTCAACTTAAATGTAGAAAAATGCCATTTTTATGTGGCAAGTGAAAGCAATCCCGAAACTTATTTGCGACAAACGAAAAAATTTATCTCCTAAGCTAAAGAAGGGAAACAAACAAACATAAATTAAAATCTCAGGTGACAGAAGGACTTTAAACATCAAAATGTTTGAACCAAATAAACAAATTCCATTCAAAGGAAATTGTCTGCAAACAAGGAGATGTTAGTTTTGTACCTTTCAAAGACTGTGATAAGTATTTTAACGAGAGAATAAAAACCATCAGTAACGCTATAGACTTATAATACAATTTAAAC
Source organism: Vandiemenella viatica (assembly GCA_031002005.1). Lineage (NCBI taxonomy): Eukaryota > Metazoa > Arthropoda > Insecta > Orthoptera > Morabidae > Vandiemenella > Vandiemenella viatica. The sequence goes on from CM061919.1 coordinate 216,807,997, forward strand.
AGGAGAGTATATGTTTGGTCAGTTGCTGATATATATGTAACAAATATTTCTTTAAATGAAAAACACAAGCCGTTCCTATCACAAACACACATATAATCAAATGGCGATATTTCTACGGTAGTAACAAGCTACTCACTTGGTTCCTTTTTAATTGCGTTCACATTACTCTAGCAGTTCAACTGAATTTTAATCTGCTGACAAAGTAATGTGTGACATTTGCTGGATATTGGTTGTGGACTAAATAGATCACTTGAGGAAACATAAACATATGGGAGACCAATCTTCAACTAGAGGTTCATTAGAACATAATTCCGTACTGTATACAATAATGGCGAAGACTCAAGATTTATCAGATGGTTTCCGCTTTAATTGATTAGGAACCCGTATTTTTTCGCTCAGCGTACAACATTTTCACCCAAAACACATAGTTTTCAAAATTACGGGAAACAATTTACAATAATTCCATGATTGTAATAATTAAGTTTTTTCCTAGCGTATGGCTGACAAGAATTTTTCTCGGGTGTTCTGCTGGATAATTTATTCTTTCCACGGCAACAACCCACGCTGCCTTCATCAGGTGAGATGTTATATCGAAGCTGCATAATGAAGCTTTGATATGACATCTCACCTGATGAAGACAGCGCAGGTTGTTGCCGAAACGTTGTGTAAAAGAAGAAATTTCCGGCAGAATACCCGAGAAGAATTCTTGTAATTCCATGTTTTTTTTTTCATTATTATTATTATTTTCTGGATCTGCGATAGTAATACCAACGAGAATTTATAAGCTGTTCCTATCACACTCATACATATATAACACTTTCTTATTAGCATAGATGTAAATTCGAGATTTGTTACTGCTGTATCAAACAGAGATCACCGGAAACTACACAAAAAAAGGCTGAGGAAATACGATCGGTAAACGTTAACAACTACTATTTGACCACATTCATTAACGGAAACGAGTAATTCTGTCTGTCTGCCGTAATGTCTCCTTCCAATCATAATAAGTATTCAAGTTTTTGTGGTTGTAATGGCAAAGTCGTTAGGTGTTCCGTTCTCCTGTGAAGTTTCCGTTCATAATGTCCACTTTTTTGTTGTCGTTTGGAGACTTGGCCCGCTCTCTACTTCCGGAGAGAAATAGCTTTGTACAAAACAAAGTATTATCTCTGGAACGCCATCTCCAATTAGACGCGGTTAAGTTGTGACAATAAATCTCCCGCGCGCCGTCACCCAGTGTTCTGTTGGTGCCGAAAATAACACGCACAATGAATCACCAATGCGAGCGTGAAGGCATTTCCGGCGATTAACGAGGGTCAAAAGAGCCGTCCTCCCAGGCTGTTTTTGTCAGTCGCCGAATTCCCCCCAAAACTACCGTCTGCCGCGTGTGTGAGGTAGGTCGGCGGCATTGTGTGCCCGGGCCGTAATCTGATCTCGGGCCAGGTGGAGAGTGACGGCGGATGAATTTCGGGTCCGCCGCGCTATTGTGTGGGCAGCGCTAAGAAGCTAAGTCCCCGCCTGCGATTGTGGAACTTGCCCGAGGACAGTTTCAAAGCGCTGCTCCCCTGAATGGGGGCGCGCCTGTCGCGTGAGGTCCTTTGGACCACGTCGCTGGGGTATGTGGAGGGGCAGATGGAAGGGACTTAGCTACGGAGTTTTTTTATTATTTATTTCCTTTACCTCCCCAACCGCCGCTGACCAAAGTGGAGGGAACTACTGGCCGAACTGAACCCCAGGGCTCCCTTTGTGCTGGCAGTAATAGTACGCCTCGGTGAGCACGCTCCAGGGGTCCAGTCAACAAACTGCTGGTCTCGGGTGATTTGCACGGCCCGCGGGCAGATAACATCTGTGTCTAGTTCCCCAGCCTAATGGGATCGACTGACAGGCTCATCATTGGACACATGTAATATCTTAACCAACTGGAAAACGCTGAGAGAAGAGGGGTAGCCAAGTCCAAGCTGTCAGTTTCGACTACTTCATGCATTACCGTCTGACCGACTGCAAAACAACCCCTCACGTACTAGTAGCCATCACATTCTCGGTATATTTTTTTGCTGTCATCAGTCTCTCGACTGGTTTGATGCAATCCACCTCCCATTCCTATCTTGCGCTAACCTCTTCATCTCAACATACCGCTTATAACCCACATCCTCAATTATCTGCTTCATATATTCTAATCTCTGCTTCCTCTGCAGTTCTTACCTTCGACAGTTACCTCCACTAACAAATTAACCAGACCAGCATGTCTCAAAATATGACCTACCAACCTGCCTCTTCTTTCTGTAAGCTTCTTCCACAAACTTCTTTCCTCACTCATCATTTAAAAAAACTCGTTCGTTTCATACTTTATCTCTTCATTTAATTTTCAGCATACTTCTATAGCACCACATTTAAAATGCTTCAATTTTCCTTCTTTCTGGTATTCCTAAAGTCCATGCTTCGGTACCATAAAATACTATGCTCCACACGAGTTTTAAAAAGTTCTTTTTGAGTCCTAGATCAATATTTGAAGCTAAAAGATTTATCTTTTTCATAATCGCTCTTTTCGCTAGTGTTATTCTGCTTTTAAGATTATTCCTACTTCGGCCACCGGCTGCAACTTTACTTCCTAAGTAGTGAAATTCACTAACTTCTTCTATCGCATCCGTCCCTATTTTTATATTTAATCTAATATTATTTGTATCATTTCTGCTACAATTCACAAATTTTGTCTTGCTTTGGTTTATGTTTAGTCCAAAATCTTCCTTCAATATTTTGTTCATGATATTCAGTAACTTCGCAATATGCTCTGCCTTTTTTGCTAACAAGACAATGTCATCAGCAAATCGTACCATACTGATTTATGCCACATTCAAATCTTTCTTTCACTTGGTATTATGGCAAACAGATAAAATTTCAAATGGTTAACTAATCTATAGACGAAAGGAACCAAAGTAGCATCCCCCTTTTTAGTTTTAACCTGCCTCAAGTTAGATTTGAGTTTACTTTAATGTTAGTGGAATACGTTCTTTGGTACATTTTCAGATACACTGCATGAGGGTAGATATCTGATCATATCCATCAAATTCATTTTTAGTAAAGAGTTCCAAAACAGTCTTTGAGAAAAGGTAAGTCCGACCGCTGTTAAGAAAATATGGAAAATTATCAAGGCCATTAGAATTAAAAATTGTATGAAAGCGTTTTAAACTAACATTTTATCATGTGATATAAACAGTTTAGTTTATTTGACATACGTATTATTTGATATTTTAGCATTTAAGAAAAAAGTGATAACTTTCTACTCTGTTAATTTCACTAATAATAAAAAAAAAACATTTTTCTCACAACGGTTTCTATTTTATTTTTTTATTTTCTTTAGACAACAAATATGACGAAATATTAATATGAATTATAGGGTCTCCGACTTAGGGAACGGTGAGGGGGTCCAAATTAGGGCTTCTTTGGCATTTTGAAATGAATGTTGGGTAGATATCAGAAATGGTACAGTGATACAGAATAGTGTTTGCCAAAGACAATGCAGTGAACAGATTGTTACCTTCTCGCTTTGAAGCATTGAAAAAACGTTGTTAAATGCACCTCCGCAAAAGCTTTCACCCTTACTCAAAACACTAAGTAGAGGGGCACTTGTCTCTGTCCAACCCTGCAAATTAAGTGGACATCATTATACTATGGAAGTTCCTTTCAAGTGTTGTTTGCAATGAATATTGCCGTAAACGCTGATTGGTCTTAATTACAGCAAGAAAATTTAAGTAATATTCTTGACTTAAAACAGTATGACTAATATGAGATAGTTTTCGTTGCGTCGCATTATTGATCAAGCAGAACAAATTCACTACTTAAAATAAGCCAGATAGACTGCTCCGTTGTTCGGCGTCCAAAAAAGTTTCGTTACGAGTTAAAGATGCATTTCTGCGTCAAATGCCGTATTCAGCAGGAAGTCGCTGTGCTGTGTGTGATCGGTCATGCATTATGCATAGAACAACCAAGTTGTGCCTCACTATTTCCTGAGTGGTCGACATGCTCACAAGTTCTGAGGAAAAAAAGGGAGAAAAAGTTAAAGGAACAATATACGCCTCTCTATACGCCTTTCCTCTCAGCGGATGTCAAGACTAACTTGATAGTGAGTTAAGATGAGATATTAAAACAATATCATTATTCATGTCTATGTGTCATAGTACTTGCGGGAACGTGCCAATAATTCTGCAGCCAAAAGAAAATTCAAGATAATTCTTAGCATAGATTAAAATAATGTGTTTTATGAAAAAAGATGATAAATTTCTGCTTTAATAAATAAAGCATCGAAACTGAGTATTGCTACGGATTCATAGTATTTCTAATTATTTCCCAATATCGTTAACACAGCAGTGACTTTGATAAACGAGGTAGTTGTCACGAAACCAAACTTTACTTCATTGAAATTATGTCTTGGTCAGGTTGCCTGATTTTGTGTTTTCCGTTAAAAGACATTTTTTGAGTAAGAAACCAGATTACTATCTTACTAGAAAATACTGATCGATAACGCATTTTGCTTCTAGTAAACAACAGCTGTTGAGATACAATAGCAGTTCCTCTGACGTCAGGACACCCCAAGTAGTCCGATTGTGTCCGTTGGCTTATTGTAGTCGTACCTCAAGAACACACGTTCCCAGACTCTCTTGGCATAGCGCCATTTTACGAAAAAAAAAATTACTCTTAGCTTCCTTTTCAGAAAAAATGCACACCGACTACCCTTCCTGTAATAAATAAGGTAACCCCAAGTGCTCCAACTTTTTTGGCTCTTAACTCACTTTTTGATACAGTGATTTGATGGAGTCCCACTTACGTGAAGTGAACAATATTATGTAAAAAGAAACCTGAACTGTCTTCTAAAATTACTTTATTAAAACATATTAACAATATTGGTGCTTGGTTCACAGTTTGACTAACAAATATATATTATGAAAAAATATTATTAATTAGATGGCTGAGCTTGGTGCAAAGTCACTAATTTTTCAATATTTGATGCCTTGTTTGTCATCAGCAATCTTAAATCGCCGTGTTCCACTATAGATAATTTGTTTCTATTCTTTGCTAATAAATTGGCAATTACACAAAATTCTATTTTGGACACATATAATCATTAAAATGTTTTTAAACACTTCTTTGATGCAGCCCTTAAAGCCGGATATAACACCGAAAAGCAAGAGGCAGCTGTTGGTCCTCACGTCCCCTAAATTTACCTTGGACTATAAACGTCCCCTCACAATCTCTGCAACGCCCACTGATGAGTGACACAGCCCACTTTGGGAACAATTTCTCTGGAGCGAAGATCCTCCAAATAGTTCGATGTAAAGGGTGAAATCATTCAAATTTAACCTGGCATGTCGCAGGCAGTATACGAGCGTAGACGGTTACTGTGAAGCGGCTTTACCTCTTCATTTTAACGTCCATGGGACAGGTAACAAGACTGGGATCACGTTGCCTTCCCAATTCTTCGTAAGAGTTATTATGGGTTTGGATGATTGTAATCGGTTGAGCGTTAAGTCTAGTGGTTATATTCCATGAGAAATGAAAGAAGGGAGAGAATGAAGCCCGCTGCCAGGCCGTTCAGAACTACGCTTTCGAAATACACGTTCAGTTCTGCCGAGTTAAAATGAATTCAATTTAATTACGATGGAGCACATTTTTCCTAGCCATCTATTCACCCATTTATTATTATTATTATCTTATATACTTTTAATATAAATTCCCCCAACTGTCTATTTTTAACATTTACGAATTTTAATTTTAAATTCATTAAGCGTTTTTGATAGATTAATCATGATTTTCCGTGGTATTGTATCCATTCCCTAACAGCCTTACCCATAATTTTTTTTTTTTCGATTTCCATATGCATGAAGTAGAGTGGCAGCATGTGCTTATGATCTTTTCTCTTCCATGAATTACTTCCAATTGTTCGATTAATGCCTTTCCTTTCCTCACCACCAACATACGTCTCGTATACTCCCAGCACTCTCTTCACCCTCCTCCTCTGTTCTAATGACTCGCAATCCATTTCTTTATCATATCAGTTAGTAACTTGGTCCCGTGATAATTTCCACAAACAAATCTATCAGCCCTCCTGTTTCTATATTTGATACTCAAAATGTGGGTCCCAAACTACATCCATATTCAAGCAATGGTCTGAACAAAGGTTCCTCTGTGACATCAAACATTTCATTGGTTGAGTTTTACGTACATATCAGAAGCACGAATCACCACCATCAACAACGACGTATGCCCTCACTCCTTGAGCACTGCACGACTTCTAATCTGGTGATTAAAATTCGTGCGCCACCACCTCTCCTACAGTCATCAATTCTGGTGAGTTGCTTCTTCTACAACCAGGTTAAACTCGTGTCAGGCGCATGAAAGCATCGTGGTGTGGCAACGACCCGACCCAAGGGGAGCATATTATGCTAACCTTGTAAAACAACTGGAGCAGCTATCAAGGAAAAGAAAAGAAGTAAGTGGTCAAAAGAGGTGCATTTTCATCAGCACAACGCTGCCAGTTACCAATTCCTCATTGCCATGCTCTAACTCCTAAGTGTGAGTACAACAGATAACGAAATTTCCTTGTTCACACGTCATGGCCCCTCATAATCCCACATATCTTACAACCTTGAGAAGTTTGTCTGGCAATCGTTTCACAGCAGATAATGACGTCATACATGCTGCCACGTTAATGTATTGACATCTTTGGAAATTATTGTACAAGCATTGGAACGTGTTTGGAAGAAGTACGTGTTCGGCTCATTGTTATTATTTTAAATCACATGTATTGGAGCATCCATATACTACGTGGCTCGGTATAGGGGGTGGTGGAAGGGATAGAAAGCTACGCTGGACTATGTGTGGTGGGAGAGAGTGTGTGTTTGAGCCAAGCCACGTAGCTTTTCATTCATATTATTTTCTACTGTTAAAATCAGGTACAGAACACCACACAATAGCATGCGGATGTTTATTTTCTTCGCATGTAATTTAGATATCCTATATACTAACAGTGCTGCGCATGCGTGTGGCTTGAAATCATAGCGTTGGGTTGGCACGCGCCTGGCGCACAAGAACTAACTGACACGCGACGGCGCGTTACGATTCGAAAAACATTAGACATGCCGCACATAGACTCAAATCCACTTACAGATGTCACCCAGAATTTTCCTTGGCAATGATAGTTCGCATTGTTTTGATTGTTTGAAATAAAGCTGTTTCTACGTATTAGGATCACCCGCTGGTGACCACACCACTCGGTAATAAATTAATTCTAATTCTGTTCTGTCAATTTCAAATTTAAAGTTTGATTTGAAATGGAGCTGGGTAATAAATTTTCGAAGCATAATCGAAAATGTTTTTCCAACGAGTTTTCATTATCCAATTAGTTATAGAAAAAATGCAACCCTCCTCAGTTTTTTTTTTTTTTTTTAAAGTGGCAGGTATAATTTGTTTTATTTTATCAATTAATGAACAGTGATGAAAGAGATAAGGAGAATGTTTTGAGTAACATCTCAAAAACAAAAGGATCCCTGTCTGCACCTGAGAAAGAGGTTTTACCCTATAACTCATAATTTGCGGGAATGGCTAATGACATCATTTCATTCAGAATATATATAATTATGTTATATTATATTTATAATTATAGAAAATAAAATATCGCAATTATCAATTGTGTTCAATATCCACGCAATAAATTTAACGATAGTCTGTCAAGAGAAAACAGTACAAATAATCTTCTGGAATACATAGAGAAAAAGATACGAGGTGCACAAAGGGAGGGAAGGGGCCGAGGCAAATACAAGCCAGACTATATGGGGGTAGAGGGGGTTCAAATAAGGCCAAAAGTGGAGCCTCGTAGTTTGTGGACACTCTCTATGACTGTCAGTGGCCTGGTGGCTTCGTGGTTACGGGAGGGTTCATTAATTACGTGGGCACAAATGGGGGGGTCCGTCGAAATCTCACCAAGGCGGGGGGGGGGGGGGGGATAGGTGATCCACAGAAAGCTCATGCCATCATTGCAATATTGAAGAATAGTAGAATTTAAAAAAAAAAAAAAAAAAATATGGGGTGTCCACCATCTCATCAATGCTCTCCGAAGGGGTCAATTTTTACGAAAAAGCTGCTCATGTAACTAACTGATGCCCCCTAAGGTGTCTGGTTTGTGGTCGAAAGGCCCCCAGTTTGAATTCCTGTCTCGGCGGAGATTTTCATAGGTCCTTTACCCGACCTTCACCCCTGGCACAGAACGCCGTATGGTGCGAAGTACGCCAGAAAGCTTTTGTGGTTCGGATTCTACGTTAAACTGTAGGTTCCCTTTACCAGGTAGCTTTTGGTTTATCAGGCCTCGAAAGGCTATCTAGTAAAAAAGACGTTTCAGAAATGCCAACAATAAAGGAAATGTATATAAAAACTCAGTTCGTTTCTTTTAAATATTATGAACTTCTGTTTGTACTGGTAAATGAAGGGGACCCACCTTCAGAAAGTGAAACAATACTCGGCGTGGCCGATAACCCTTTAGTTTAATCTGGACCACTTGAACGACCAAATCAGCGCTGGTCCGTCGTGTAAGTATTCCTCATTCGGAGAGCTTCTCATGCAGGCAGGCAGCCTTGCGGCGCTCTTTATCTTGACATTTCACAGCGACAATCGATTCTGGCAGCCGGCCGAAGGTTGTAGTTCACTCGACTCGTAGCTAGCAACACGCACCCTGAACAAACGCTACGTGTCGTTAAGTATTTTATCGAGAAACCGGCGTTCCTTTGAAAATTTCAGTGTATGTTTGAGTCACTGTTAGCAATAATCGTTCTTGTCTCAGATGCTGAACAGGTCGAAATTCATACATAGTCAGAGATATTATTCTGAAATAAACATGATGTTTGTACATTGCGCAGATTACAACACATCTCTCGTGTGTATGGAGGCTTTCTCGCCGTGTTAATGAGATACAGTCTGCACAGGTATTCAGGCAGATGGTGTTATTTGAACAGTAGCACAATTAATAACATATCCCTTCTTACACCGATTGGATTACACGTCATGATTTTTTAGGTGGAAAAAGCTCACTATTCCTTTCTTCAAGTCGATTAAATAATAATACGTTTAGCACGCTCGAGGATTTGGTAAGCACTTTTGAACTCTTTATTTTGTTGTAAAAAGTTATTTTCATTTTTTAAATAAATCATGCCTAAAATCTCAAAACAAAAGTTTTTTTATTTTTTTGTTAATAGAGTAGCATTGAAGTACAAATGACTGGAGTCTAATATGATAAGTACCGACAAAGAAGAGATGAAGCCAATAGGCACTGATACTGACGCTGATGTTCGAGTTCTGTTCATAAAATAATCTAGTTTCATTTCTTTAATTTTTATCATTGAACGTTTCGTCAACAACACTGAACAAATACCACCAAAGTCATTCACACCTAATTATGAACCTGTCACTCTTCGGAAGGCAACGGGAAATGACGTCGGTTCATCTCCCCGTAAGATTAACAAAGTTCGGAGTAAACGCCTATGCTCTAATACGCGAAACACACTTTGATTATTTAAATTATAGGTTATTGATTTTTGTCCCTTAATAACTATTTCCATATTGTTATAACACTCTTGCCTGATCGCTGTTTCTACAAAGCAAAGATGTAATGGTTAGCTAGTATCGAAATGTTATTCAGTTGGCTTAAATGTGATCTACGGTTTCAAAAAGGCGTACTTCAGATAACGGTTTTAATTTTATACACAAGGAAAAAATTTATGGAATGTCGGGAGGAAAGTTATTTGACTATTTGCACTATTTTTGCTTATGGCTATACACCTTTTGACGTCGATATCATTAAAGGTGGGAAAGGACTGGGACAAGGAACGGGATGTAATTCGGCAATGACCTTTCGAAGCAACCATCCCGGCGTTTACCAAGAGTGATTTGGGGAAATTATCGAAAATCCAAATCTGACTAGCCTGACGGGGATTCAAACCCGCATCCTCCCGCTTTCAAAGCCACAGCGTTACTTTTGTCATGTCAGGTTCGGTTACTGACACAACAGGAGATTGAGAAAGCAGTTGCACTAGCATGCTTACGGAGACAAAACTCGGGGTCTCCTTTTGCGATGAAGAATGTTGAGTAAATTTTTAGGTTCAGAGGAAAAAGAATCATATATATATGTATATATTGCGCGCTTAGCAAATCATATGGAAGATGGAGGCCTATTATTTGAATCAGATTTTCTCATAACTAAAAAAAAAAAATAATAACATAAAAATGAATGTCGTATAACGCAATACAAAGACAATATTAAAGTAATGAGTGAAGTAATTCGTTATTTTGTACTATTTATTCTGCAGTACCTTCTTAAAATAAATTATTGTTCACTAAAATGCCAATGCAACTGTTAATGGGGTTATGTCATCAACAAATGTTTATAACCAATTGTTTGTTCCAGATACTATTCAAAATTAGGATTTAATATTTGCTTTTGTTTTATGTAGTTTCATTTTTGATAATACTCTGTGTTTCACTCAAGTTGTTCCTATTACTGCACGCTACAACTCAGACGAAATGATCGTGGTGTTTGAAAACACCGTCAGATGTACATTTGAGAGGTCTGATCGTCTGACCGGGCCCACTGCTGGATATAATTTCGTTAAGCTGCTCTGTGAGTTATTGTTCGATGCGGAACAAATCCGATCTTCGGCAGCAGTGCGCACAGAGCGCTCGGGGAATCTGAGAGACGGCAGCTGACATCAAAGACGCCTCTCTTCAGACAGTAATTTCATTACGCGGCGCCCTGCAGGTAAGGAGACGCCACGCTGCCAGAAGGGCCTTCTGATTGCTCATCCGCTAAGGTTCTCCAGTCCGAAGCATTCGGATACAGGAGACGATCTCTCGTAAAGACCAGTAAAAATCCATAGGAAACATGGTAACCATCTCTGGCTATCTAACAAGCTTATATTACACAGTCACCAATTACTCAAGGTGCAAGTAGCAGGTAACACTCAAACATGCGGATCTGGAATTGTACTGCTCTGTGAGGTGTGTGTATAACGTAAAAACTGTTAACATTTACAAAATTAGTATAGCGTAACAAATATGTTTTAAGTATCATGAATAGGAGGCCATGTAACTCAAGACAAAGTATAAATTAATAATATAATAATTATAATTCCTTGTGGCCGTAATGAGGCGGTGACAAAGTTTCTATTGGCTGCGCATTCCACCTCTGTCGCAGCAGCCTTAACCTAACCCGGTAGTCCCACCGGGTACAAGGTACTCTACAGTTTAACGTGGAATCCGAACCACGGAAGCGATCTGGCGTACATCATATTACACAGCAAGCTGCGCCCGAGGTGAGAGTCGGTTTAAGGTCCTATGAAAATCCTCACCTGGACAGGAATTCGAACCGGAGACCTTTCGATCCCCAGTTTGACACCTTAACAACTGCACCACAAGATCGCTCTTATAAACTAATAACAACTTGGTTGTTGATGATCACGACTGTCTGTGAAAGTCACCAGTATGTTACTAGGTGGACTGAATTGTAGGCAATAATACTCGAAATTTATGATTTTTATCGATATTATACAGTATCACTATAGGAATTTATTGGCACTGATGACGCCTCATACTACAAGAACGAAACTTAACAAGTCCTTTCTTTTTCTGGGTTTGCGCTGCGTTTTTCTTGCTGCTGATGCCTACGTTTCGGCTGTAACTTGAGGCCTTCGCCAGGGCTGCTTCTCGTTATGCATCTGTTTCGGTTACGGGTACACTTGATAAATTGTTTATATTCACTGGCAAAGATGATGTCTGATACGATCATTTCAGACGTCATCTCTGGCGGTGTGAATCGCATTCTGATTTGTGATGCCCTCTTTCTCTGTTGAAGACTTCCATATAGTATTCCTTTCTTCTCACCTCCATATTGTTTCTACACCATTGCATTTTTCAGTACTCTAGAGAGTATTATTAATGTTAATACTTTCATTTCTTCTTTACAACGAGTCAGTTTGACAGAACATTTTTGACTGTGTATTAAAGACTTCGTTGTGCAATGTAATATAACCCTCACGGGTGTCCAGCTGTAATGGTCAAGGCCTACACTTGTGAGCGTTTTGTGGTGTTGGAGAAGTTTAACTCAGGGCGTTAGTACTGACCTGGGTGATTTACTCCCACCGCTGGCCGTTCCGTTTGCGGGACAAGCTTCCTTGAAATCACGTGGTATCACAGCGCACTGAAATTCACGAACCACTCATTCAGCCCGTTAGTTTGCGTAGGGAGGAGCTGCTCGGCCTTCGCAGCTTCGCTACCAACATTAAGGAGCAATGCACCCGTTCTTGACCGGCGATGGGGACTGCCTCGCTGCCCATTGTCCCTGTGGCGTCGCTTAGGCGGGGTGGCTAACGGTACCGCTTCAGACCATGACCTTGAGTTGAGGCCTCCAGCCCTCGCTCTAAACAGAATTATTACACTCGCATATTTGCATTGGGTCCCCTCATATAAAATAACCTTGCATATTAATTTAGCAACTTGGGTCGCCCGAGATCAGTATAACCTAATCTAGGAGCTGAATAAATTAATGTAATAAAATAATCTGAATGATATACAAATTGGAGTGTGATGTAAAAGCGTCCCACTAAACGATGGCGGATCTATTAGTTACGTTGAAGGATGGCTAATAGCTAAACTCGATGATGAGGTTACCGCTAGTTCTGTCATGATGGTAAGACTCGGTTACGGAGAGAGGCTTTTCAATATAGTGACTGCCCTACAGAACCTATGCTTCTATAAATGTGAACAGAGAGAGTGCGTACCCTCGCTCGAAATTTATCCCGATCGCGGAACTTTCTAGCCGTTCGATCGATCGCCACCAGGTCATCGCCACCCGTACTTGTAAAGCCGCGTTCCTACGGCGCGTCTCTCGGTCCCTGTTAGCAGAGGCCTCTCATCTTTGCCACATAAGCTAGCATGGATGTCTCACCTCGACCCACCACCAGTCGGTAAAACATCAAACGTCCCGTCTCGTCTCGCCTCGCCTACAGGGGATCGTGGGAATGTACCTTAATGGTGGCTTCCCAAGGCCTGTCCATTTGGCAGCCGCGCTGGACGAACACACAACAATGGGCCATGGGAAGGGAGGCGGCTCTGCTGGCAGGGATGGCACGCTCCTATCCGTCGCCCAGTCGGTAAAAATTAGAGGCCAGTATAGCTGAAACAACAGCTTGTAACGTGGTGGGAAGGTGGCTACGAGGTGGCGCAGGATGATGGCTTGTGGCGCGTGCTGATCCGTACAGTTGGGCTGCATGGAGCGGCCTGGAAAACCACGGGCCGTGGGAAGTCACCATAATACTTCCGACCACAGAGTGTGCAGAACGTCACTCACTCACGTGGATTCTTCAAGTGCATCTGGGACGTTACTTCTAAACAAAAGTGCTAATGTTTTACTACAAAATTCTATCTTTCAAAAACGCCCTTTAAACAGCCGGATGGTTTCCTGTAAGCACACAACAGTTAGCTCTGCCGTCTTCATCAGGTGTCACGTCTTCCGGTGATTGTAAGCATATTGTATGATTGTAAGTGGTTTGCATGTTGCTTACATCCATATAAGTGTAAGCCATGGGCGTAGCTACTATGGGGTTAGGCGGTGCAGTGCACCGGGGCCCCTACGCTCAAGGGGGCCCCCAAGCGCAGTTCAGAGGCCCACGAGCCTTAATGCAAACTGGCGACCTTTAGCTCTACAGTCGTCTAAGGGGCCCCTTGAGACACGGAAGCCCCTCACTAAGGGCCCTCTCACTGCTCAGGGGGCCCTTACCAGCAACACAAAGCAAAAAAAAGGTCGCCCATCTGGCCTGAGGGCCCAAAATAATTTTTTTGACCTAGCCCTGGTGGAAGCACGACTCGAGGCATATCAGACGAGGCATTCGCAGTAGGCTTACTACCACCGGGAGCCATGCGAAACCTGACGAAGACGGCACAGCCAGCTATCGAAACGTTGTGTTTTCAAGACACCATCCGGCTGAACACACGGGAATATTACGTGGCAGCAATGTGCAGAGAAAGTCTCCACTCAGACTTTTTGTGGTTTGCTTGATATTCTGCCACCACCGTCAACATAACAATCATTGAAAATATTTCTGTCGGAAGTCTTATTTGACATTCGCACTGTTTAAATAGGTTTTCATGTATGCAAGAGTTGCTGAGATTCTTCCATAAGTTTGATATCGATCACACTCTAAAAAAAATTATTCCAAACGTATCCGGCGTCTAGTTATTTTGCCTTTCATGTATTCGCAGTGCTAGATTGGATTATCGCTGCACACCTGGCACGGTGCTTCATTAATTCAACAAATTACAGGTTAACTGAAACTTTAAAATAAAACATTTGCCTGCAAATCACTGCAACTTTACACATGATACTATCATAAATCTAATAATTTAAAACCGAGACCAAACTGGGTAATTAACAGTAAAGGATATTATTCAAATGCGAAGCAATCATGTCCTGTATAACACCTTTGTTAGTATTTATTGAAAGACCTGACGCAGCCCTACTATTATAAACTGCTTCATTTAGAGGTTAATTTTCATTAAATTAAGAATTATTTGTTTTAATAGCGATTTTTTTTTTTTTTTTTTTTTTGTCATAGTACTCAGCAGGCAGGTTTGTTTGATATTATATTAGTATGCGTTAGTTTTGTCCTCAAGTGAAGCTGCATATTTCAAGATTACTAGTATTACTACTATTTAACTATTATGTATTTCAGAAATATAATTGTTTCAGCCAATGATTGAACCAAAAACACTTTAGGATTAAATCAGATTTTTTTTTTTTTTTTTTTTTTTTTAACACACAGTGTGAAGAACTTTGTAAGTCTAATAAGGAATATGGAATGTGTAATCCCTGTATCAACTGAATCACACATAGATGACTAGGTGTTACAAAATGAAACAGTTTGCCGTAATGTACCGAGAAAATTCGTATAGACAACAAAGTACGTACGATCTTAGTCAAAGATGTTCTCAGATATGGAGCAATGTCGACGCAGATTTTTTCATTACTTTACTGAAACGGTATCATGTGCAGTCTCACGTGCAAGAATAATATATAGCATAAGCTAGATTTTTTTTTTTGTTATTAGTGAGAGAGTCTGTTCATAATACTAGTAGAAATGATATATACATATATATATTTATAAGAGATTCAATATTTAGAATAACATTGAAGCATTATACGCAAAATAAGAGGAACATCACATTGCATTGCAAGATATGAAATTGTAGAAACTTTTCTAGAGCGTCTTCTTAAATCTTTAAAGCCGTGTAAGTCGGCACAATTTTTTTTTTTTTTGAAGCACGTCGCCTTGAGAAGAATCAAGCACTCGATGGCGAGCCCCTGCCGTGCACCTGGCCGCAGCCATCTCTGCAGAAGTGCTCTGTTGGCTGCCGTGCCTGCCAGTGGCGGTATCGAACTGCGGGCGGTCACGGCATTTCGCGATTAGGCGCGTGCGTTCCCAAATCCACTCCCCCCTCGCAGCCCCACCCCACCCTCCGCGCTCGACCTTAGTCTCCCTCCCTCTGCGATTTCTCCCCCGCCCCCTCCGCGCCCCACGTCAGCCGAACCACCTTTGATGAATAACGCAACGTGCTCAAGTAGCGGATCACAGCCCTGTTCCACTGTCGCCTGAGTCAGCGGTCACGTGTAACCAGGCGAGCGCAGCCGCAGCGGGGGCTCGCAAACACCACTGCCAGGTCCACTCACAAGGCGCTTATAATCGACTGCCACTTAATAGCTGCTCTACTACATGGTCGCACAGTCTCCTTGTCTTATTATTCTATTTATTCCATGGTGAACAATTGATCTTCCTTGTCTTTTTGAAAAGATTGCTACTTTGTTTCTTTAAGGGGGGGATGTAATCGATCAGAGCTAAAAAATTTGATTTTTTTAAAAAATTATTTTTCCGATTATATGGTTATTTATCTGTATTATATGAACGTTTAGGGCTTTAAAAATCAATTGTTAGTGGTTTTAAAATAATTTCTTATCCGTCGCTACCAAGCACAACAAATGCAAGTAAAAAATCTTCATAAACTGTGAGTGCTATTTTATCAGATGTCTGTTTTTTTAGTACGTATGAGCAACTCTCTCAACTTCTGTAAGGAATACAGTGCTGATTTAGCAGAGATATTGGTAATGGCAGCTGAAGTATTTTTAAACTTTCACTGAAAAATTAATTCACTAATTGGTTGCTTTTCGTGAATGATATTTAGTATTATTTTTTGTGTTCTGGTCTTTGTATGGGAAAAGGATTCTGTTTAATAGAAGACCTACATTAAAAACAACACTACTATCTTACACATGAGACTAATTCTTTTAATGGAAAAGAATTCTGAGTAACTTACATCAAAACACAGCTGCTATCTTAACCGCTAGAATAATGTTAACTTTCAAGTGCATTCACACTAATATATAAATCATGATATTAAATAACTAACGAGTGGAAACATACAGATTAAATTCTAAATTCTGAGCTCCCTCTTGATGTTATACCCATCGAGGCTGGTGGGTTAATTGGTAAGGCACATGAACGGCGTTTTGGAGGTTTTATTTTCCGGTTTGACCACCTAAATTTTGGTATTCAATGTTTCTTCTAAATCACTCAAAGTGAATGCTGGTAAATTTCTTTCAAGGGGTTATGGTCATATTCTTTCCCGCCGTTTCTACGAACTCTCGTAACAATCTGAGTTGAAAAGGAGCAAAGCCACGTACTGCAGACAACAATGTTTGATTTCTTTTAAGAATGCATTGTGGTTTTTTGTTTTTTATTTGTTTTGTTTTTGAAATTCAAGAAATAGTTAACTTCCGACTGAATTCGTTGATATTTTTAAATAACAATAGTGGTTAATAATTTTTATTTCTTTATGTTTGAAGCATTTTGAAAAATCTGTTCAATAATAACTACTATATGCCAGTCGTCCGGTTTGATGATTTAAGCCAAGTAGTCTGAAAGACAAGTACGGAAGCAAGCAATAGTTATGAGGAGGAATGGGGGTTGGTTTTCGATTAGCGTATTAATCTTGCAGGCTCAGCATAACCACTACTTCACTAACAAGAAACCCCACAAATGGAACATTGACTCGGTTAGTAACTCTGAATTCTTACGTTGCGATCAAAAAGTACACCGCAACAAATGCAATTTCTACAATTAATAAATTTGTATTCGTAAAAATCTTTCCTCTCTGGCTTGCGAGAATATGTGAATCACTTTCTACAAATTTTAAAAGACTATCATACCGTAAGCAAGTCTTCAGAAAAAAAATCTCCGAAAGGAAAGAATAAATCCATAAAACAGATTTGTTGACGAAATACCCCTTTATTTAGGCAAATACGTAGTCAACTTTGCCAATTTGATTGCTGTACTTCCAGTCGTTTGCTGCTGCCAATCGTCAGTACACATAAAGGACTTAGTGTAACACCGACGTCATGCCACGTTGCTGGACTAACAACATGGTAGAGGTTATGAGTGTTGCATTAGAAGAGTTTTACGAAATCAAACATCCACGAAGAAATGAATTACCAAAACACTGAAAGAAAAGATTGTATTCCGTTGAAGTTCATATATTAATTGATTTTATCTATTTATATTCGTTCAATGTTTTCGCTAAATTGTTTGCCCACAGATATGTAAGATAAAAGTTTCTAATGTTAGCCGACAAATTAGATTAGATTGAAATTTAGCGGGGGTTGGAATGACAAGAGGCATTTGACGCTACAACAGAGCGTATTAGTAATTTAAGGTTTTTTGTTTGAAAAAGTCAATTTAAGTTGTTTTATGAGCGCAATATTACAGAAAATATTATTCAAGTAGTTAAAAATAGTTCTAAATTATTGCGGTCTACGTGCCTCGACCAGAATCAAAACTATTATTACGAGCCGTATGTAATTTTTAAGATTTATTTTTAATTTCCTTCGCTTCCGCTGACTTCATATTCTGATGTCATTATCTCAGTTTGTAGCTAGGTTGAAATTCAACCTGGACCAGGAGGACAACTGAAACAGCGTAAGGTACAAGTAACTTCATTAAGAGTTATTTTATAATAGTTCCATTTAGTTAAGCAACTGCAAATAAATGATTTGCCAGAAAATTCCATTAAAATCGTAATTTTTTAAAAGCTTAGAGGCTATTATTGTATTAACCTGAAATAACTTTGAGACAAACAGACGCTATATTCGATATCAGCAAGATTCCCTATTTCTTTGACTTCTCACAAAAATGATTACCCATTTTGTTTTGCCAAAGTGCGGATCAAGAAGGCCTACGGCAGGTTCTCCCGTAAGAGCCTCGTATGTATTAACACGCGCTTTGTTTACTTCAACACACTTCTAACAGTTAGGTAATTGCAGTCTATCCTGATATCGAGATTCTACGTCATAGGATACCTATTAAGGAAGGAAACACTTAACTTCATTATGTTAATTTAAATTAAATGTGAGGTCAATATACTTTCTAACTGTGTGTCTTTTATACAATACAAGAAATTGATTAGTTCATACAAACAAAATTGTAGATTATTTGACGATATTTAATCCAATGTATGTACTGCGTAATTTGCGTGCGGTCTCTCTCAGTTCATGACTTTTCTGACTATTCTATCCACGTTAGTCCCAGGTCATGTTTTTGATTACAGTGTTGTTGATATACGTTGATAGGTCATTGATGTAGTTTAAAGACACGCTTGGAAAAGGATTTTCGGTTATACAGTGAAATTATTTTAACTAAGAAATTTTTCAACGAACAAGAGGCTTCTTGATTCTCTCTCAGAACACCTCTTTCGTTAAACGGTTGAAATTACATCGATGTCGTGATGATGTGAGGAAGAATTTATAGTAAGGTGATTTGTCAGCTAATAGAGTAATATTTGTCTTAATTTTCTGTTTCGACAACTATAAATTAAAATTTCGATTCCAGTTCATAAAAAGTATTTCATCGCGCTCAACTAGTTTTGACTTTTCTTCAGCTGTTCCTTAACATATCTACCGTTGCGCAGTGAAGAGACTCAAAATTGAGGTAATCTGTAATACAAAGGTATATTATTTTTTAATAATTTAGGAAACTTTTATATCATCAAGAAATAGCTATTTCTTTCAAATCGCTGTTATTAGTTCGTTAGCGTAAGTATATCATGCATATTATTTCTAACAGGTGTTTTTTTGGGATTAGGCATCTTTCTCCCAACATACTTTACGTAAATCGATAAACGAGGGAACATTTTAAAAATTAAGTCCCCCTCTTTGGTAACAACATTAATTAAGAGAGGAATTTTTCGGAATTTAGCCCGTAAATGTAAAAAAATTTAACACTCAAGGTCACTGGTATGTGATAGTTCAGAGTCTAGCTGCTAGGCTGCTCTGGCGTCGATAAGGAGTAATTGCATTAAGTATAGATGGCAGCACCAGATATCACAGAGATATTAATAAATTGTGTGGTTTTTTTTCTAGGTATATTCGTTTTACTTATGGAAACAGTTCGTTTCTAATTGTTTCGTAAAGCGTTGCAAGTGTTTTGCTACGGAACTTTTTCCGTACAAAAATAAATAGCTGCGACTAGTGAGTCAGTTCTTCCTTCATCCTACTAAAAATCACAAACCTCGCTACTCATCATATATCAATCGCGAAATTCTCACACGAGTTATCTAGTGATAATATAAAGTCTATTTACAAGAGTACAACATTAGATTTTTCTGAAACTCGATTGCTAATGAAAATACGCAGGTACATAAGAACTGGATTTCGCATCAAATTAATATTTCTTACACCTGTATTTTTTTCTTGCTATTATTCTAAAAAAAATAATAAAAAAAATAATGTGTTGAGTTGTAACGAAAGGTAATACAAAAGGAATCGAGAGTAAGACGAGAAATTACAAAGCAAAATTCGAAATAAGACGGAATAAATAAAAATACATATGTCGGTTTTCACTATAAATGTAATTAAATATTTTAACCAGCAACAATATCTTCAAAATTAGACTAAACATTTCGACAGCACAATGCTTTCTAATGATGATAGGTATCTAGCTATCAGCTCCACCTAAGTGTACTTTTCTTCTACTTGACTAAGAGTTTTATCACTTGCAACTTCAGTTCTTCTTATTGTTTAATAAAGAGCACAAAAAACTGAAAAGAAATGAAAAATATTAAACGTCAAATATTTAATTGTAAAGTAAGTTGGAAGAATTAAAATGAAACGACGTTTGCATGGGGTGTTACGGATTGGAGGTTAAAACTAAGAACCGAGTGGAGCCAGATGTTTTCGTGGAGTCTCCGTGTAATGGAAACAGCCCCGGGGAACTGGTCACCGCAACAGCTGCAGGCGAAACAAGAATACCGAGCCTAAAAAAATACAGTAAAAGAGGAAAAGGACAGAAAGAAGCAATTTATAGAGGGCGGCCAATTTCAGGTTAAGGGACAGTGGAGTAGGAGGGAGAGAAACAAGATTGAAAGCCTCCGCCTTAATAGCCTATCGGAGAGTAGCCTTGATGGTATTCCCGCAAAGATTTAGCGCACGTATTCCATATTGTGCGCTGTCTGTTTTGGACGCTCAATCTTGGGCGCGATGCGAGAGGCCAGGAGCTCATCCCCCTGCAGACCGCGGATTGCAATCTGCGGCTGCGCTCGCGAGAAACGACCCTTGTCAGGGCAACGAGCCTTCGCCGCACTCCACCTGCCCTCACAGCAGACCAGTACTCAACACAACTTCCTCATTTTGCACAAAATGCTGTTAACGTTATCGACACAGGGTTTATGGCACACTTCACGTGGATGCTTCTTCCAGGTTCGGTACTAGACGCCATCTCAGAGTTACGACCGATATAAAGACTGTCAAATTTGAAAGAAGGGAGATCTTCCCGGCGTGTAAATACATTCAAACCCTTGGAGAAAAAAGTTGTCAAAACAAGATGGCGATAGCTGGGACATGTCAATCGGATGGACCCAACTTGAGTCGCAAGGATATGGCTGGAAATAGAACTGAATGGTAAAAGACCTGGTGCGCCTTATAGTATAACATCCAGAGAATAATTATTCTTAGAAAAAGAAAATCGGTTGCTATGGAGACGAGAGGAGAAACAACGAGAAAAAGTTTTGGCTGACAAGCGACTAGATAAGCTTAGCTAGCATCTTGCGAGGTGTTGAAATAAACGTTACTGATCAGCTAAGGACCTGAGTAATTCTTCAGCTTGTTTGAAAAGGAAATAAGGTGAAATAAACGTAAAATGGAAAATTAAAAAGACTAATATTATTATTGTTGGATACAAGAACTTTAAAAAAATGATTCGATACGATATTTCCATCCATGTTACTTATAAAGCAAAAAGGCGTTAATAAATAAAACAATATACGACGATCTTATAATATACGATAGCCTCTTGCAGCGTAGTCCTTCCAACGTAGGGGTTAAGGATCAAACAATCACAGTGGAGCATCTAACTAATTATTCAATTATTCTTTCAAGACGAACAGTGAGACAAGAATCGATGAAGTCATCACTTAAACCTGGAGAGGTATAACAATACTTACGAAGCTGCAAGTTATTTATAAGTCATTCGGTTCATATTGGGAAAGAATTTTGTGCAGTTCACTAAAGTCACTCCTTCTATTACATCTGGACTGAGAATATCATACTCGGAACGGGTAAAAACCAAGAAATACAATATGGAAATTTGGTGAGATACTGGTCAAAAAATCGTTTAACATAAACTAGACATGTTGCACCGATTGTATTAAAACAAATCGCGACAAACTAGCCCTAATCCAAGAACCTGTGAGACAGCTTTCTGGATTTAAGGTATCCAGAAAAATCGGGTCTTTCCATAACCACGTCACAACAGGTCATCAAAGATATTACGTCTGAATACACACGCGTGGAATAATTTGGAACCCTTCTTGCGATTATAGGAATCGACAGCAAAAAATCTGCCATGCCTTGATGAAATACTCTCTTAGAAGTTACAGCATCTCCTTGAAGCAACTAGAGAGCAAAATAATTGGTTGTTAACTGTGAACATCAGTTTTCAGTACCCATTATCTGTTTTTCTTATTTTTAATCAATTACTTGCCCATTTTTACTCATAACTAACCAATTCTGTTTAATTGCTGAAGAAAATTCTTAAGTAATAATTGCTTCAGAATCTTCGCTTTTGGCACAGGAAAAGACAACAATCTCCCCCCCCCCCAAAAAAAATTAAGCTTAGTCGCAATAATCCAAAAAGCAAGAATGTTTCTATTTAGGATTTTTCAGAACATTTTAAATACATATGTGCTTCGTCTAAAGATACATATTAATTTACGTTAGGGTTGGTCTTCTCTCGCGTCTAGGGATTCATCTGATCCCGGATAATGCAACTTTTAAATTGACTGCTCTGTCTCACGATGTTAAATGCGTCATGTTAAATGCAATACAACAAGTAGGTTTCATAAAAAATGCCTCGAACAGTGATCCGAGATGCGAGAACTGTTGACTCCATTGAATAACTCACGTGTGAATGCTTCATACGTTGGGATAGGAACAGGTGACTGCATTTATTTTTTCAGTTGATTTCTAGTTTAAATAATCACGCTCAATTTCTGAAGTTCTACTTTTACCACCGGAAATCTAGATGCCATGATTTCATGTATACAGTTGTATTAAATATATATATATAATCATATAGTAAATACTTAAAGATAATGCCGCCCTACTTCAAGACAAATTATCTTTGTAAAAATAATGGTGCTCCTAAAGACAATACATGCAGCAAATAAAAATAACAAGCTTCGTAAGTTCTCGGTATTGTGTTTAACTATCATCCAGCAAGGAAAATGTTTTGTTTGAACGTTTCCCATTAGAAAAATTTATTAAAAAATAGTATTATTTCTAGTGTCATAAGTGTAATGTTCCTGCAAATGAAATTCAAATTAACTTCAAATGATAGGAAAAACAGAAACAAAAACGAAAAATAGAGAAGGCAATACAGTATTCTTATGTGTTATATATTACATTTAAGTATTGATCGACAAAACAGTGGGACTAACTACCACATGTACCAATCATATTTATTGTAAGGACTAAGTGGGTCAAATGTAAAGCATAATTTAATTAAAAAAACGAACAGTTATCACACATTTATATCGTTAGCCAGGTTCGATTAGGAAAAATTCTAAGTGATCCTGGTAAATTTCGTAACACACTCACTCACCAAGCTATGTGTAAAAATGAAGTCACTCCATCATTGCAGTTATCAAGATGCCTCATTGTTATTGTGATAAAGAACCACGAATAGATTTTGTGTAGCGAAGCTTACCAAAACTTGCAGTTGTCTTTTTACCTTTCTTCGTCAGATAAAGAAATATAGAACCCATTCAGTCATTTTTATCTTACTTACACAAATGATTGGCATTAAAATTTAATTTTCACTTCCCTTAATCGACAGAATATTAATAAAAATATCATTTTCAGTTTTAATAGGAATAATACCTCTCGTATTTAAAAATTCGACACTTTTTTTCCAAAATGCATATCAAACAGTAGTAACTGGGTAACAGAGCTTTGATCAAGATTTCATCAAAATAGATCGAGACGTATGAGAGAAATTAGTTTCACCCATATACAAGACTTTCTCGCATTATAGTATTCGATAGATCAGATATATAAACAATATATTTTATACATTCACTATATGTCATACCTACCTGCATGAGATCTGCATTCGGTTAAATATAAAATTTATGAATGCGCATGGTTCAGATGAGTCTTGGCTGCGTGGGGTTTGATTAAAATTAAACGTTTTTCTTGATTGCTTCCTAAGCATTTGGAGGTGCACAGTTCCCTGCTTTGAAAAAGAGAAGCTTAACTAACATCAGTAGGCTTACTGTTAGCTGAAAATTTTACGAGTTGGCGATAGAGCCATTACCGAAATGACAAATACAGGAATTGCTCGTTTTTTGTAAACTCGCGTTAAAATCAAAACGTTATCTACAATGAAACCTCTTCCAAATCGCAAGAGCCCTTTCCGATATACAGTAGAACTCCAACAATCCGAATCAATTGGAACCGGACCCCACTCGGATAATAAAAAATTCGGATAATCGGATTTTTCCCAAAAAAGGGTCTATTTTAATTAATTATTGTATGTATGTTGAAAATGCCTTCTTTTCCAAGTTTTTTTTGTGCTTTTGCACTTCAGGGATTAAAATTTCGCCTTACCACTCGGTAAACAATGCTACAGTCATCGGAACTTTGGGTTGGTTTTTATAAAAGAGGGGAAGCTTTATCGCAGTACGTTTCCATCTTAATTAAAAAAGCGATTCGGATAATCGGCGATTCGGATAATCGGAGTTCGGATAATTGCAGTTCTACTGTACCAAATACAAGAGTTTCTATTTTTTTTTTTTAATCGCGTTTTTTCAGTGAAGACACCTATTTAGATAAACTTGAAAATCAAAACGTTATCTACACATAAAATTTCATCCAAATCGTTACAGCCGTTTCCGAGATAGCAAATATTTCCAAGAATTGCTCGTTTAAATGTAAAAGAATATTTTTCATCAGCTAGACACCGCTTTAATTCGTCAAGCTACTTCATAGTAACTGAATGCGACATTTTGTCCTTCCGTATATTAGAAAAAATATTTAAAAAAACAACGCGAAATTGGAGTAAATATTTAGAGAATGGAAGCCAGGGAATTTATTATTAGATTGTTTTGTATATGACTTTATGCTTCGTCGACGTTGAGGTAATTAGAGATGAGAAAGGACTGGGGAAAAGGATGTGAAGGGATTCGGCCATTACCTTTTGAAGGACCTACCCCTTCATTCCTTTGGAGGGATTTCGGGAAACAATGGAAAAACGAAATCTGAATGGCGGGACGGGAATTCAAACCCGCGTCCTGCCGAGTGCAAAGCCAGAGCGTAGCCGCTCACCCATCACGTTCGGTCCAAATAGCATGTATTCTCGCAGGAAATAAAAAGTTTAGTTCAAACCGCTTGAGAATATCCCGATCACACTTTCGGTAAAGCAAGGGAGATTCAAAATTTAAGCATATTTTGGCTGTTATTTATTCTACGAGGACGTACGTCAAATCACTGGAGGTCTCAGCTGCATTTCCACAAATTGAATATCGGATGATTAAAAAAAGGTGGCCGCGGCGCCGTCACTGTACTGTGCAGAGAGCGAGACGAGTGGGCGCCATTTATTTAGGTTCCTGACGTGACGGGCGCATCATTCATCAAGAGAGACGTTACAGCTGCACAGGAGCTGAAGAAATAAAGGAAAAAAATTCTTGGGTAGGGCACCAGGTGCGGAGAGAAACACTTCGCTCCAGAAACGGAATTACGGATAATTCTGAAACTGTATTAACTAAAGCAACGTCTCTGAGTCTGTGATCCGCGAGAATGGGACAGGTTGTCTGCAGGCAGAATATTAAGACTTAAATCTAGTTGAATTAAAGATAGCAAAAACAAATTAATAAAAATTGTTGACATAAATTGTAAAAGCGAGTGTAAGTTATAAACTAATCTTTCGAAAGGTTGTACTATTGCCAAGACCTGAGGATATTTTTCTTTTTTGCTTGCTTTATGCCACGTCGACGTCTAGGTCATTAGAGGCGGGAAAGGACGGAGGCAAGGAACGGGAAGGAATTCCAACAAGGCCTTTTGAATGAAGCTTCCGCGCATACGCCTGGAGTGTTTCGGGGAAACCATGGAAAACCCAAATCTGGATGCTGGGACGAGGATTCGAGCCCACGTCCTCCTGAATGCGAAGCCAGAGAGTTAACCATTCACCCACCACGCTGGATATATCAGGATGAAACTGCATTGTTACTACAATAGTGTATTCAAACAGAGTGGCGTTCCTTTGAGGATTAAGCTATTGATCGTTTTACGAGCGCCTTATTTACAGGTATTAGTCTTGTTGGACCTTCTTATGAACCGATAACATTTGCTATGTTTGGTTAATAATATGGTAAAAATTTAGTTAGTGGTCCGTGACATTAGTTTTGACATCGAAAAAGGTTGAGAATAGCTGGTATAAAGAAACGCATCAAAGTCATTTAGGAGATGTCCTTAGCATATTTATTTCTTGAACAAATTTATCAACAAGTTGTCACTCCCATTTATGTGTCTAATAGAATCTACAGTTGTGATGAAGATATGAGCCATCCATTAAGCAGTAATGCCCTGTCGTTCACAATCCTGGGAACTATAAAATCTCATGGCCTCATCTTCCAGTTTTAAGAAAGTGGAGCTTAAATGTACTATACAACCCAACGATAGTTGGATCTACCCGGAGTTTAACAAAACTAGTGTGTCAGAGGTATATATATACATATATATATATATATATATATATATATATATAAAGTATATTTCTTTTGCTGTCATCAGTCTCTCGACTAGTTTGATGCAGCCCTTATCTTGCGCTAATCTCAATCTACATCTTCAATTATCTGCTTCATTTAATCTAAACTTTGTCTATATCTACAGTTCCTAATTTCAACTGTTCCCTCCACGAACAAATTAACCAATCCAGCACGTCTCCAAATGAGACCCACCATCCTGTCTCTTCTTTCTGTAAGGCTCTTCCACAAACTTCTTTCCACACTCATCATTTCCAAAACATGTTCATTTCGTCCGTTTAATTTTCAGCATCCTTCTATAGCGCTACATTTCAAATGCTCCAATTTTCCTTCTTCCTTGTCTTCCTGAAGCCTATGCTTCCCTACCGTAAAGAGATGTGCTCCACACATAGAGTTTTAAAAAGTTATTTCTGAGTCCTAGATCGATATTTGAAACTAAAAAAATTATGTTTTTAGAAAAGGCTCTATATGCTAGTGCTATTCCGTTTTTATCATTGTTCCGCAATAAGTAATTTTACTTGCTAAACAGCAGAATTCAATTATTGATCCTATCGTAACAGATTCTATATTTAAGCTACTACTATTCCTATTTTTTCTCCTTCAAAACTTATGCCATATTTAAATTTTGCTTTTACTTCCTGTATTGCTTCCTCTACATCAGCGATTCCCAAATTAGTGGTACGCGTACGCTCAGGGGTAAGAGATGTTGCTTCATGCAGTCACTAAAAGACGTTTATCACGAAAGCAAACCAGCTAAACATTTTTAACTACCATATTGCACGATGAACCTTTGCGAGAGCGGATTTTCGGCCATGACAATCATGAAAACCAAGTATCGCCACCGAAATCAGCTGATTTAAGGTTGAAGCTCAGTAAACAGAAACCAAATTACTCAGATTTGTGCAAAGAGAAACGTGTATATTTATCTCATTAATATTAAATAAAGACACCAAATTTTCACTATAACCATAACTGTAATAATAAAACATTTGAATTTTTGTGACGTTTTTATTGGATTAAAATTTTATAAATCCCGAAAGTCTAGTATAATTTCTTATTTATCATTTCGACTATAAGGGGTACACGAGGTTGAACTCTTTGGATCCTAATGTATTTTTTTTTTGGGAGGGGGGGGGGGGGGTTGGGTTGGGGCGGATGTTCACAGGTGCATGTAGCACTGCCGAAGTGTAGTAGGTGGGGATGTCTCGGGACACTTTTGAACATTGTTTATTTTTGTGACGTTTTTTATTGGATTAATATTTAATAAATCTCTAAAAACTAGTCTCATTTTTAATTATCATTTCGGCTATAAGTGATACACGAGATTGAAGTGGTACTTGGGAAAAACTAATTGGGAACTACTGGTCTGCATAAAGATTTTTTATGAAAATTTTGACATTTATAAACGTTGGGTGAGTGTTGTACCTCAAAGTTCCATATTGCGTCCTAAAGTATTTTTTGGGCAGTTGGGGAGAATGTTCACAAGTGCATGCAGCTCTGCCAAAAGCGTAGCAGGTGGCGACGCCTCGGGACACTTTTGAACATTTGTTGATTTTTGTGACTTTTTTATTGGCTTAAAATTCAAAAAATCTCGAGAAATTAGTCTCATTTTTATTTATCATTTCAGCTACAAGCGGTGCGCGAGGTTGGGCTCTTTGAAGTGGTACTGAGGGAAAACTAATTGGGAACCGCTGCTCTACATGCAAAAATTTTTAATGCCAAAATTTTGATATTCTAAAAAATTCTTTGATTGTAGTACCTTAAGGCTCCATGTTGGGTTCTAAAGTATTTTTTGAGGTTGGGGTAGATGTTCACAGGTGCATGCAGCTCTGCCGAAGCGTATCAGGTGGGGACTCCTCGGGACACTTTCGAACATTTGTTGATTTTTGTGACCATTTTTATTGAATAAAAATTTAACAAATCTCGAAAAACCAGTCTCATTTTTATATATCATTTCGGCTACAAGCGATAGGCGAGATTGAGATCTTTCTTGAAATGGTACTTGGGAAAAACTAATATGCGAACTACTGCTCGACATACAGATTTTTTGTTAATACCAAAATTTTAATATTCATAAAAGTTGTGTGACTGTAATACCTCAAGGCTCCATGTTGGATCCTAAAGTATTTTTTGGAGGGTTGGGGTGGATGTTCATAGGCGCATGCAGCTCTGCCGAGGCGTAGCAGGTGGGGACGCCTCGGGCTGGTGCAGCACTAATCAAACTAGCCGCTCCACACACGCGGCGACCCGTAACCGAGTTACGCCACTTAGGACGGCATGCGTGCACCACCGTCCGCGCGACGAGTACGGCACTCCTCGACGTGGGCCGCATCCGCCACCGACTGACTGTCCGTAATTGCGGCGCGGATGTAAATGGCCACTTACGTGTGCGTTCCCCGAGTTCTACGGACGTGACGAGGCGAGCAATGACGGCGGGCAGAATTCACGTCTCGAATCAACGCTGCTTGATTAGAGAGACGGCGCAGTTACGGCGGAACAGCTTTTAGTGAATTTAAATGATCCCAACCACACGTATTTAGTATTTTATACTAACAGCATACTTCCTTATTTGTACCTCCTTTTAAGCGTAGAGACATATATTCATTTTTAAATAACACATTTCAGGAAGTGAGCTCTGTAGGAATATTTTTTGATCTTGCACAAGCATTTGACTGTGCAAATAATGAATTACATTTGAAAAAATGGAATACTATGGTATTTATGGAACCGCAGGTAAATGGTTTAAATCATACATGGAAATTCGAATGCAAAAAGTTTCCATTTTTTATTCTAAAATAAGTAAAGATACTTCACCCGATTAGGAGAAAATTCCACAAGTCTCTGTCCTAGGATCCCTCCTCTTT
Source organism: Vandiemenella viatica (assembly GCA_031002005.1). Classification (NCBI taxonomy): domain Eukaryota; kingdom Metazoa; phylum Arthropoda; class Insecta; order Orthoptera; family Morabidae; genus Vandiemenella; species Vandiemenella viatica. Next base: position 216,837,252 of record CM061919.1, read on the forward strand.
TTGTTGTACATCAATGACCCTCCTGAAAACTTATATGACGAAGTTAAGAGTGTTTCATTTACACAGGACACTAGCATGGCCGTAAGAAGAACACCAAACAGAAATCTAGAATCTAATGTAAATGAAGTACTTAGCGAAGTAGCAAATTGGTTTAAGGCAAATTAAATAAAAGCAAATAAAAAAAAAACATTATATTAAGTTTAAAACAAAAAATTATGCACAGCCGGTTTTACAAGTAAGCTATAAAAATAACAAAATCTTAGAAACAAAGAGTATAAAATTCCTTGGTATTAAAGTAGATGAGAAACTCTGTTGGTACGAAAATATCACTTCACTACTTGTAGTGCGTGCCTTGGTGGGCAAACTACGTTACAATTATCTTTCATACCTATATGATTAATAATTGTAGATTTTTAATTTTTATGAAGGAGTGAAAATTTATTAATTTTGCAAGAGTCTCGAAGTTATTTGGAATTTAGGAAAAATTGTCACAATATGACATTTATTTTCGTATCACTGGCGATTACAAGTCTGAGCGAATTTACCGTTAACATTAACACAAATTGGCAAAATCATAAAAGCAACGCTTAGAGGTACAATTAGCCGTCATGAGCAAGCAAACAATTGTATATTTACTTTTAAATATATCTCAGAATCAAAATGCAAGAAATAATGACAATTGGAAACAATGAAAAATACAAGTTATGACGACCTCAGACAAAGGTATCATAATACTGTGACTTTACAGTTAAAAAGAAAATCATGGGCCCCACGAATGAACAATATATCATTCGAAAATAACTAGTTCTGGCAAATTATGCCGCTAGCTCAGGGGTTTTTACAATTACAAAGTGAGAACATGGATCTATCCTCTCAAAGTCGTTTAAGGGTTCTGTTTCACGGAATGCACAATCAGATGGCTTGGTCGTAATAAGTTAGCATTGTAGTTCTGCGTCTGATGTCTGCGGTGATTGGAGCGGACCCACGGTATGTGAGACTATCTAACAAGTCGGCTACAGGCATCTCTGGTCTGACAATGCGCATCATCGCATTACCGGCTGTGTTGCCGTGATAAGCTTGCTCCATCAAGCCTGCAGCCAGATGTCGTATAGCAGCAGTTGGCGAAAGAAGTCAACTTTCCAAGTCAACCTCAGACTAGACTCGCATAGCATGGACTCGAAGATCGAATGTAGAAGGTCCAGCTCCTCGCTCTTCGGTCCACGAGGAAAACTTCTCGCTCCGCCCCTTGTAGTCTCGAAGCTCACATATAACAGAAATTCCCAGGATTTTAAGTTATACGCTCATTTGGATTGGATCTTCAGGTCGACATCTAATGGCACGTGATATCCCCGATATCTGATTTGCCCAGCTCATATCACAGAGGTCGGATATATTCGGCTAAGTTCGCCGGGGTGAGAGCACCTTCGGGTGTCGGGCGGCAGGCATTTCCCGCCAGGTGAGTGACCCTGTTGACCACCCATCCCCAGGGAGCAGAATGTGTGGTCCGGCAAAACCCCAGATCCGCGACGTCCTGTCTCCATGGTTCGGGAAGACCACGATTAGCTTCAAGCCTACGCAGCTCCATAACTCTTTAATATTCGCTTTACCAAGATACACTGTATGTTCACCATTTCATTACAGTCCTCACTTGGAATCTTGCGTACTTTATAAAATTACAACAAAAATCTATTTAGGTGGTCGGCCAAGATTTATATAAATTACTCCAACATTATGACATATATAATAAAAAAATGCACCTTGTAACGTGGCGACAGCGCGTCATGTTACATACTGAAGAAGTTAAGTGGCGCCACCTTTGTAATACGAACACTTTCTCAAACAGAAGAATTAACGAAACAGGTGTACTCCACATATTCTCATTCAGTGATGTCATATGGCTTATTTTTTTGGGAGACTTTTCACAAAGTAAAAACGTTTTAATAGATAGAAAAGAGCTATTACGATGCTGAGTAGACTAAAACCAAAAACTTCTTGCATACAACTTTTTAAAAAACTCAATATTCTTACAATAAATTTTCAGTATATATATTCTCTTATGTGTTTTGTAATAGAAAATTTTAGCCTGTTTACATCTAATTCGCAGGTACACAATTTCAATATAAGAAACAGAAATAACTTGCACAAAATACAAACATCTCTGTCGTTAGTACAAAGAGGAGTTAATTATTCTGGGATACATCTGTTTAATAACTACCCAAGAGTATAAAACAGTTTGCAAATAATAAAAATGTATTTAAGGGAAAAACTGAGAAATTATCTTATTGGCAATTCCTTCTATTCCATTCGAGAATTTGTACAAAATAATTAATTGTATTCAATACGTCCTTTTTCAAAACTCAGTTGTAAAAATTAATGTTTATTTTTACTGTCCATGAAAAAAAATTGATGAGTAACTAAATAAATAAAACAATTTACTCCTTTCCCGGAAGCTTAGTGGTAAAACACTCGCTCATCGATGATATCACTGAATGCCAAGTAAATATTAACAAGTATGAATTAAATTGAAAATTATCACGTTTAATCTTGCATTTAGAGCTAATTAACTAGGAGTGTTATTTTTTAGAATAAGGTAAGCTGTTTAAGCAAGAACAAAATACTATATATTTCTATATTTTAAATACTTTCATCTAATTTTCTACATAATCCCCATTTTTTTCAAACGTTTGTGATATTTTCTTCTTTTCCGTTACGGCCTCTATGGACCACGTGATTCTTGACTCTGGTGAGCTTTCATTTTGGCCCAATATTCTTTCATCATTGCGCTTTGGCTGTCTTTTCTTCCTTGGGTCCAGTTCACCCCAGATCCGGGGCGCAGTTTTTGCTGTTAGTGTCTGGAGAGAATCTGAAGCTTTACTCAACGTTCTGTACCTATCCCTGTCGTAAATTTCATTGGGGTCAATTTGTTGTTTCTCGAGATCTTTTCCGACTAGCATTGTCTATTTTGCGTTAGTTGCATCATATAGAGTGGGTTGAAGATTTGGATTGTCCATCCGAACTATATGACCATAGAAGATTAATATCCCTTTTCTCATAGTTGTATTAATGCTCTCCAGTTGTTGGCATAGGTCCTTATTAACCCGAGTCTTTATTTTCTTTCTTCTTTGACGGCACCCATGATTTTTCTCAAGATCTTCAGTTTCTTCAGTTCCAGTTTTCTGAGTTGTACCTTTATAACCACGTTTGTCATATCGTTTAACAGTTGAAAAAAATCAGACCTCAAATACATCTGTAGGAATAATGCTTTTCTATCTTCCTCATATCTTAGGAATGCCAGAGTTTTGCCTGGTCATTGAAATATACATAGCTTTTAAATAGTTGTGTTTATAGCTCATAATCGCTTATATCCTTGTACTGTCCGAGTAAGGTATCTAACTTTTAAATATTCTGTACCATCTTCGCGGACCACTAGTGGTCGAGAAACTCTATTCTAAAGCATTCTAGGTAAATTCTGCATTTCTCACGAATAGCTGTTGGCAACACATTTAAGGAATACAGTAAGGCAATGAAGTTACATTAGTCTTCTTTATTGTATTTAACAAATATTGCTGAGTCAGCATTTTCTAGGATGCGCCCTATTGGGACTTGGGCGCTGGTCGGCGTTTCGCTGAGCCTAACGTCTCTCGGACAGAACAGTTGTGATACCATCTGTCTACGAAACGATGTAACTATGTTCTGTGAGCGCAAAAGTTTTTTGTTTTTTTTTTGTTTTTTTTGGTGCCTTTCGTCTTACAGCACTGGGGGAGTGTATATGATCGCTCCAGACGGAATGCACATGAGTATTTATCCGGGTGAAACATCGTCTTGCTTTGTAGCTGAATTCGTTCATCGTTTTTATTAAGGAGAAAGTTGGGGTCACTGAAAGAGTAGTGAGCCAAAGTAAAAATCGGTCGAGTGTTGTGGCGTACCGTAACGTCTTCCAGAAATTTATTTGAGGGCTCACAATTTTATCTGGATACCCAAGAATTAACTTCAGTATCTGAAAGTGCGACTGCTTCTAATGTGTAGCAGAGGGCCAGTTTAACTACAGCAACATTCAAACTCGATTTAGCAGTTTTAGACTGTAGATTTCACAACCAAACCGTTAGCTTCAAGTGGGGTGGATTAGTTAAAATCGAATGACTGCGTGATATTAAATATGGAAGTTTAAAATTGTGGGTGATCGATAAAGAAAGCTACATTGGTTATTAGAGGAGTGAAGGATGCGTTAAACTTCGTGTCAAATGTAGAGATCCAATTGCGAGAGACAGGTGTTGCTCTTCTGGGATGAAACTATTCAGGGAGACATATATAATGTAAATAGTTAGGGCGCTTATTTGAAGTATTTACCTAACGGCCAGATAATGTTTAATGCACAAAATGAAATATTTTTGGCTTATTTCAGTAGTTTTAGGAACCATCACATTTTTTTTTTTTTAGTTAACTGAAATTGCCAGAAGTTTTTGTTGGATTCAGCCGCCGACCATATCACTACTTCTTTAACTACATCACGATCTGTACGAAATTAAGATGAGTTGAATATTTATTTATTTAACTTATGGCCATTGCACAAAAATAATACAATTTAACAATTGAATATTAATAAAGGGGAAGAGTGTTACTTGGCACCGCCTGCCAGTCTAATGTTGCATATTCTCTGCAATATCTCGATTGGGACGCTCAGAAGGTAAGTTGATTTTTTATGGGGAGCTGAATGTACGTGTGCTACCCATGTAAAAACGATAAACTTCGAAGATCATTTATTTTTAAGTTAACCAATATACTAACTTGAAACTTTGTGTGGCTTAGTGGTTAAGGCACCTGACTGGACGATCGAAAAGACCCCTGTCTCAGCGGGGGGATTTTTATAAGCCCTTAACCCGACCTCTACCTCTGGCACAGCTTACTGTGTAATGTGAAGTACGCCATAAAGCTTCCGTGATTCGGATTCCACAATTAAACTGTGGGTTCCCTGCAGTGCCAACAACCATACCTATAACACTAATGTGTATACTTCCACAGTAAATTCCTTGCCAAAACAACGGCTTAACGTGGTCCTAGTTAACCCAAACAATATGTTGACTTAGTTTTTTAAGTTAGGGCGGAGGAATATTTTGCTATCTTTTCTATTATCTTTAGAACAGTTTCTTTTAAAACAATCATTTTTTTTGGAATAAATTTCGTATTAACTAATGTACTTATTACAGTAAACCTGTGTTAAAATATAATTTATACAACAAGGAGTAACATATACAAATCTTATCTCCCTATCTTGAGTACTTTTTGAGAAAATTTCCGTTTGATTTCAAAAAATCTAATTTACGGGTAATGGATTCCAAAGTTTGTCCTGCACTACGGGATGCTACATATAAAAACAGCAGTAACATTACTTCTAGGACACCGAGCGTCGTGAATGAGTGGTAATGTCTGGCTTTACATTCGGGAGGACGCGGGTTCGAATCCCCGTCCGGGCATCCAGATTTGGGTTTGCCATTGTTTCCCCAAATCACTCCAGGCGCATGCCAGTATTCTTCCTTCAAAGGACCATAGTCGAATTCCTTCTCGGCCTCCTAATGACGTCGACGAGACGTAAAGCCATAAGGAAAAAAATTTCTATGACAATAGCCTAAATCAAATTTCCTTTGGATAGCAAGGTACAAACTAATTTTTGGTATCCCTTAAAACTTGCGCACTTTGTCAGGGAAAATCTGACAGGTGTTCCGTCATGGGTTGCGGAAGCACTTGTGATGTATAAGAGCGTGCTGTGTTTCAGGAAGGCGGCATGCAGTGCTTGAGGAAGGCAAGGCGGTTCCTAACGAACTGGATCCTGCCGTCAGGCTGACAAGCTCGATTTAAAGGCTGACTTAACTCTTCCCCTCGGGGTCTAAACTTGGCCCCGCGGCGCTTTGTTGATAGTTGCATTCCGAGATAAAACCCGCGGCTGCGAGCCATATGGCGCCCGTGATGAATGCAGACATCGCCCACCAGCGCGCGGCTATTTCTGGTGGCGAGCGCCGCTGGAAGCCAGATATACACGCCCGGCTCTCTTCGCTCATATTCTATTCTCGTGACGAGACGCGGCGCGTTGTCCTCTTGTATTTATACGAGCAGACCCAGTCGGTAAATATATACGACCAGCCGACACCGGAGGGCCCAATTCTTCCGCCACTCGAGCGCGTTTGTTCCCCGTCAGCGTGGTGGCACTCGCTGATTTAGCATCTGGATGACAGTTGATTAACTCGGCTGTCTTCGCATTAATCATCTGGAAATAACCTCCGCGCAAACCTCGAGCCCCTGCGGGGTATGCCTCCCCCGCTACAGCATCGATATATGTGGGCGTCGTACGCCATAGAGGCAACAGACCTCCTTGCTACAACTGAACCATCCCCTTAAAATATCTCGATCATAGTTGGTTTATTTCAGTGAGTTATGTTACTGTTAATATGACAATCAGCTGTCACCCTAAAGATATTTCTACTGATTTTCTCCAAATTGATAGGTATTTTGTTATTTAAAAAAAACTACCCGAAGAATCTCTTTCCAGGTTGTTTATTTTTCCGTGCACCTAACAAAATTACACAAGCATCGTTTCCAAAGATACTAAGTGCGAACACACAAACGATCCAACGATTCTAACTTTCAACCGACTTGCAACTCCTTCATACTAAAACTTTAAAATCGGAAACTCGTCTCTGTTCTTCGCCTTATATAGTCACTACAGAAACTTCCAGAATAATACAGAGAAAGCCGCCCGATGTTTCTCGAACAGCAACAATGCAGCTAACAATCAAAATCATATTAACTAATCATAATTAATACAAAATAATTTACAGTCATCATGAAAGACAGGGAAATGAAAATTACAGATATTTACAAGTATTGACACAAAACATTATCTATGTAAAACAGACCAAACCGTCGCACAGTGGTTCATGATTGTTATATAGTGGAAATAGTCATAATATCGACCCAAAAAAACAAAAAAAATAGTTTTAGACAGCATTTGCTGTGCTGATCAAAACTTGTTATTTTCAGTTTTTGATAAAAAAAAAAGAGTTCTTCACACTTAAAAAAAATAATTATAAATTATAAGAAAATGTATGGGGGAAAATGTATTATTTTTTTTCACGGCCCTACATCAAAGTTTCAAAGTCAAACCTTATGCAATTGTAACTACCAATCCTTCTTAATATTACGACATAAAACTTTCTTGCGTGTCCTTGCCTCTTTGACTACAGGGCCTAAGCGAATTTCAGGATTATAATATGGTTGATCAGCACAGCAAATGATATCTAAAGCATTTTTTTGTTTTTTTTTTGGATCGATATTATGACTTTAGTTCGAATGTCCACTATATTATAATCCTGAAATCCACTTGCACCCTGTAGTCAAAGCGGCAAGGATACGCAAGAAAGTTTTATGTCATATTATTAAGAAGGATAGGTAGTTACAATTGCAAAGGGTTTGATTTTGACAATTTGATATAGGGCCGTAAAAAAAATAGATTTTACCCCATATGTTTTCCTATATATATATATATTTCAAAAAAAGTGTGAAGGACTCATTTTTGTCAAAAATTGATCATAACAAGTTTTGGTCAGCACAGATCTAAAACAATTTTTTTGGGTCGATATTATGACTTTAGTTCGAATGTCCACTATATTCCAATCCAGAACCACTGTGCGTCCCAAATTGTCCTCCAAACATAGTGGCTCACATCAATACTTACAATTACAAACTTTCAATAAATGTTTCGTAGATAATACTGCCCTTGGTCGTATTTTCATAGTTTATTTCCATAAAACAATGTTCATTTACACAAATTAACAATTAATTACAAGAAAAATATACAAAACCATGAATAATTCACTCACAGCTTGCTATAAATAATTCTTGAAATACAATTTGATTAAAGAGCTGGGACTGAGGACATTTATAAAATCCTCTTCCATAAGATTTTTTTTTTTTTTTTTTGGCTTACTGGTCTTACGCTACATCAAAGACGCAGTCATTACAAGTGGAAGAGGATTGATGGAAAAGAACGGGAATGAATTCGGTTCGTGGCATGTTGACAGAAACATCTCGGCATTCGCCTGGAGTGATTTTTGTAAACGGTGGAAAATCGAAATTCGGATTGCCGGATGGGAAATCGAACCCATGACCTTCCGAATGAACGGCCATAAGCGTAATCGCTCATCCACCATGGTCATTGGTAATACAGTATTCGTACGAGACTTTTTTCACTATTCTTCTATAGGCCTTAGTTTCTTCCCTTTTTATCTATTGGTGGCCATTCCCACAATTTTCCGGGCATTTTCTCCTGTTACAGACTAGTCTCATACCGAGACTAGTTAACTCGCAGGCCTTGCATTCCGAAGAACAAGATTTGGATGAACGGTCATCCGAATTTCTGTTTTCCATGATTTCTCGGAATACGCCTTTAGAGTAATGAAGGAACTTTTTATAGAAACCTTAAAGTTCACATAATTTTGAGGGACCGCCGTAATTATCAACTTATTGTAGTTGCGACATATGTTTCATCAAAGATATCAGCAAAACAATTTCTCTCGTTCCCTTAGAATTCAAATAGAGAATTTAGCAGGAAATATTTCCACTTCATACATTTTTTAGACTGTTCAATTGTTTCAGAGATATAACTAAATTATGAGCTACCACAGATCAAAAACAAGTTTTTAACAACATATTTATTCATTTTTTATCATCAAAAATTTCCCTGCACTATCACAAACTACAATCCTTCGAGTGTCGAGATTATCGGTAAAAAAGAAATTGGACATTCAAGGACTGTTGTTGAAACAGCCAAGTAAAAATCCTCCTCCTTCTTCTTCACCACCTTTTTCCAACAATAGGGATCGGCTGCCTTTGATGAATTTTACTCACCGTTGGCACGATCACACTTAGAGCTTTTGTTTTTTTGGCGGTATCCGTTCATACTGCCATACGCCTAATGCCACGTCGTACTAAGTACTAATGCAGCAAGTGAAGTATTGCCTTGTCATCTGCCTGCGAAATGTATAACTATGTTATATGTGTGCTAAATGTATTTTTTGTGTGTGTGTGTGAAATGTGTAGTTTATGAGGCGGAGATTGAGGACCATCCCGCCATTCGCCTCGATACCTATGAAAAACCGACTAAAAACTGCAGCCAGGACGGTCTATAAGCGGGGGACCTGGCTCGTGCCCGGCTCCATTGTACCTCCCTACCCACTGTGCGGCGCCTCACTGCACTGAGCCACATTGGTGGGTAGCCAAGAGCTCGACGTCCGACCTTACAAATTCAAGTTTTCCATTATTTACAGAAATACGCGGTAAGAGTAATGGAGGCCCTATTCAAAGGAACTTTAATATTAGAACTGTACATAATTTTGGCGATTCACCAAAATCACCAACTTATTGTTGTTGCGAAGTATGTTACGAAAATGATATTTGAGAAACAATGTCTTTCGGTCCTGTGGAATTCAAATAAACCATTTATCTGCAAATATTTCCAATTTATAAAAATTCTGGAATTTTTAATAAATTAACTCTTTTCGGGCTTCGGGCAGCGTAAAAAAGTTACACTTGTGGGTCGTCTCCCAGGCGTCTATCTCAGCCCTTATTTTCGACCATAGAATTCAATGAATAACTGTTTGTTTACACGCTGCCACGGAAACGGTGGAAGACTAAAGGCAAACCAGCGCGATGACGTCATCCACCCTTCTGCTCATTACATCTACGTATACAGGGTGTTACAAAAAGGTACGGCCAAACTTTCAGGAAACTTTCCTCACACACAAACAAAGAAAATATGTTATGTGAACATGTGTCCGGAAAAGCTTACTTTCCATGTTAGAGCTCATATTGTGGACGGCTGTGATACAATACGCCATTCTCCAGGCTGCATCAGCGCATCAGGGATTCCATGCGACGGAGGGTGGATGCATGTATCCTCGCTAACGGAGGATATTTTGAACATTTCCTGTAATAAAGTGTTTGAAGTCACGCTGGTACGTTCTGTTGCTGTGTGTTTCAATTCCATGTTTAATGTGATTTGAAGAGAAGTAATAAAATGAGCTCTAACATGGAAAGTAAGCGTTTCCGGACACATTTCCACATAACATATTTTCTTTGTTTGTGTGTGAGGAATGTTTCCTGAAAGTTTGGCCGTACCTTTTTGTAACACCCTGTATACTCCGCAATTCACAAAATTGTGGGTGGCAGAGGGTACTCAGCACCAAAGCTAATCTCTTTGCTGTGCATTCCATTCCCGAATGGTGCGAGAGAAAAAAGAATTCACATGAGAATCAGTGCGGCACCTTATTCTCTAATCTTATCTTTCCTGTCATTCCGACTCAAAAAGGTTGGTGGTCGAAGTATTTCACTACACTGGTAAGTGAAAGTGGGAGTATGCATGTTTACCAATAAGTTTAAACGAAACATACGTCGTATATCTACCAGAGACTCCCAGCCGTGTCTACTAATCAGTTCTGTGACGCTTTCATAAGGAATGTAGCAAGCGGTCACGAATCGAGCGGCTCTTCTCTGTTCTTTCTCTATACTGTCAATCAACCCCTTACGAAACGGATCACAAACGGCACAACAGTAGTCCAAATGTAGACGCACAAGAGATTTGTACGCTGTCTCCTTTGTTTGTTCATTACAATTTTTCAAGATTCGACATATGAATCGCAGCCTAGAATTAGCTCTACCTACAAAGGAATTAATGTGTGTGTCCCATTTCATGTTCCTTTGCACTGTTACTCCAAATATTTCACAGAATCGACCATATCAATAACTGAACTGTTTACCTCGTATTTCTGAACAATTGGATTATTTTTGTTAGTTATGCTCATTGTCTTACACTTTTTACAATTTAGTGTGAGTTGCCACTCAGCGCACTATGCCAAAATAACATCCAGATCACTCTGAATTTCTAAGCAATCGGCCAAATTCCTTACTTCCCTATAAATAACCGCATCATCAGCAAACAATCTAAAAAGGCTTTTCACTTTGTCTCCGAGATAGTTTATAAAAATTAAGAAAAGAAGTGGTCCTATTACACTTCCTTGAGGTACACCCGATGTAACATCTAGGTTAGAAGAACTTTCTCCTTCAATGACGACATACTGCGACCGACCAGTTAGAAAATACTTTATCCATGCACAAAGCTGATCCGGTATACCGTACGCTCGAAGCTTCGCTAAATGGCGGTTGTGTGGCACAGAGTCAAAGGCATTCTGAAAATCTAAAAAAATTGGATCTACTTGTGAACCTGCATCAATAAGTTTCATTACGTCGTGTGTGAATAGGGCAAGCTGTGTTTCACATGATCTTTTCTTCCGAAATCCGAAATGATTTGTCGTAAGCAAATTATTTTCATCTAGAAAATTGATAAAGTTCGAGCATATAATATGCTCCATAACTCTACTACAAACAGATGTTATAGATATGGGACGGTTGTTTCCAGGATCACTTCGATCACGTATCTTGAAAATCCGAGTGACTTGCGTGATTTTCCAGTCGGAAGGTACTTTTCGCTCTTCTAAGAATTTACTGAATATATCAGACAGGAATGGTCCGATTTCCGCCGCGTACTATGAAAACACCCTTACTGGAATTCCATCCGGCCTCGGTGCTTTCCTCCACTTCAGGAACTCTAATTGCTTAATGATACCTGCAGTATCTAAAAGTAATGATTCCATCACTAGCTCGACACGATGGGGGAAAACGGGAATGCTATCCTTATTTTCATCAGTAAATGAATTTTTGAATACACCTAGGTGAAGCTGTTTCAGCATTTTGATAGCCGGGGTCCAGGCAACACTGAGTTGATAACCGGTGTCCATGTTAACTAAAGAATCAATTGCTTCTGTTTAATGTTGTCTCAAAAATCTCTGACCTGGGCTAAAATTGTAGTTTTTTCAAAATTAAATATATGAACTTCTTGGACACTGTGTTCGGATACAGCTGATTTCTCTTCTCGCGCCACCCGAACATTTCTAATTATTTTCAGAGTTATATCTTTGCTTGTGAACTACTTCGGTTCTGAGGAATATAATTGTTTATTTTCAGCTTCCCTGCACTATTACAATCTGTGTTCCTTTGAGTGAAAAGATCGTCGGGTAAAAAGCATTTGACTTTCAATGTCTGTTGTTGTAACGCATATAATAAAAATACTAGCTGAAAATTTGTCAAATAACTCTATAGTAGAGTATATACGTGTTCTAAAAGATATTTTTTTACCATTACATTCTGATTCTAAAATTCCCCCTTTTGTGTACAAATAAAGCATCTTCGAAAGCACTCAACTTGACGCGAGCAGATAATAAAATTTGGCGGTCAAGATCGTATCTGGCCTCAGCTGACTTCTGCAGGTACGTTTCGTGTCCCAGAGCGCTGCACGCTATATTCACATCCACAAAAATGAAGAGAATCTGTGCTACTGCCGCCAGATACGGATATTTCGATCCCGCGCACCAAAAGGGAGAAAACAGAACAAAACTCAAGCTTGTGCTTGTTTGTTTGGCGAGCTTCACAAACGAGAGGCACCGTTCGATTTGTTTATTCTCTTCCTGCAGTCCAGAGATACCGAGATATTTCCTACGGTTCTACTTTTACCATATGCTTATTTAAGCCATGCTTCGTCCACAGCAACTGAAAAATTGAATGATGGCCCATTCAGATATCTAGAAACGCTTCATAAAATTTTTATGTCATCAGATATCATAAGCACTGTAAATAAAAATACCTGCAAAGACTATTCAACATTTTTCGTGTAGTTGAATGTTTGACTAAAATGTGGTACTATTTGATAGTACGAAGAGTATTTTCAAAACTCGATTAGAGACAATGTTAAGACGAATAAAGGCCAGTACAATAAAATAGGAACAAAAATAGACAGGCACTAAGTAGTTGAATATTTTTAACAACTTACACTCAGATATACAAGCTTTATAGCGCATAGTGGTTAAAGAGAAAGTCCAGACAAATGAGAAACTACTTCGCATTCATTTAAAAGCAACTGGTAAATCTTTTTCAGAAATATCGATTTGCTTCTACGTTGTTTTACATGCGCTGATACTCGTAATATATGGATGTGTACGAAATATGCTATAGCAGCCTTTATACAAATACCACCAGTGAATGTATCCATCTTTTTATTACCATGTGCAGACATCAAGACAACCCCACTTGGAAAACATGATTATTTGAACTTTAGATCAAACCATGTCCCACATCCTTCAAACCAAGACGATGAAGTAATAAGAATTCTTATCGATTGTGAAAGTAAATCTGTGAGGACGATTCTTTTTTTTTTTAAGCATAAAATACAAAGAGAAATATACGAAGACTTTTTGGACGACAAAATCATTCACCCATCTAGAATTATTAACTAGGTTGTAGGATTTAATTTTTCTTAATTTGTGCTTTGGTTTCTTCGTAAGGAATGAGATTACTCTACCCATTCTTAGTGCTATTTTGTTAATTGCATAATACCTGGTCAGTTATTAATAAAAAAAAGTAGCATGGAATGTTCAGAATAACGCTGTTTCGACAGCTGTCTAGGCAATCACAGCCAGCTTGTAACATCTAGAAGCTACTTGACACCTGATGAACACCGCAGCGCTAGGTGTCGAAACGTTGCGTTTCTGCAACAATAGCTTTCTAGACACCAGAGAAGATTATACTGCATTATCGCTGTTATTAATATTTATGAGACCTTACTGCAAGGTTATAACTAGATTTCAGGAAAAGCTGAGGTGATATTATTAAGTATCTGAGGATGGTGTAAAAACTAAATTCAAGCCAAACTGAAAAGTGCTAAGTGGAAAGCAGCGGTCTGGTGTCTCAATGATAAAGGGACCATTCGGGAGGATGGCGGTTCGAATCCCCGTCCTGGGTTTTCCATGGTTTCCCCAAATCACTCCAAGTGAATTCCGGGATGCTTCCTTCAAAAAGGTCATGACCGAATTCTTTCCCATTCTTTATCCACAGTCCCATCCCGTCTCTAATGACCTCGACGTCAACAAAAAAAAAAAATACAAAAAAAAATAAAGATCAAATCCCCGTCTCGGCACGGATTTTTATAGACACAGCTTCTTATGAAATATGAAGTCCTCTAGTAAGTTTCCGTGGTTCAGAATCCACGTAAAATTGTAGGTCTCCTTTATCCAGTTATCGAGTTAGGTTCGGTAAGGAGGAAAGGAACAGGCCTCCCTGCCACGAATACTAATGTGAGTATACCTCCTCCGTGAGAGTCCAGCAAATCTTCGGGTTAAATACCAAGCTACCTTCCTAGTTGAAGGGATGGAGGATTGCATCAAACCAGTCTAAAGACTGACGACAGCAAAAAAAAAAAAAAAAAAAAAAAAAAAAAAAAAAACCTTCTTAGTTATGAAAGACTAGAATTAATGTTTTTCTCAGACACATAAATATATCATACAGAAAATATCAGAATGTCTTCATGAAAATGCTTAAATTGAAGACCTTATAAGTACCCATAAATTAAATTTAATAAAGAGACAATTTGTATAAACAGCTATACCTAAGAAGTTAAAAGCAACCAAACAAGTCAAAATTAATCCTGTACAATAAGAAATGATAGGGACGCTGTCTTACAGAAGACTTATTTATTTATTTCCGCTTCTGGCTTTTCTACTCGTCATCAAGGTCAGTAGAGGAGGAAAAGGACTGAGGGCAAGGAACGTGAAGGAATTCTGGCATGGCATTTTGATGGAACCATCCCGGAATTCGCCTGGAGTGATTTGGGAAACTATGGAAAACCCAAATCTGGATGGCCGGACGGGGTTTCGAATCTGCGTCCTCCCGAGCACGAGGCCAGAGCGTAACTGTTCACGCACCTTGCTCGGGTGACAGGAAAAAAGAGACAGGATGGTCGGTCAAATTATGTGGTATTGGTCAATTTCTTAGTTTAGTGAACAGTAGAATGTATAAACTCTACAGGAAGACAGAGATTAGAATACATGAAGCAGATAATTGTCGACGGAGGTTGTAGGGATATGTTGAGAAGAAGAAATTAAGAAATGGAAGATTGCACCAAACCAATCGAAAGACTGATGATACCAAAAAAAAAAAGGGGAGGGGCGGGAAGCTATTTGAACATCTGTCTATCGGTGTCGGTGCTGTCTGATCTAAAACTGTGACCCAGATATTTTTTTTAAACAGTGACTAATATGTGAATAACATTTCAATTACGTTACACCTGTACTCCGGGCAAGGTGGCGTCGATAGCTATCTGTTGTTGTTTGTATTGGGCGACGAGAATATTGCGTGTCATGTACGAGGCTACCAGTAGCGGTCAATTATAGAGAGATATGATCAAAAAGTATACTCGGCGATCCAATCACAGGTGGCAGCTAATTAATAAGGAATATGATCAAACGGTACCTAACACAGACCGGACAAAGTACTGCGAACAAAAAACGCGTTATATGGATATCACAGGAAACGCAGTCACAGGCAAAATTATTCTAAATCAGTGGACGTTGATTTCATTGAATGAAACAGAATCCTTAATAAACCTTTCTGCTCGTTACGTAGTATCGATAAAGCTGATACAAAAACGTTTGTTCTTTACCTACATTTGATGAAAACCGAGTAATCACGTATTAAAATAGGTAAATTTGAGTATAAGGGGGAAACAGGTTTCCTCTTGGCATCCTTTGCTGCCCAAGTGCATTCCGAGAGGACACTCCCAAACTTTGTATTTTTAAATTTCAGTCATTCAGACGATATGTGATAATTTTAACTCTCTAAAACTCCTGTGGATAATTTTTCACTGTTCGTCGACGACAGAGTTATTAAAGAATAAACTTCATTAAGAAAGAAGAAAAGTAAAGAAAATGTGACGCCCCTCTGATAAAGATCGATATGGTTTTTACTTAAAAGGGGTCTAATGCATTATCCTCTTAGTTTCAGGTTAAAATGATTTTGTGAGACGGTGTATAATTTCCGAGATATCGTGTCCTAAAGTTTTCATAGCAGCTTACATACAAATTTGTATTAAACAGAGATGTCAGCGATCTTAGCAATCATACGAAATTTCGTTACGTTCTTGTTCTTAGTTTGGATGTTATTCACAACAAATGTCATTGATTTTGTTGTACACTACCTGGTCATCAAAACTCTAAGGTACTTCCTGCAGTAGCAGATTAAGTTTTACCCCAAATTATATGAAAAGTCTAAAATTCGTAAATTTCCATATATCTTCACCTCATCTACCCATAACTTGGAATCGCATTCTACCATAATAACTTTATATGCCTCATATTTACATCAGAGCTTACTAATGTGCTATATTTTATATCCCTTCTCCTATTAATTTGGAAGTTAGTGAAATTAAAAAAAATAGACTACGACACCCCGACATCAATATTCCACTGTACTTCCCGTGGTCCTGGAAACACGTAATTTGATTCACACATATGTAGTGTCAACCCCAAATCATGAAAAAAGTCTAATAGTGTTGATTTTCCCAGTATTTATTCCATGGCAACCCCAAACGTAAATTTATGGCAACCCCAAACATTACAATTTTTTCTCATATACTCGTATTTAGTTTAAAGGCTTTGCTCTGGATGAGGATCTATTCCTGAAAATGCTTTTAATTCAATTTTGTTCCTGTGCTTAGTTTGGAAGTTACTCATTATTTATTTAATAGGGATAGTTTAATACCTGGCGATCGGCAGTTCTCAGCCAAAGCGCACACACATTGTTTGCGGAGAGCTAGGGCATTGTTGGTAACGAATATTGATGTCTTGAATTCTGAAATGGAAAACTTCACATTTGAGCTACAACTCAGAATAAGCTATCAACTTACAAAAAGAAATGAGATCAAACAAAAACAATTCTTGTAAAAGTTTCGAGACTGTTTGGTGACAAAAATTTATGAGATCTTGATCTGAGCCAAGTTAAAACTTTACAGTGTGTATTCACTTCATTTTCTGAAACAGAATGGTTATAGATCGTTTATTTAGAATCAAAAATTCTGGTGACATAGAAATTGTGCAGGACTTTTTTTTTCCTATATAAAAACCTTGCTCGATCAATCTTGCAAATACTTAAAAACTAAAATTTCTCTCTGACGTCTTTCTGGTTTGACAAGTCTTCGAATAAATCATATATATTGTGCCCTTTATTTCAATCAAAATTATGACGTGCATAGTGTTCAAGTCACCAATTTTTTATTATTTATTTTAATTATAAATATACGAGCTATAACATCAAGAGAAACAATTCCGTTTCAGAAAATGATGTGAGTACACACTGTTAAGTGTAGAAAAAAGTCTCATAACTTTTTAGCACTAAACAGCCACGAGACTTAATCTGCTTTCACAAGAATTGTTTTTGTGTGATTTCTTATTCTTTTCACGTTACGTTGTTTGTCTGATAACATGCTACTTTGTTCTGCATAGTATCAACTGCCAAGGTCCTCCACTTTTACGCTGCAAAGTCGTATTCCAGATATTTACTTTTTTCAATCATTGTTTCTATTATTTCTAAGTTATGATTTCAATATTAAAGAAATATTGTCGTGCTTAAATTGTTGTCAAGTGCTAATAATTTAGTTAACTATTTACCTTGAAATACTTTGAGATTTTTAAATACGGAAATTTTCCATTTTTGCAGAATGCTTCTGAGATCTTTTATCTGTGCCGATTATTATCATCAACAAAAACCCACGGATGCTTGTTGAAGCCAGACTCAAAATACGTCTCAGGTAGTGAATAAATTATTCCGATATCAATATTTAAATTTGTGTACGTACATTATTATTTTTCTCACTATATTGAATGTGACGTGATTTCAAGTATACCCAGTACTGAATTTAAATAAACATCATGGTGGTCTAGTGCAGCTTGCACTTGATGAAGTGGGAAATACTGAGTTTTGATCATCTCGAGCAACTATCTCGAAATTCCCAACGACCAATTTCTGTGAATACTGTTCAATGGTTAGCCAGCTCGAAGTGCCGGTGTACAGCTGGGCATGCGGCAAGTGAGGCGACCCACTGACCCACGGCTACCCACGTCAAAGGGCGACAAGGCCATCGATTGACCGCCAGTCGCCCACCAGGCTGTCTGCACTGCTAGCCCCGGCCGTATAAGTCAAGGTTACCGCTCATACTACCTGCTAACCACCTCGGTGACTGCAGATTCTGTAGTGGTAACCTTCAGCATTATCAGCACAACGTACAGGGTTACTACACAAGAATCATTCACTTTCACAACCCGATCTATTCAAAGGTATTATAAATATGATTGATATATGAAAATTACTACAAAATATCAAAGTTTGTACACCAGGAGGCGTGACAGCATAGTTCAAGTTTTTACACCAGGTGGTGTGGTAGCACTAGTTCAGTATCCGTAACAAGTTCAGTTCAGTCTCTCCCGAAATGGAGGCAAAGCGAGAAAAAAGATTCGCCGTATGACTTCTTCCTTTGGGGACACATTAAGGGCATTGTTTAAGTTCCAACCCTAACAAAAACGATAGAAGAGCTGAAGAAACGGATCAGTGATGCATTGATGAACATTGACGCGATTACGCTACTAACTGTGTGGATTGAATTGAACTACAGCCTCGACGTGTGTCGTGTGACCAAGGAGGCACACATAAAGTGAGCATAAAACTTGGATATTTTTTGTTTATTTTCATATATCAATAATTTTTGTAAGCATATTACTTTGGAATAAATCGGGTTTCGAAAGAGAATGATTTTTTTTTTATAGTAACCCTGTATTTTAGTTTTATGAGAGTGACACGTAAGAAGATGGAAAGTCAGGAACATCAAACACTTTTCCTAAGGACTTTACGTTTTAGAATATGAGCTGCTAATCAGTACTATTATAAATGTGAAAGTAACCCTTTCTCTTTGTATGTTTGTTACGTTTTCATGGGTAAACGGCTTAGCCAGTTTTCATGAAATTTAACAATGAAGTACTATACGCCATCGGAAAGGATATGGGGCACTTTTTTCTGTCTAAATAACATATTTTGTCGTGGAATTTTGAAACCTAACTGAACGGTGGCAGAAAGACGCATAGTTTGTAACGTGACGCCAGAGATGGCTCAGTATTTAATGCGCTTGCCTTTAAAAGTTCTGGGTCTGTTTCGGGTTCAAATCCCGGTAGGATCAAAAAATTTTAAGAGTTGTTTTTGATCATATGAGCTTTGTCTGGAAGTTCTTTTGTTCAGATGCAACTTTAAACTGTAGGTACCACCAATTCAGGAGTGATATGCTTGGAAAATTGTAGACGACGGAACAATCCTTCGGAATCTCCCCGCCAACATTGCCATACACTTTTACTTATCGATTCTGCATTGCTCTCTCAGGCTTTGTTTCTCTTGCAGTTAGTTTGTGTATGATGTACACTAATATTTACATATAAAATCCTAGGCGTGGGTAAACCGCATTATCAAGGACAAACCACTGGACCAATCCAGTCCATATTCACACGAAATGTTATTAGGTGATGAGACAGGTTTTTTTTTATACTTCATTATGGCAGGTGTTGCGGAAAAATAATTCATATATTTACTGTTAGGTTATATTAACCGCGGTTAATAAGCAAAGAGAAGTAACAAAGAAGCAAAGATAATGATGTTTAATATCTTTGGTTCGAACTTATATTATTTAGTTGAACTAATGCGTGGAATTATCTTCTACCTAACATGAGAAAATAAGTCCGTGAATTTGTCTATGTGAACCAGAGAAATTCCCGATCGCTTTTAAAACAACTGACAAATTGTCGCCATTAATCTATTTAGTTTCTTTGTGTGCCTTTAAAATTCTTTAACTAGGTGATCTCACTACACTACGGTCATCTTAATATTTTAAAGACTGAATTCCTAGTATTTACAGAAAGATTCAAGAGATTGCTCTAAAACAAGTTTATGGTCTCCAATCTGAGCCTCACAAATTACACATTTCACAAACAAAAACACGCTTGTCACACACAGAATATAGTTCCACATTTCACCGACAGATGGCGACACAACATTCCTCCAATAGTGTAAATGCTCCGAACCTGACAAATCCGGTTCTATCACCGGCAGGATACACGTCCTTCCGCTCACATAATTACACCCCTTAAGCCTGAGCACAGGCATTCTTCCGATATTCCCATCACACCACATTATACACTTAGTGACACTATTATATATCCTTATTATGGTTTCAAAGTACATTCTGTTTGTATTTAATGATAATCTATACTTCATATTAGTGGTATAATAGTCGAAGCTAAGACGGCAATGGTGGTATGTACATTTGAACCGGAATGTGCATAACTCCAGCTTTTTTTTTTTGTAATCAAATGCATTTAATGTTGACTCAATTTGTCCCTGTCTGTGGTACCATAAGTTTAAAACAATAGATATTTAAATATTGTATGGGTCAATTGAACATTCATTCTAAAATTTTGTTAAGAGTATTCTAACTGTGAACAAAGATGCATTTAAGTTTAGAAATTTTCGCCCGGAAATGACAATAATTATAGTTTGAATGATAATTAATACGCGTAACAATCGAAAAGTTGTTCTAAATTTTCTGTTGGTACAATTCGTTTCATGTTGTTTCAAATATTGGAAAAATCACAACTAATATTGAAAACATAGATGAGATATTTGACAAATTCCAGGTAAAATATTTCCATATAGATACGGATATTTTATTTTTTTATCTACTCAGCAATGCAACTGAGAACATGCAACAATATATTCAGTGCTTTGGAGTGAGCAAGTGAATTTTTCGGCCTTGGTGAGCTGGAAGACATCACTCTAAATTCCAGCCTAATTATTTTAATCCTCTCTCACTCACAGCTACAGCTCCAGTCCTAAACGAATGTGCCCTAACTGCTTGTTTTTCGACTCGACAAGTGGAAATATACAACCAAAAGCCTAGCATAAATACGTGCCCACCAGCACTAAGCTGTGCAAATGGCTTGAAAGCCAATAAAAACAGACTGTAATTTCAATCTAGGAACACAAACCCGGCAGGTGTCACACGAGATGGAAGCAGCCACCGAGTGTAAAATACGAGCAGCTGACAAGAGGTGACCGCTGTAAACTAACATGTACCATATTTAACTCCATATTCGCAGAAAGCCTGGTTGTATATTTAGCAGTCTTGACTCCAGAAGAAGTTTGCACTATTTTCATACCGTCTTATCCATACTAATATTATAAATGTGAAAGTAACTCTGTCTCTCTTTATGTTTTTTACGTTCTCACGGCTAAACCACTAGACATATCTTCATGATATTTAACAAGGAATTAATTTGTACCATTACGAAAGACACAGGATACTTGTTTGGGATAAATAACATTTGTTGTCATGAAATTTTGAAAACTAACAGAATGGCGAATTGACAGACGGATAGCGAGTGTAAGTTTGTAATGTTATATCGGCCACTCAGCTGTGTTTCTCTCGCAAGCAGTTAGTGTATATGATCTGTTCATCGTTTACAGAAAAAGTACAAATTATATGGTATAGATGTTGAGTTTGCGCTGTACCAGACTATTATTCTGTGTCTATCTAGCACTGGTTTATTTTGTCTTCTTTTTTGACATTCTCCGCAGGCGTAAATCTTATCTGCGACTTAGCTCTAGCAGAAAACGATCAGCTAAAGTTATTAAAACCCAAGAATTGGATGCTCGTGCTGAAGAATGAAGACACGGCCAAGCTGAAAGATAAGCAGCCCTCAGTTAACCCTACCTTCCCGCCCTCCCCCCTCCTCTTCCCCCACACGCACGCACACACACACACACACACACACACACACACACAAATTAGGTTTTTGCTACTTTTAAACATGTTCCAAATTGACTCTATTCATGAGACAGGTTCGAATGTAGAATGATATTGTGATGGCTTCCCAGTCATATTATCACAACTCCTTGTTTTTTAGGGAACAACTTTTATGTAACTTACGGTTTTCTATATCTAATTCTAACAACAAAATTTCAAGTCCACGCATACGAAGCAGTGGGTAACAGCTAGTGAAGAAATAAATGTAGGTTTAAAAAGTATGGGATTAAGGGGTTTGTTGAAGGGTACTTGCAATAAATTTTCAACTAGAAAATAATGGCGGAAACTAACTGTACCAACAGAAAATTTAGGACAACTTTTCTATTTTTACGCGCATTAATTATCGTGAAAACTAAAAAAAAATAGTATCAAACGTCCGTCCAATAGATTTGTAATGCATATTTTAAAAATCGATGTTCTTTCAGAAATTCAAATTTCTGATGAATGATTCGAACATCTTGAACTCAAAAGATGTAAAACAACAAAGTAAGAGAAACAAAACGATCAGAGAACTTCTTACTGTAACTACATGACGTAAGATGCAGTGCGTTGGTTACATCCTGCAAGGGTTTTAATACCACAGGCTACAAATGATTTTAGATCAATGGAGGCCGTGGAGATCGACCCGGAAAGGAATCCTGGCTGGATTGCATCAATGAATAGACTGTGCTGCTGTTTCACCTGGCAACTTGGGGAGCAGCTTTTGCTAAAGTGATTGAAGCCACCCGGACGAACAGTCAAGACACTTGTCCAGAAAAGTTGCCTGTGTTACTCGTAAATCTGTCGACCATTAGCATCTTCTCCTCAATGTGCCGTATCCGCAACTGCGATTATATTTTTTAAGCGCTTGATTGTGACCGTTTCGACATTTTGGTATCAACGATCCATTTCTTTCAAACGCATTGGAACCACCCATCAAGATTACAGCGGACACGACTCTTGAAATCGATCCTTTGTATAGTACCACTTCAGATATCTCTAGTGTCAGTAAGTCGCAAAGCTTCTGAAGGACAGAGGTTGTGTGTGTACTTTAAGCGACAGTCTACGAGTTGTCTGACTTTTCTAACACGCATATCAATCTAAAGAGTATAAAACTGCTTTGCCATCACACGAATTTCGTGTTAATTATTGTTGTAAATACACATCTGAAATGCAAGGCAAATCAGTTAAGTACATTATTTTTACATTACTACCTGGAGCCCACGACTTCGTTCGTGTTTGTCAAGAATTTTGAAGTTTTTTTTGTTTTTGTTTTTCAAGGAACCTTAAAAAAATGTCATATGTTACTCCCTGCCAAATTAGCAATCCACCAGAGAAAATCCATTCAAAATCGATTTAATCACTAAATATGTTGCAAATATATTATTTATATATGTTAATAGCTTAAAAGATAAAAAATCTGTGTCGTAATCTAGAATATTATTCTTGAACATTCTAGAGCATTTCAGTACATTCAAGAACATTCTGGCACATTGTAGAAGATTCCACAAAAAAAGTTTTAGAACACTTTGATCGAAATATGAAAATGACCTAGGTCGGTCGACCACGTTCAACCACCATATCTCCTGTATTGGAAGCCGGTTCGGGAGGGGGGAGCCAATACTTTGATGAAATATAATTATTAATAATATATATGCCATCCAATAAGTTGGTTATTTGATTAAATGGTGAACTAAAACCATTATTATTTTACACAAATATTATACTCAATTTATTAAGTCTTCTGGCTTATACAAGGCCGGGTATAGTTAACGTTACGTTAAACACAATCCAAAGCAAGCAGTACCCGACATTTACAATCCGCCGGATAGAAGCAAACATGAAACTGATTTAAATATCTCAATAATTTGCAAAGTCAACATGATATCAAAGTGGCATCTCAGGCCAACAAGTTGAAGTTAACATTCACAAAACAAAGAATCCAAGGGGCGCCGTTTAAATTTAAAATGCATCGTTTGAATTTAAAACAATCAGCAAGATGCTTCGAATTTGAAGTTATAAACATGAAATATTGGTTAGCTCAGTGATTTTTATGAAGGGAGCAGAGTCTTATTTCAGGAGTCGTTTACGGGTTAGTAAGCCTTGTTAAAACCCGATGGAACTGTGGACCCATGCGTCGGTACTTTAGTAGCATCTTCTTGATGAGGTGTGGCACGCTCAGTACCACTGCAGCAACGAATGCCAGATATGTACGCGTTAGCACATCAGCCAGAAATGCGATCAGACACAGTCATTGATCAACGGCCACGAGCGTATCGGGAGATACGTCCGCTCAGCAGCTCGGCTCGGCAGCAAGTGTCGTTGAAGATGGCGTCGTGTCCTCTTCTCCGGCAAAATCAGCTTCCTCTCCGCTCATGAAACAGAAGCCGTGAATTAACCACTGTGAACCCCTGTAGCCGTTCACGATTGGTGCATTGATATATGTCCATCATCACGTGTTTCGTATCGCAGCTAACATTCGCTACGCGCTTCCCACAAATTTCGCTTGACCTTGTCGGGCCACTGGGAAGGGATGAGGTCAGTACACTCGGGAGCTAACGGTTCCCCGCGCTACCCCTTTTGTGAGCCATAGGCGTCGGCCTGGCGGCGACACTGGTCATTGTCCCGTCCTCTGAGCGTTCAAAACTGCCGTTCCAACTTCCTACATTCAATATATTTTCTGAAGAGCAAGTTTTTGCAGAAACTAAACCATATAACAATAACTTTGGCTGCCCGGGTTTAATATATGATTATTCACCTATGAATCAACCATATCGTTTATAATATTTACAATTTAATAACTGAATATTACCAAGAAAATCTGAATATTAATTAATTACTTCATTGTGGATGACTCTGTCATACCACACTCCCACACCCCACAGATACCGACATGCAACCCGTATAGTTCACGAGGGGAGACTCCAGGTTACTACCACACACAAACAGCAGTGGGCTGCGCTAGGTAGTTGTGCCTGCAAAATGTTTCGCCCGCAGTCAGTGTGTGTGCGATTTGCACTAACAATATTATAAATGCAAAAGTATGTGTCTGTCTTTTTGTTACGTTTTGTCGACTAAATGGCTATACCGATATTGACGGACAAGGAAATACTGTGTATCTGTTGGAAGGACACAGGACATTTGTTTCGGTATGAAAACAGTTTTAGTCACGAAATTATCGAATGGTGAGACAGACGGATGCGTGTATTGGTCTGTAATGTTACGTCGGTTGCTAAAGCTGTGCTTCTCGCGCAGTGTTTTGGGGTGTGATTTGTAATTAAATTTCGTTTATAGACAAAACTAAATATTTAGTATAATGTACTAATACTTTGTGTCTGCCTAAAAGCTTCTGGGACCAGTTTATTTTGTCTTCCTTTCTGACATGCCTTGCGGGCGTAAACGTGGCCTAAGGTGCAGCTCTAGCAGAGCACGAGCAGCTAAAGTTATTAGAACCTTAGAACATCATGCTCATGCTGAAGAACGAAGAAAATACCAAGCTAAAATACAGCTGCCCTCTATTAACCCTCCCCCCTCCTTCCCCATATCCCCGCACCTTCCTTTGTTATTCTGTTTTTAAATATGTTGGAAATTGATTCTCTTCAAGAGACATGTTCGACGGTAGAATGATAAAGTGATGGCTTTCCTGTCATATTAAGCCGACTCGGTATTGTCTGGAAAAAATCTTAAGGCTCATTTAGACGATCCGACCTGGCCCTGAAAACGGGTCGTCTAAACTGAGCTCCTGGTCACGTTTTTGCCGCGAGACCAGGCAGGGAGGTCGGGTGGAAATTCCATCCGATTTAGGGTGAAAGAGTGGGGGTAAGTCAGGCCCCCACCACTCTGCCCTGAAAACTGGCCGTGAAAAGCCGCACCCGGTTGTGCTCACACTGCCTGGTTCCCGGTTTTCTATTATTTTGAAATGGATGAATCCGATAATCAAGAAAAGGAAGTATTGACAGAGTTACTGGAGGTGTAAAAGATCCACAAATGTTTATGGGACATCTGATATAAGTTTTGCAACTGTTGTAGTGAATTATAAAAAAAAAAAAAGTATATTCTTTTGAAGAGGAAAATACAAAGTATATAAAGGGAAAAAAAAAGTTATTTATTGCCTTAAATACATATATTTTCTGGCTTACTGGACTAGCTATTAATTGTTGGTATCATTTCAGTGTCACAGCTGGAGCCACATTCTACATCTAGTATATATAAAAAAAGAAACGCTCATTTTTAAATTTATGGACGAGAACGCTATCTCACTTCCGTGTGAGCAGCGGACGAGAACGGTCGTGTACTTCCTCCACTACAGTGCTCGTATCGCTATCGGAAAGTTCTACTGACGCAACGTGTTCGCGAATTACTTTGAACAATAAGTGTAAATATATTATATCGTTTAACGTAAGCTACCAAACCTTCTACCGATGTGACCCCACAAACTGTTTAGTGGCCCATCGGTGGAACTACAACCGAACGTTCTGAGTGACCGGTTGCTTGTGATGTCTATAAACACGGACTTGGCTTCGGCCATTCGCAACTCAATGATCAGCGAGAACTCTGATATAAGTGCCGTAAATTCATCCGATATCACCAACGAGATGATTTCCGAAGACAACGCAGCCCACCCATCTACATCAGCAGTTCCAGAGCAGCAGCCATGTCAAACAGGCCATCACCAGCAGGTCACAGCCTACCTGCAGCATGATCTTCAACAGCAGCAACAACAATCAGCCCAGCAGCTCCATCTCCACCAGCAACAACATTTATACCACCACCACCAGCAGCAACAGCAGCAGATGCTTCAATATCAACAGCATCAACTCCAATCCTCACAACTGATGGGGACAACACAACATCCCACGACGCCCAACGCATTGCTGAACCAAATGTATGTCCAGTTTAACGCAAGCGCCAATATGCCTCAGCCTCCCAGTGCCCAAATAATACAAGCAGTGTCATGTCGCCCATGGATGTTATTAACGATCAAAAAGAACCGGTCAAAAGCGCCCGCGCACAAATAGTGAAAATAACTTGCAACAACCTCCAAGGGCCTTATCTCCTGATAATGGACCACCAGAAATGAGATACGTTATTGATATACCGACGCAACACAGATTCCAAATCTTGCATTGCGAAGAACCTGTAGAAGAGACAACCGAAATCACAGAAGTAGTTAAAACACCACCAATTTTTCTACACGACGTAAACAATCATCAAAGACTTACTCGAGATCTCAAAAATTTGCTAAGTAATGACTTTTCAACCGAACTAAAAGGAAAAGTGATTAAAATAAATACAATCTCTATTCAGGATTTTAGAACGCTAACAAAACATTTTGATACCATTAAACAGAAATACCACACTTTTCGTGCCCCAGACTGCAAACATCTATCAGTAATTGTGCGTAATTTACCATACTCACTAACAGATAACGAAATAAAAGAAGAACTAATCAGACTTAAGTTCCCAGTGAACAAAGTAACAAGACTTCTAAATAAAGATAAGAACCCTATGCCACTCTGCGCAATTGAGCTTGAAGAAAATCGCGATTGTGCCAATATCTTTGAATTAGATAGACTGTTCCACTGCGTTGTTAAAGTAGAACCACGTAGAAAGTCAAAAGATATTCCTCAGTGTACAAATGCCAGTTCTATGGGCACACAAAAAACTACTGTAAACTTGACCCTCGATGTGTCCGCTGTGATGGGAAACACCATTACTCCTCATGCAATCACCCGCGTACAGCAAAACCGGTATGTGTTAACTGCGGTGGGGAACATCCAGCAAACTTTAAGGGATGTAAATATTATGAAGAAATTAAACTTAAAAGCTTCAAGAAACCTTTACACCAAAACAAGCTTAACTCAGATAGACAGCTGACTGATATGCACACACCGCAAAATCTGGCCTCTCCGGGATTTCCGTCTTTACCAACAATTCTATCCTCTCTACGACATCCTAAACACACAGCTGACCAAAAAACGCAAAACAAAGATAAAACAAATTCACAGCAAATTCAGCAAAAATAACTTTCGTCCCTCTTACAGCAACATACTACAAGGAAACCGCAACGCATCACCATACGACACAAACATACAACAAAACGAGCACAACACCGAGCAAGGTACCACATGGACCAAATTAATTCATGAACTAGTCTCTGGATTAATCTCTGCTTTTCTCCCCATGATAAAGGAGATTATTATGTCATCAGTAGCCAGTTTCCTCCAAAATGGCAAATAATACTGTCAATGTCTCTCAATTAACACTCCTAAACTGGAATGCAAACGGGGTACGGAATAAAAAATCTACGCTTGCAGAATTTATGAGTCGCCACAATGTTGATATTGCTTGTATAACCGAGACACATCTTACCTCTAATGATACTTTCAAAATCACTGGATATAAAATACACAGAACAGATCGTGACGCACCTATAGCCTCCGGCGGTGTAGCTATACTAATTAAAAACCGCATTAGTCAATTACTCGATTATATGCCCGCCAATGATCTCGAAACTGTCGGAATCCGAATACAAACTAAAACTAACTCCGAAATAACAATCATTGCCGCTTATAAACAACCAAATCGGAGGCTTACGCAACAACAACTTGTGCCAATATTTGATCATAACCAGTCTATCATATTAATGGGGGAACCTCAACAGTAAGCATTAGCTTGGGGATGTCGTGCAACAACACCAAACGGCAGGAAACTGCTCGACGCTGCAGGTAACCTTGGTCTGCATATAGTCGCACCAAACGGGCCAACTTACTTGTCTAATAATAGAATGTTGTGCCTGACATACTTGATATTGCCCTAGCAAAAAACACGGAAGCAATTTCTGAGCTAGATTCAGATCATCTTCCGGTTTTAGCAAAATTTGGTACAAGCCCCGAAACAATAGAACAAACAAAAAAGATACTACCCGGGCAGGTAAATTGGAATTTATTCGAACTTAATCTCAATCTGATACTATTACCATTCTCTAGGCAAGACACTAAAGACAGCATTGATGAAGGTGTACAACATCTAACAACTGCAATTCACCAAGCGGTAGAACTATCAATCAAGAAGCCTCAAACAAGAATGTTTAAGTCACTCCATGAAAGAATACCGAAACGAATCATTGACTTGATCAACTAAAAAACCAAACCCGCAGACAGTGGCAAAGGCAGCGACTCCCGCACCTTCGCAGACTCCTAAACCAATTAATTAGACAGGTCAAACTAGAATTCGACTCATTTCGCTACGAAACATATCAAAATTATCTATCGGAATTAGATCCTGGTGATAGATCGCTATGGAAAACTACGAAACGAATTCTCAGGGAACCCACTGTCTTACCGCCCTTAAAATTGAACGACAAATACATATCTAGTGATTCAGAGAAGTGCGAAATTTTAGCAGATCATTTTGAAAACGTCTTCAAACCGAATCCTATAGTAGATCATGAGTTCAACAAAAACAGTCGAAGATTCCAATCGGCATATGACCATTGGAGCGGAGAATTATGTCAAATTCACTACCCCAAGAGAACTGAGACAAATAATTAAAAATTTGCCCGTAAGAAAATCGCCAGGTCATGATAATATACCCAACATAGCGCTGAAGTCGTTACCCCCTAAGGCAATAAGTTATCTCACAGCACTCTTTAACAGCATTCTCTGTACTGGATATTTTCCAATAGCGTGGAAACATGCTAATATCATAGTTTTCAATAAACCTAATAAACCAGCTTCCCTACCTTCTAGCTATAGACCTATAAGCTTACTCCCAACCTTATCAAAATTACTGGAAAAGATAATACGGACGCGGTTAACTTCCTTCCTTGATGCTACCGGAACCATCCCACCACATCAATTTGGATTTCGCCCGATGCACTCAACCTCACACCAAATACTACGCCTGGTTGAAGACGTCACAAGGGGCTTTGAACTTAAACATCACACCCTGGCTGCTTTTCTGGATGTTGCCCAGGCATTTGACAAAGTATGGCATAGTGGACTTCTATATAAACTCAAAAATACAGGAATGCCTCTATATTTGTACAAAATCTTAGAAAGCTTTCTACAGAACCGAACCTTCAGTGTACTAGTGGGCACAAAAATATCCTCAACACGACCAGTAACAGCAGGAGTCCCACAAGGATCTGTTTTAGGGCCCACCCTATTCAACATATACACGTCGGACATTCCAACTTTCACAAATACCTCGACTGCAACGTATGCTGATGACACAGTAGTATACACTTCACACAACGATATCCACGACGCACGCAATTACCTACAGGATGCAATTGCACAACTAACCGAATGGTTAAATCACTGGCGAATATCTCTAAACCCCGGCAAATGTCAAGCCAAAATTTTTACACTGAGACGCCCACTAAACCCGCCAGAGATAAACATTATGGGAAATAACATTGCATGGAACCCACCTGACCAATCAATTAAGTACCTCGGTGTCGATCTTGACAGGCGGTTAACGTGGAACACACACATTAATATAAAATAAACCAAGCCTATGCCAGATTGTACAAACTATACCCAGTATTAAATAGAAAATCATCATTAAAAACAGAATGCTGCCTATTAATCTACAAAATGATATTACGACCGCTCATAACATACGCATGTCCAATATGGGGATGTGCTAGTCGTAGCAAGTTACAAAGAGTGCAAATATTCCAAAATAAAGTTCTTCGATTAGCCGTGAACGCACCATGGTACGTACGCAACAGTCAGCTGCACCGTGAATTAAATATTTCTTACATCAATGAATTCATAAGGCAACAAACTAAAAATTTTATAAAACGAATTAATTCAGTACCTGGTGCTCGGTTTTATGAACTAGGAAAAAGAACAGGTCAAACTAGACTTAAAAAACGCCTTCCTCAAGACATTTATCTATCGAACAGTGACTTTGAAGACGAAATAAACCAGTAAACCATATATTGTGAAACAAGATTATCCTCAGCGTTTAAAAAAATATAAAAAAAAAAACTATATATTTCATGAACAAAAGTGTAGTCTTAAATCAACTTCATTACAACTGTATATTGTTCTACATATATATATGTTTAATACTAATAACTGTTCTTATTACTATTTTAATACTGTTGAGACTATTTTCACTATGTAGCAAAATATTTACTGTATCACTTTTATGTAGTTACTGAGGGGCTCTAATGGGCTGACCTCAACCATGTCAATAAGAATGCTATGATTTATAAAAGACAACTTTATCCTGTAAAGCTAAATTTGCTGATCGGATATAAACATGTAACAAAAAAAAGAAAAGCTAGTTTTTAAATTTATGGACGCTCTGTTTCTCCTTCTGGCATTTATTTTGTTTCATCATAAGCACTAACATGTCGTTTGGAAATTAATTGAATTGTATAGTTTACCAAAAATAAATTGTTTCCACATACTTTATGGTTCCGTTCAGAAATAACGGCGGGTGGACACGATTCGACTGGCGTATAACAATATGAATGGTCCGCTAATATTGCCTCGACTCCGATGCGGTAATTACACAGATCAAAGGATGTGAGTGAGCAAAAAATCGCTGGCCGATAGATACTTTTTATTGCAAGAGGTTGTGAAACTAGCAGATGAACGTTCAGTTACATGTGTTGTATACTTTATTGGA
Organism: Vandiemenella viatica; assembly: GCA_031002005.1. Classification (NCBI taxonomy): domain Eukaryota; kingdom Metazoa; phylum Arthropoda; class Insecta; order Orthoptera; family Morabidae; genus Vandiemenella; species Vandiemenella viatica. Next base: position 216,868,711 of record CM061919.1, read on the forward strand.
AATAAAGAATTTTCGCATACTTTATTCGTAGGAAAAAGTATAACAGCCAAAAATATGATACTTTATAATACAGTATGGTTAGCAACACTAACCTCACATCCCCTATATCACAACAAAGACGCGAAAAATGAGGCATTTTAGGTGTCATCCGCTAGAAATTCCGGAAATCTTCACCATCCAACACATCTAAGAGTCTAAAATGACTTAACATGTGCCTTTGTTAATATAATTGCTTGGCACACGTCTTTTTTTCTTTTTCCTAGGCTTTTCGCACAATGTCAAAACGTCAGGGTTACACCAAGAATTTCTGATTTTGATAAATATGGAGCCATACATATTTAATTTAAATATTAGAACTTTAATAAAATTTGTAACTAACTAATTTTATTACTAATATTACTATTGAATGGAACGTGCGAATTTCAGAGCAAGACTGAATATACGTGTGGTGGTTGGCCGCTAGTACGGTAGTACCAGATCGGGCCGGCCGACGGGTCGTCTAAATGCAACACTCTGTCCACGGGAGGAAAGAGAGATGGGGAACGGGACAGGGTGATAGGGAACGGGTCGTCTAAATGGGCCTGTAAGTTACCAACAACTTTCTATATCCAATTTTTGGCAATGAAGAAGTCCACGCGTACGAAGACGCGGGTATCAGCTAGTATATATATGTACATATATATATATATATTGTGATAAAGCGAATAACAGATCAGTTGGGATACTGAATCCGAACAATCGGTGAAATCAGAAATTGTGTCACGAAATAGCCGAGTGCGAAATTTGCTGAAGGTCTCATCGTTTGTACTAGTATATCATAGAAAATTGAGGAAAAAATCACTTACTATTTCTTAACGAGTCTGAGAGGTTATAGGCGATTACGGGTGGTAAAAAAATGTCTAACTCAAAGTCGTATTCGGTAAACTGTGCCAATAAAACCACATCTATATTTCAGTCCAGTTTTAATTGCCTCAGTTGCACCAGGACACATAACGAGTTCATTTAAATTACCACTGTGAACTTCTGACATGATTATTTTAATATCAGAAAAGAAGTTTAGCTGCTTAAGATAGTAGCAGAGCGCAATATGCGGTTTACTTAAAGCTCTAAAAACTTTGTATCTAACCCGTAATTTTCTGTAATTAAATGGAAATTTTATTTTGTAAGTTTTCAAACGACGCTAAGCTATGAATGGAAATTATAATCCCGAGTAAATTCCACCGCGAGTATTCCGTAACTAACTTTGAATCTGCCGTTCGCAATAGTTTTGATAGGCGTCGCTGCTTGAATTGGGGAAGGCGCCTACGTTTCACCGAACCTGTTGCCGATGAAGTTTGAAACTCAACATTAGCTCCGACAGGTAATTTTCGATCATGTATTATCCCGCGGTAACGAAATTTTAAATCAAAATTTGCTGTCTCTGAACTCTTTGACGGAAATCGACGAGGCAATTAAGGCGCTTAATGAACACTGCTGCGATGTGGAAAGCTGCGTTTGAACTTTTAATCCCGAAAATCAGTTGTTTCCAACATGGAGCTCGACGAAAGCGTGTTTTAGCGTATAAAAGCTTTTAGTAATACTTAATAGCATTAAAAATATAACATTATAATGTTAATTGTTTTTAAAAAAAAATGCTTTTAAGTACTCACTTGTTTTTAAGTACTAATCGTGTACTACGTGTAACTGCAAATTTCGATACGTAAAATTGATTAAAACTGAAATTATGTTACTCTGGTCAAAACACGTGTTGACATAAAAGCAACATTTCCTTACTAAAACACTACAGTTTTGCGCTAATCGCGTCATAGTAGTGGTGTACGTTACTACTGAAAAACAGAATTTGCTGACCGTTCAAATAGCTTGAGTCATACCTTATTTCTTTATTCGGGTGCTGAACTGTGTTTGTTTTATGTTCAATTGCGTCAACGTTTCACCCGAAATCGTCAGGCATATTCTAGGGAATATTTCGGTTTCCTTGTAATTGAATCTTCTGGTTGTTAACGAAAACAATCAAGCCAGACAAATTGAAGAGATATTACGTTTGCAGCGTGATTATACAATACACATTTCACGCTTCGCTCAGACCGTAGCCTTCGTTTCTGCTTGTTTGGCTTGATGGTCAAAACGGGAATTAAAAAAACGCCAACCATATACAAGGCTATGTCAATCAACAGCATCGGCTGACGCAGAACATATTTCGCAAGAACAACACGAGATGTTACGGACAGAAACGAAGGTATTGACAAAACCAGATGTCCATATACAAGAGGAAAGGTTGAAATATCTAAGCATCCATCGAATATAAAGAGAGACAGACTGAATGAGACGTGGAAATGTATTCTGTATAACTTCACAAAACACTGCGCTGCAAATGCAAACAAAGGAGAATAACATCCATGCTCCGAACCTCAAAAACGAAATATCTCTGGAATATCGCTAGTTTGTTTATTTACTTGGAGAAGCAAAAGATTCAGTCACGATTAAACTGAAATTTCTTCCAGAAGATTATATTCGGTCCAGTTTTAATCGCGCCAGTTATACAAGAACATATAAAGAGATCTTCTTAACATTGGCGCAACTAAACATCAATAAACCGCAGCTCTATGCACTAATAAAGGAAGAATGCGTGAGTTTTCAGCTGTGATAAAAGTTAAAACTTTATAGCTCGAGTAATTTTAAATTGCCTTATATAATAATACTAGAGGTTGTGGTGATTTATAATGGTAGAATTATATGTTTTGCAGTTCATTAGACGTGGAGACGATAGTGCTAAGACATCACCTTAAAGGTACTCAACTTGGGAGAGAGATTAAATGGATACCCACCAAAATAATTCATCATCATGGTTATTTTATTGAATAAAAAAACCCTACATTTTTTATCTTTGAAGCAGCCGTCAAGTACAAAACCACTTCCACTTCGTCGAAGCATTTATTAAATGAAAGAAAAACATGACTGCCGTATTACCATTACGCTATCGCACACAGAAAGTAATGCATTAAATGTTCTTAATCTTTTTCGTCAGGTTGAGAGCCTGTACCTTCAACAAGACAACCGAAGTGGTGGTTGAGTGATGCGGGTAGCTAGTGACTAGTGCGACAGGCGTATGGTTCACAAAATGCCTCTCTCGTTTCCTCGACTGACTGAAGTGGTCAGTCAATCAAAATATCTTAAGAATTTGAAATTCGAAACAGAAGAAGAACATGTAGTATCAAAACCAAATAGCCTAAGTGTTAAAATGTATTGAAATTTTTGCTTTTTTCTGTTGTCTGGTTCATCAAAGCCAGAAAACGTTGGTAAGAAACTATATGAGGCAGAGAGAAATTACTTCGGGTAAGAATTCTCTGCCATGGGAAGAATTTTCCAAAGTGAGCGCCAACAGCGAATCAATCTGATATGTCATTAAAGAACTGTTAAAATCTAGAAGTATTGATGTTTCGTGTTTATGTAGCGCTATTTAACAGTAACTTTTCACACTGATTATGGCGTTTGCTTTAGTTAATTATTATAACCTGTATGATTTTAATCACTGAAGTTTGCGAAAGATTGTTCAGTTAAAATATCAGGGTTAACGACTTGATTGCAAAGTAGTTCTCAGAATACGTATCGATGATTGCGACAGTTGCTTGGGTTAATTGCCTTTAATACTAAATACTTCATTTAAAGAAAGTACTGCATTTCTGCTCATTTTGTGGAATAAAAATTATTGTCTTTGGTAAAAGTAATATTCAGGAGCGTTTAATTACTTGTATTAATGTTTAAAAATCATTTGAACAAAATTAATAATACTTAGTTTATTGTAAGTAAGTTAATAAAGCAAAGTTCTTGCTCCGAACTTCAGTATTGTTGATATTCTGAAAAAGTTGCAGCTATTTTGCGGTCATGATTTGTCGCTTTTCAGAAGTTTCGTTGTAGAGACACTTTCAAGTGCTTTGCTAATACAGAGAATAGTCTTAGTGTTTTGGTTAAATGTTTTGAAAAGAAGGAACAACCTGCACGAATTTTCCGGCTTCCTTCAATAAATGTCGATTGAAGCTAATCGTCGACTTAAACATATATTGAAAAAAAAAAAATACATGTGGTTGACATTGTAAGTAACAAAATATTTAAAGTTGGTAGAAAATAAATAATACCACCCGGGAAACAAAATTTTAAATCTTCAATAGTGTTGAGAGGCTGTTGTTAACGGGCTGCTAATTGCTCATCAATATCTAGATGGAACCTCGTGTTTTTGCCTGCAGTAGATCTCTGAAAACATCTTAAATTCGTAAAAAATAACCCTCTAAAAGTCGAAATAATAATTAAGAAAGGCATCGGTTGACTGATTACGCTCTATCAAAAACATGAAAGATAAGCTAGCGGCCAGTGTGGCTACGCGTGGAAGGCGCATCCACTCTGTATCATGGAGGTACAACTGGACAAGGATAGGATCCTGGTTCCCGCGTGCTGGCTGTCCTGACGGCGGATTGTAGGGATTTCCCTCTGTCATCAAGGGGAATGTTGTGACGGCCCCCAACCTCCGCCTCATAAATTACTCATTTCACAAACAAAAGTACACTTATCACACACAGAACATAGTTACAAGTGAAATGTTCATTTAAAAAAAAAACACAGTAAAAAAAATATTTTAGTTTGGGAGGAGAAATTATTAATTTTGATATATTAATATTTTTATCAATTTATAAGGAATTATCTTAATTGGATTTGTTTGCATTTAGATATATCAAAAGATTAATGTTTCACAATTAATCATTTATTAAAAAGAACAACTTGACAATTTTTAGGCAATAATAAAAAAACACTACATTCTTGATTAGAAATTAAAAAAAAAACAAAAAACATTTAGGACATGTAAGTTTTTAACTGAAAAGGGCGCCATCTTAATTAGCAATTACAGAGAAAACTGAGGAATCTCATTATTTGTAGAGTGTTACCTGTCACGACATGTTCAGTTCGACTGAAATGAGGCGATGCATCTATTAGTTTTGACAGGATATTTACTCCGATTTCTCCCTGGTCGATTAGCAGCACAGGTTCCTTCAATCATCGCACACTGACACACGTTTTCAGTCATTGCACTGAATGTCGCGGTTGGAGAGTCTCTCCCCCCGCCTCTCAACGTGCCAGGTCAGACCTCAGCTGAGCCCCGCGCAGGACAGATATGCAAGTACTGCACTCGTTCTCGCGCTGTACGCCGCGCGTACTCCCCGCGTCAGATTTATAGCTTTTTTGAACATTAAGGGCACACATTTAACATCTGAGGATGCCTGCACTTTTAAATAACCACTCGTATTCTTGGTGGAGACTTCAGTTAGTTCGTTAATACATAGTCTTTTATTTCTGTTACGTAGTTGTCAACAAAATTTCATCACTTTCACTGATTTTGCTCTATACAAACCTTTCATAAAACAGGTTACTTACTGTTCACTCACTGTAGTGTATTGACAATAATTCAGTGGAATACTGTCTACAAGAGCTAGTACACTCAAACGCAGCCATTTTGTAAATTGCATAGCTACCTTCTTGCTTCTATCACAATAATACCCTATTACAGTAAACCAGCCGAAACTTAATTAGACAATTCATATAAACGGCGTAAATAACACTTATTATATGTCAGGTTCTTTTGAATACAACAGAAAAGGGGGGGGGATTAAACGGTTAATACGCATATACCTTACAGTATGAAATTTGTAATTCCATTATTTTGGAGAGACACCACAACGTGAACAAATTCTTCTCGGGCTTCCAGCAGCGTAAAAATGTCAGCAAAGATACCTCTGGTTGAATATTAGGACAGAGATACACGCCTTTGAAACGTCCCGTAGTTGTGATAGCCTAAGGTCCGGCTGAATAATTTCTACGTCCACTTATTATTTGATTGAAATGAAATTTTTAAATACAATTATTAGTGGCAAAATACGATTCTGCCGAGTTGCCTATCCAAATACGGCCGAAAGTAATTTTAATTTTTTTTTTAAAAAAGTTCACTTGTTTTTTAAATAAATTATAATTCATTTCAAAGAGAGAAATGTAAAGAACATAAAAAGTCTGGATTGCCTACGTAAAATTGGCGGCAAGTAGGAGTGGCCAGCTGTTGAAGTTTTTTCTTTTTTTAAAAAAAAAAAAAACTTTGGTTTCTGGTCTGAGCTGTTAAAGTTAGCGTATCACACAGTATGACGGGCGGTGTGGTGCGATAACTCTCTCTTACTCTTAAATATCTTTTACAGCTGGCAATACCTAGTTGTGGTCACTTTTACATAGTATTCTGCTACTAATAATTACACATAAAAATTTCATTTCAATCAAATAGATGGACGTAGAAATGATGCAGCCGGATCTTGAACTATGACATTTTTAGCCAGAATAGTGTTTATTTATTTAAAACACTGTGAAAAGCTTCGTTCATACACCACGGCATGAAGTTAATGTATTTTTTGAAGTGGATTAGATTAACGGAAATGAACTGTATGTTGATGCAGGTTTTGTACTTAACCGAATAATTACAACGACATCAATTTTTATTTTAGTTGCCTTTCGTGCCAGTCGATTGTGGGGTCCCCCGCGAGCCGAATTTAAACCAACGCGTTTGTCCGCCGCCCATCGACTTGTTCGGCGCGTGTTTCCTTATTTCAGTGGCGGCCCGGGAGCCCTCATCAATCATTCATGAGATCGTCTATCATTTATTCGTGTTCCTTCCACGCGAGCGAGCCAGAGGCCCAACCATAAACCCAAACCATCCTTCCGACTGCTCCACTTGGACTCCGCTTCGCCGTGTATCGTTACGGCGGAAAAATTGCGAGTCTTACTCTCGGCGCGGAGCTTATCTGGTTTGATTCGACCGCGAGCTCCATTTATCACCGGGGCAACATGTTCCGCTCCATCGTGGCACTTTGCTTGCATGCTGGGGACGTACCACTGGAGGGACTCAGAGGAGCACCGCATTTATCACCGTGGTGCAGCCATCGCCCTGAACGGATGCCGTCTTCGAGACGTGTTTCACTTCTCTAAAGCCAACGAGTCGTATATTTTGTTATCAACAAAACAGTCGTCAGCTAGTCTCGGTTAGGTAACGCCTCATTTGACATTTAGCTCTTGCTGAATCGTTGGAGGTTTTTAATTAAAAGTTCAATTATTTACAATTAAGTGTTCTGTGCAAGTTTGACAGAAAAGGAAGAAGTTGCCATAAGACAATTTTGGAGTTTTTCCTGAAATACATGTCTAAAAAATTATCGAAAGTTTATTAGACGTAACTTAATCCAAAACCCGAAGGTTGGTTGGATCCCCCGAAGGAGGCGTTCCAAGTCATTGTGTCAGAGGCAGGACTGCCAGTTGCTTTCTTCTGGAAACTACAATTTAACTCGGAATCCGGACCTTGAAAAGTCCTGGTGCAACTCTTATGATCACACACAACTCTCAAAAATTCCTGCTCCCACCAGGTTTTGAACACGGAACTAGATCACTAACTTTCGAAAGCAAGTGCCGTTACCGCTTTTTATTTTATTTTATTAGCCACCAGATCGATCTAGGCACATGTATTCCAGTATAATTAATGCCTCATTATGTTGGCTATACTAACATTTGAGTTTTTCACCAGTTATTTTTGTTTCTCATATTTACACTGGATACCATGGAATTCAGTTTAAGCAAGTGAAAATGTTCTATGACAGAACATCACGGAGACTATACACTGAGCATTCATTTTAATCATCAGCAAAAAGTGGTATGTGAGGCGAATTCAAAAGCAAGTGGAGCTGAGATTTTATTCATATTTGAATGAGAATACACAACGTAATGGGACTCAAGAGCTCAATTAGAAACAGTGCAGAGATGGTGGTCTGTTGGCTCTCTTATATGTTGTTTCATAGGAGATTAAGAGATCACTTATTGAAGAGTACTGTTCATGGAAGATGTGTAACATTCATTTACTTCTGTTAATCTGACAGTGACATGTATCATTTCTGAATATCATTACTACTCTTAGTATAATCAATGTTATGTCGACATCGGAGCTAAACTATCTCTACGTTATACTATTGAAAACAAGAATCAGTATGAGTATTTTGTATTTTTTTAAAAAAATCTTTTAACATAGTCATCTTTCCGACGAAAGTATTATGTGTACAATATTTATCTCACTTTTCGAGCTATATAAATAACATCTTTATGACGTTGATAATGCTGTATACAGTTTTAATAAGCGAAGAATGATATGAACCATCTTCCAGTATGCTGGAAGCGGAATGTGGTGTCAAGAATTTGAAGATTCACTTACTTTTATTTGCATGTAATATTATTTGTTGTAAAGGTACAACGGGAAGATGCTACATGTAATGCTTATCATGATTAGTGACTAGTTGCGAAAAGAGATGAGCAATCCGTAATGAAATGAGAAAACATCGAAATAAATAGTGCACAGTGGGATATAAGTAAATTTACAGTATAAGTACCGAAAAAGGTGAAAAGTGGATTTAGCTTTATATGCAGTGGCCACAACAATATTATCTTTAAAATTAAAATGCATGTGAAACATTCTTCCAGTGATCGTAATAAGGAGATCATTCAAGAAATGAGATCAAAATTTTTTGAACCTACAGGAAGTAAACAGAGTTAAGTTTAATCAGTAGGCTAATTACAGTGCAAATACCTGTTAAAGATAATGTCAGAAATACTAATAACGACTGGTGACACCAGTAGTAGGAAGAACAAGAAAAAATAAATCTTTTATAGAAAATAACGTAAGGGTATCTGTATGACTTAAAAATGAAATTGTATTCTTCATATCTCATTAAACTTTCGTCATGGGAAGTGAATGGAAAAGGTAATAATGGCAACTTTTGTTGATAGGCTCTGTAGAGACAGATATATTTTTTAAAATGAGAAACCGTTATTGATGAGCAGTACGTTCTTCTCCCTGCCTTAAAATTTTGTCAGTTAATAACTTTCTTTTAAGTTTATTTGCCTCTGTTCCTTCTTTTTCAAAATATATGTATGCAGTATTTGTAGTATTTAAAATTTGTAATATTGCCGGTTTATGTAGTGTGTAATTTATTTAGTGCGAATAACGGAGGATTAGTATAAAAGTGTTTCTAAACCAGCGATTGTCATTTTTAAGATAGTATTATTGTTGTGTTTAAAAAAACATAAAAAGCAATATCTACCAGAAGTCCAGTTTGATCCTTCATCTAAGTTGCCAATACATTTCTTTATAGGATGGTAGAGAAGGAAAGATCAAAATGTACCAGTTACGCAAGGAAATGAAATTGAAAATCAACAGCAAAATTGAGGAGAAGGTGTGGTTACAAACTGAAACCAGTACCCCTTCACGACCCGGGGAATTTTCAGTAACTTAAATTCTAAGCAAACTGTAATGGGGCCACACGGACGGAGTCTATCTCTGTTTTATGTAATAATTTCTTCTTCGTTCGTCGACAGTTTTATAAATAAACATGACTAAAGCTCCAAATACGATGACAATTATTTAATCACGGTTTTTAAATCAAAATATTAAACTAGTAGTTCGGTTACAGTGGTAGTAGAAATAATAATAATAAAAGTTAAACTAGTGTGAATCAAAGTCTGCTGTGAATAGAGTTGGTGATTTTGTCCGATGGTGACGTCATAGCTAGTATTTAAATTACCACCAAATCTTTGAAATGCCATATCTCGGAAACTAAGATCTGTAGCGTAAAATCCATTGAATTTTTTTAAAACTATTTTGGTTTCTAGCATACTGTGAAATATTTCTTTACGGTAAAATATTATGATGTCGATAGAGAATGCATTATTTTTACCTGCATATAGAGAAGCGGATGCCAATTTCGGTTTTTCTCTGTCATTAAAGTATTCAAGTGCTTAACGATCTCAGTTTTGTAGTATTATTATCTCGTGAGAACAGTATTTTTTTTTCTTGGCATTCCAGCTGTTTCGTTATGTTGTTCAAGAGGAATTTTGTCTACAGTCGTCTATGATGGTCCCAAAATTGATGGTGACGTGTACAGTAATGCAGTCACTTTTAGCGGGTGATAGTTTCTACGATAATCTTTGTGAAGAAATGGTAATACTTTTTAAACTAAAAGGACCTTAATTTAATGATACATATTGCAGTATGAAACAGTTGATCCCCTGTGTTGCACAGAACAGGCTAACGCTAGGAGTAAACTGTGTACGGTATAATGCAGCAGCAAATCTCTTTTCTCTTTTTTTGTCTTACGCCTTGTCTACGTCGAGGTCATTAGAGGTGGGATGGGATAGGGGACACGGAATGGGAAGGAATTCGACCAAGACCTTTTTGAAGGAAGCATTCGCCTGGAGTGATTTGGGGAAGCCATGGAAAACCCAAATTTGGATGCTGGACGGGGATTCGAACCAATTTCCTCCCGAATGCGAGGCCAGAGCGTTAACTTTCACCCACCATGCTCGCTGCAAATCTTTTGACTTAAAAGTTAACCTTACTTCTCGGTGTTTTTACATATCATCATTCCTTGCTTATCGCATTATTTCTTTAATAGTCACATTACTATGAACCGAAATAACGCAACTGCTCAAATGATACATGACAACATATTAGCTTCTTTATTTGTTAATCTTGCCTTATGTACGAGTTGGTAATATTTGTATTTCTGCATACAGAGATACAATTACACGTTATTCCAGAATATTTTAATATCTTTTTATCCATCTGCTCTTTTATCAATCCGAAATTGGTAATTCACTTTATTAAACTTGCGACACTTCAGCCAGTATTAAGTAGCTCAAAAGCGGCTCCATTTTTTGCCGAATTATCAGGTTGGGTTAATATTTGACTGGCATATTTACACTGAAAAGAGGTCGGTTTCGACGTATCTCAAAGTTAATAACAACAATGATAGAATGTGTTTATAAGATAAGGACGGGAAATGGTGGATAGACAGCAACAGGTGCGATGTGTTGCCGTCGGCCTACCTACAGGGGCTGCAGTCTACTGTGCGGTGCTTTGCCGCAGTGGCACTCCGCGGCAGTCACGCCGCTATTATGATATATTTATCCGGCCGGCCTTCTGCGCAGAATGGCTTGCCTGCCACAATCGATGTAGCGCTTGATTTATGCCAGACCACTGCGTCTCCTGAAGCGCCGCCCAGAACGATGCCACACTCGACAGGTACTCATCTACTGTGTGTGCAATGCAAATACGTGATTCTTCCCGCGAGTTGCTCTCGATGATGAGAAAGATGAATAGTGAAAGCAGTGGTACCATGTTAGTGAATTACTACCTAAATTAAAACAAGTAAAACATTACTCGTAGAATTTAGTTATCAATTTCTTTTAAATTAAGACAGAATGCGTAATTATTGATAGTTTTACACTACCGAAATTTGGAAATTGAAAGTCAAAAATGAATTATGTTAATGAATGGCAATTAGAAAGTCACTACAACTTACGAAGTCTTATGGTTTTTCATTGTTTCCACCAAATGGGAACTTCCATTAGACACCTTTTTAGGGTGGTTCATAAGTGTATTTTGAAAGGTTGTTGTACTATGCAATCCAGTAAGAAAGATATTAAGTGTTATGTCTTTAATGAGCTTATTACTAAGAACCAAAATAATGCAACTTCTCAAGTGATAATTGAGAACATTTTAATTTCTTTACGTTTTAATATTGTTGTCTGTACGAGTTAGTAAAGCTTGCTTGCATGTCTGCATGTAGAGACACAATTACACGTTATTACAGAAATATTTTAATATCTGTTTATTCTTCTACCATTTTAGCAATAGGAAATTAGTAATTCACTTTCATAAACATGCGACACTTCAGCTAGTATTAAGAAGCTATGGATTTCTTGTTTTCAGTTTTTACAAGATCAGATGAACTGTCTGCCTGTGTAGACAGAATTGACGGAAGCGAAATAATTAGAACTGAGGATTCCATAGTCTTTCAGGTTATGAAGAGTATGAAAAGCTTAGCGTTTTCTCACATGGAATTTCGACACCAGTAACAGACTGATTCATAAGAAATTCCACTTGGTATTGGCTTCCACTATGAAAGATTTAGGGCTTTAATAAGTGAAATGAGGAGCTTATTCTGGGTTTTTACATTACTTCTAGCGTTGCACACGTATAGCACAGCATTGGAATCAGAGCGAGGGGTAATTAAGTTATAAAATAGAATAATAATAATAATAGAATAGAATAATAAGAAATACACCTTCCATTTTAGTAAAAATTATTTCATGCATACTAGCTAATTCACCATTTTCTTAAAAAAAATTCTAATTAAAGTCTATAACACCGAGAGAAACCATTCTGCCTCACAAAGTAAAGTGAATTCACACTGATAAACACAGACTTGGCTCAGAAGATCTCATAACTTTTTGTCAGTACACAAGCGCGAGACTTGGCCTATTTTTACAAGAATTGTTTTTCTGAGATCTCAATTCTTTTTGCATATAGATCGCTTATTCTGAATCGTCGCTCAAATTTAATGATTCCATTAAAAATCGGTGAATAGGAACATTTCAGAATTGAAGACATCAATGTACGATGCCAATAATGCCCGATTCTTTGAAAACAGTGGGTGTGCGCCGTAGCCGAGCAACGCAGATTGTCATTGGTTTAACTACCACCATATGTAAATAACGAGTAACTTCCAAACTAAGAATAGGAAAAAAGTAAAATTTAATGTGTAAGTTGAACTTTCTGATCTGTATGCAATAAAGAAATTTCAGGCATATAGCTTGATCCGGAGCAAAGCAATTAACTCACGAATCTGTGCCAGAATTTTGCATGTTTGTGATTGTAATTAAATAAATACGTTGAAAAACAGTAATATTAGAACGAAGTCTTTCTCGGCGTTGAGAATGTAAGCCCTTCCGTTGCATCCGGCACTTCACCAGAAGATGGCGACAATGATTTTTGTTGCCGAAATATCGTGTGACAACGCATTCTTGACTCGGCTAGTCACCCGAGAGCATTTCATTCAGTAATATTAGACTTTTAGTATGATTTAGGGATGAAGATGAGGTACAAAAATTGCCCGAATTCCTTCGAGAAAAAGGTAGGCAGTGCCGCAGTTAACTCGACTTGGCGAGTACACTTCCGTGCACCAAGATATGTTAGGGATGTTTAATAATTGGAAACTTGCAACGTACATGTAAAAGATGAAAGATTACATAAAATTATACATAAATGTTAATGGTGAAAAATTTTCTCCGAATATTGGATTATTTTCTTTATTAGTTTCGAAACCCTTTCTAACCTGTTGCAAGTTTCAGAAAAAGGTTGGAAGAGGCCATCGACTGAAGGTGGATGACATAGTGTAGAACTCACGTTATGCTACCCAGGTAAGGAACAATTAAACATCACTTGAAGACGGCTAGAGAGTTAACAAGATACTTTAAGTGAATCATTTATGTATTTGTCACCTGACACACTCTAAGCCCTTATATATTATTTTCACCCCTGATTTCAACCAAAATAACTTTAATAAGATCGCCAATTTCTGGTACCGTCTTACTATTAAATAGAGCATACAGAGGTAGCATGAAAAGTTCCCTTCCACTGTGTATCTAAGTGTTTTTGCAAGTGTCACGGTGATTGTTGTCGAGAAGAAATATTTTGGAAGCTGGAATGAAAAAAAGGAGGAAACAGGATGGAGATAAATGAAAGAGAAAGATGTAGAGATAGACATTTTAAGAGTATTAGAGGTCTGCTATGGTGTAGGCATGTTCCACAAAAGAATAAGGAGGCAAAATATAAAACCTACTTTGTGTCAATTTTGACATATGTATCGGAAACCTGTGAGATGAAGGAGAGGGACAAAGGGAGAGTACAAGCTACGGAAATGAAATTTCAGAGGAGTAGGTGTAACGAGAAGAGGCAGAATAAGGAATGAGAGAATAAGGGAGATGATAAAGGAGGAACCGCTACAACAAAGATAGACAAATCTAGGTTTCAGTGGTATGGGCATTTAAAGAGAATGGGAGAGGTAAAGATACCAAGGAAGATGCTAGGCATCGAGCTGAAAGGGAAGAGGACGAGAGGAAGAGCAAAGGACAAAGGGTGGAAGGTGTTAACAAATGTGCGGAATAAAGAGGAGGAAATTGGGCGACAGTGGAAGAAGATACGAGAGTTAATGGTTGGACAGGAATCGCTGCAGATGTTTCTTTACCCGGCAGATCCGGCCAGTGGTTGGAAGCTGCTCTAGATTAAGAAGAAGAATAGTGTAAAAATATGTCTACTCATTCGGTTATAGTATTTGGGAGGACACCGACGGGGTTGAAAAATTTAGTCTCCCAACCGACGGAAGAATCGCCATCAGCAGTACCATATCCCATCACTTCATTCGCGCTGCAGAGAGACTATGGACTTAACTCAGTGGTGTGCACACAGTTTGGCAATTCGGAATTGTCCACCACTATCGTTCCTAACTACTACCATGTCCACAGTGTCGAAAATGTCGTTCACCAACAACTTTTGAATCAGTTAACTGCATGTACAGTATATGGTCAGAAACAGCTTCTTATCTACATTACCCAGTGTCACAGTACTAAAATTTGAAATAGTATATAAAATTATAAGACAGACAGATCTTCACTAAACATGTATATAATTACAGTCCCAAACATGAAAAATTCTGGCACATATTTGTGGCTTAATTACTTTTCTCCGGATGATGCTATAAACCTGAGATTTCTATACTATATAGAAGCAAGCAAGTTTAACAAAGGCTTTAAATTTTACTTTGTTCCTATGGTTAGTTTGGAACTTACTTGTCATTTATTTGAGGTGGTAGTTAAATCAGCGGCAATGTTCATTGTTCGGCTACGACGCAAATTAATTGTTTGCAGAGAGTGGGGCATTGTTGGTAATGATATTGCTGACTTTCTTTGTATTTATTCAGTGGCAACCCAAACGTTCCGGTGCATATTTGCAGGTTAATTGATTTGTTTTGGATGAAGCTATATGCTCAAACCATCGAACCTGTCTCATGAAGAGGATCAATTTCCAACATATTTAAAAACAGAAAAACAAAAGAAGGTGCGGAGATGTGTGTGTGTGTGTGTTTGTTTTTTTTTAAACGTTGCATCGATTGTAACACATTTTTCATCTGAGAAATACGATTGCCAATGTAACTTAACAAAACATCTTAGCTAACTGGCTTTCTTTTCGTACGAATCGAAACTGAATATTCACCATTGCCATGAATGCATAATTTTACAGCTTGGTTCAGGCCTCATTTCCACGTAAACGCTAACTCGCATTCTTTTGGAACTAATCGAAAATACATTTGCGCCATTGCCATGGATGTATAATTTTACAGCGTGGTCCAGGGTGTATTTTCACGTGAACACCTAATATAGTTGGTGAGCAGAAACATGGCCTCATAACAATCAACGTCGGCATATTTCCTTCTTGGGTTCCTGGCCTTGCGTCCTAGCGTATGTGAGCAATTTTAACTAATATCTTAAATTTTAAATTTTTCCTGTGCTTTGTTTGGAAGTTACTAGTAATTTTGTTTATGGTGATATTGAAACAAACGGCAATTGCTCAGCTACGGTGCACAATCACTGTTTTCAGGGTGTGGGGCATTGTTGGTATCGTAATTGATGTCTTAAATTCTGAAATGTTCTTATCCAGTGATTTTCAAATGGAATAATTACATTTCAGAGGTGAATCAGAATAAGCGATGAACTTACAAAAAGAAACGAGATCCAACAAAAACATTCTTGTAAAAATAGGACAAGTCTCGTCTTCATGTAGTGACAGTAATTTATGAGATCTTCTTCTGAACCAAGTCTACACTTTACAGTGTGTATTCACTTCACTTTGTGAAACAGAATGGTTTCTCTCGGTGTCATAGATCGTTTATTTAGGATTTAAAAAAATCTGATGACTTGGATATTATGTACGTCGTAATTTTTACTGAAATTGAGGGAATAATATATACTTGTCAAATTCAAAAAAGAGCGAGGGAAATCTTGGCATTTAAGTATTTATAAGTTTGATAAAGCAACACATTTAAGGTATTTATATAGGTTAACTAAAACATGGCCTGCATAATGGCCAAGTTATCAGTTTTTTTATCCTAAATAAACGATCTTTAACACCGAGAGAAACCATTCTGTTTCACAAAGTGAAGTGAATACACACTATTAAGTGTAGACTTGGCTCAGAAGAATTTCTCATAACTTTTTGTCACTACATGAACACGAGACTTGGCCTATTTTTTCAAGAATTTTTTTGTGGGATTTATTTATACAGTAAAGAACCTCTCAAGCGTGAATGAATAGTTTCCCTCTCGTATTACACTCCTAGCTCTAGTACTGTTATTTCCACGTTTAGATGTTTGATTTCATTAATATGTTTGTTTCACGTATTATGGACAGCATAAAGCGGTTAATTAAAACCATCCATGAGCGACGCCCAACGCGAACCCTGCCAAACGAAGCAGTAACGCTGTCACTGTGCTGGTCTAGGATGGCATAGCATTATATCTATGCATTGAAAGTTTATTAGGTAACTTCTTATAACCAGCGGTTAAATAAATTGAACATTTATAATCTTGTACAAATGGTTTCTGCTTTTAGTTTAAGGCCATAATCGATATCTGTGAAGATTAAAGTTGGCATTACTAGCTTTGGTGAAAGAGAATCTTTGCGTGTGTGGCAAAGGAAGGCTACGTATTTCGAGTGAGATAAAAAAGGCAAAACGATCCTAACAAGCGACGATTTATTAGATTACGTTGAAAAGAAATAGTAGTATTTATTAGTTTAAATGTTGGTCCGGCAAAAGAAATTGTATCATCTGAATGTGTGTTGTTAAATAGAAAAATACACATAAAAAATAAATTGTTTATTTTCAATGGATTATTTTCTTGTATTAATGTAAAAAACATTAAAGTTACAGGTTAGAGGAACATAAAGATGGGAAGCATATGGTGCAGACAAATTAGGAAAAATTTGCTCAATTTTCAGCAATTTAGTCGGCATATATTCCACTCGTGTTATCAGTGTAAAGTTGAACACATTTCGACATTAAAAGTCGTGCTGATCAGAACGGAGAGGCAGATCCTATTTGCTAACCTGCACAGTGAATAGGCTTTTAGGGTTGCGGGACCTGCTAATGCGTTAATTGCGACCTCGCTCAGTCCGGGGTCGGACGCCGTAAATAAGTGAAGAGCTGAGGAAGAGCGGTCACTGTGCGGGTCGGAGAGGGGGGAACCTGGGTTCCATGGTGAGAGACGGAGCGCTCAACGAGTGTACAGTGGTCACTGCGAACGAGTTCATGCTTCTTACCGCTAGTTAAAATGCTCTGCTATATCCTACATCTTTAAATGAGCAATTATTGTATATATATATATATATACAGGGTGTTACAAAAAGGTACGGCCAAACTTTCAGAAAACATTCCTCACACACAAACAAAGAAAATATGTTATGTGGACATGTTTCCGGAAACGCTTACTTTCCATGTTAGAGCTCATTTTATTACTTCTCTTCAAATCACATTAAACATGGAATGGAAACACACAGCAACAGAACGTACCAGCGTGACTTCAAACACTTTGTTACAGGAAATGTTCCAAATGTCCTCCGTTAGCGAGGATACATGCATCCACCCTCCGTCGCATGGAATCCCTGTCCTTATCATTTGGAAGGACACGATTGGAACACAAGGTCTGAGGTTAATGCGAGATATGACCATGGCGTAATGCGTGTCGTTACGTTTACCACAGTGTCCCGTATCTCCCATATTATGATTATGTTGGTGTCCTGAACCACATTTCATACGAACACCCATCGCAGCACGTTATATATATTACCGGAGTCAAATCTGTAACTTTCAAACTGCTAGAATTCCATTAAAATTCCTCAAACTACGAATGTTATCTCCTAAAGTAAAAAATAAATACTCTAATTACTGTTGTAATTTAGTAAATGTCATATACGTCAAAATTAACATCGAATTGTTCTGAGACTCGTGACTGAAGTCCGTCAAAAATTACGGGTTGAACTGGGTGTTCGGACAAGTCACTGCTTCGCAGTTGCGTGACTATGTAAAATTGTTGCAGATTAACGCGCATTGCAATGCCTGGTGACTTACACTGAATCAAAACGTTTCAGTTGTAATCCTGGTCCAGGCTGCAATTCAACCTAATCCCTAACCCCACTAATATTGCCGCTAGAAAATCAAATCTTCAATCACACGTGCATTAATACATCCTCTGCACCGCGATATAGACGTGATCCCATATTTCTCAGCTCACTATAACAGTGATCAGAGAACGTAACGAAAACATCTACATCCAACGAATATAAATAAACAAAAAGAAGCAAAATAAAAACATACTTTTCGTTCAGTGTCACGTCAATTAAATTTAATTCTTCGCACTTATTATGTTTTTGTTTTGTTTCTATATATATATATATATATTGTTGTTGTCATCAGTCTCTCGACTGCTTTAATGCAATCCTCCATCCCTTCCTATCTTGTGCTAACCTTTTAATATCACCATACCCATCACAACCCACGCACTCAATTATCTGCTTCATATATTCTACTCTCTGTCATCCTCTCCTGTTCTTACCTTCGACTGTTCTCTCCATTAACAAATTAACCAAACTTGGATGTCTCAAAATATGATCTACCTTGCTGTCTATTCTATCTGTAAGCCTCTTCCACAAACTTCTTTCCTTACCCATCATTTTAAAACTCGTTCATCCAATAATTTCGAATTACAGAGAAAATAAAGGAAATCGAAAATTAACTTTTCTGACTTTCAATCGATATTGGTCTGGGATGCACTGCAAGCTCTTATCGTGTTTAATAGTCGTTCATTTCGTACTTTAAATGTTCACTTAATTTTCAGCATCCTTCTATAGCACCACATTTCAATTTTCCTTATTTATAGTATTCCTCAAGTCCATGCTTTGCTGTCATAAGGTGCTGTACTCCACACATATAGTTTTAAAAAGTTTATTCTGAGTACTAGATTAATATTTGAAACTAAAAGATTCCCCCTTTTCATGAAAGCTCTTTTTGATAGTGTCATACTGCTTTTAACATCATTCCTGCTTCAGCCATCAGTTGTAATTTTACTTCCTAAGCAGCAAAATTCACTAACTTCTTCTATCGCATCTGAGCCTATTTTCATATTTAATTTACTAATATTGATTTCACTTATGATACCTGTCATTAAATAACGCTCTTAACCTCGTTTCTGCATAAAAATCTGTGGCCATTGTTACTTTGGTAACGAAGGATAGGAAAATGACGTCACAGTGTTACAGACAAAAATGATCAAGCTTAGCCTTTTATTACTATTGATTAGTAACCAGATTTCCGGGAAAACTACAGGTAGAATTTTGAAAGTGTTTCGTACGTAGTGCAGTCCGTGATCCGTGAAGTAGAAAACGGAATGTTTTATTTCGATGTGACTTCGGAAAGTTAATAAATTAAATTAAAGGTGTTGGCAGATTAGTATCGCAGACAAAATATTTATTGTGAGTGCAGCGTATGGTTGGCAAAGTATTATTTAGAGGAATGAAGTTATAATACGTTAAAAGTGACATAAGCAGTTTAAGAGAGAAAGCCATAGCCCACGTGAACGAGTTTGCGGGAAACTTCTAGTTTTGAATGTAGGTCTGGAACGACAAGCAGGTCTATACAATGGTAGTAACCAATGTAACGTAATTCATTAACGTCTCGTGGTAGCATCGCTTGAACGTTCTAGTGGGATTTCTGGTGTGCGAGTTTGAATAGTAGAGTAATACCCTGGAGCTAAACCTTGCGCTTGTTCGCTGTGCAGTTTCGTAGTTGGACTAACTTATATTAACTGACACTGAGTTAGTGATGATTACGGTGTTCCTGTTTTATGTAATTATTAGCTGTTTCTCGACATCGTAAGCGTGGACTTAGAATTTCATTGCTAGAAGCTTTAAGTTACGTGCGATTTGTACCAAACAACTTCCAGTCAGCATAATATGACGGGAAAACCCATTCCTATGCCATTCTACCGTCGAACCTGACTCACGAAAGAGAATCCAAGATGTTTAAAAACAGAAAAAAATGAAGGTGCGGGTAATTTAGGAGGGGGGGGGGAAGGAGTGAGGTTAACTGAGGGGAGCTTCAATTTTAGCTTTGTCTACTCTTCTTTCTTCAGCATGAGTATCAGATTCCTGGTTTCTAATAACTTTAGCTGCTCGTGCTCTCCTAGAGCTACTAGGTCTGTGAGGCATGTCAAAAAAGAATACAAAATAAACTGATGCCAGAAACTTTCAGGCAGACATAAAGTAGTAGAACTATGCAGCGCAAATCGACATCTATCCTCTTATATAAAATACTAATCTGGAGACTGCGTACGTCGTCTATAGCTATTGGCTACAGAATGGTCACGTGCCAGCCGTCACTAGCCAATCAACAGCCACCATATTACAATTGTTCCTTTTTGTTTATTTACGACAAATAGATCCTGAAACTCATGTAAGGAGAATGGTGTTCGATGTTTATATTATATTATCTGTATCAGCTTTAAGAATTAGGTTAAAACAACCTAAGATATTTTTTTTTTTTTTTTTTTGCAGAAGCTAAGAAACAATTAAGTTTTTAGAATTTTCGGAGAAAGTTTAAGCGAAAGGTACGTAATCACGAAATATATCAGTCAAATAAATAACAGTTATCGGTTTTTGATATTATAATTTCCGTCATTTTAAGTATAATGAATTTATTTAAATAAATCATAACCAAATACTCCGATAATTTGACCACAATATGGTACTCATATCACGAAAAATGATCGTTAACCTTTTTTCCTTACAAGCTTTTCCAGAATAAATTCCTTCTCCCACCATAGATGATACCCGTCATTATTCATATCAAGGTAATAGAAACTATGATTTTAGAACGGTGATATTAGTGGAGGTTGTGGTTAAGTTGACCAGAATTGCCACTGACACATTTTGTTATAGCATAATACACTCTGAAATCAGTTTTACAAACCATTTAAACTGCTTAGGTAAGTGCCATGTTACTAAAGGTATTAATTAATGCGGGTGGAAGTAGTTCCATATTTAACGTGCTGAATTGTACCTGGACCAGGAATAAAATTTATATCACATGGATAGCAAATGTTTTTGTAATTCCAATTTTTTTTTTAATTTCACTGGTTCGATACTTCCGTTGTCATTAATTTAGTAGTTACTACTGTATTGCCATGTTAACTGCAAATGAAACACGAGGAACATTTCAAAATCAAGGCAATTAGAATCATGTAATAACAATTCCGTATAACTAACCAACTGCAAAAAATGAACTGCCAGAATATTGCGTTCAAACCTTCATTTTTGACGGGCTCGAAGTAAGTATTAAATAATTAGATTCATCTGTAAATGAAACTTACTAACAGATAATACACTAACTGACTACGAGAGAAGCATAGCCCGAGCAACCAATTTAATATTACATACTTACACATGCATCGTCTGCCTGTCACCATTCGATAAGTTATGAAAACTTCGTGACTAAAACTGTTATTGATACCGGAAAAAATGTATCCTGTGTCCTTCCTAAAGACACAAAGCATTTTCTTGTTAACTTCCATCAATATCGGTATAGCCATTTAGTCGTGAAAACGTAACAAAAAGACAGAGACTTACATTCATAACATTATTAGTGTATATCCCACTCAAACTGCCTGCGAGAGGAACAAAGCCTGAGTGACCAGTATGGCGTAAATAAAGTAAACACTTACGGCACTGTTAGGCCGCCAACAATTTGTTTTGCATTCTACCGCTGCATTTATAGGACATACATTTTCATATGGAATCCTTACGACGGAACTTCCAGGCTTGGCTCATACAGTGAAAAATAATTATTAAAACTTTGTGGTCCCAGCGGGATTTGAACCAGAGACCAGACAGTCAGCCTTCGAAAGCAAGCACCTTATCCACTGCAGCAGCCCACCCCAACAGTAAGCCTTACAGATACGTCTATATGCCATGCGTCTGTCTTTAAAAGTTCAGTTAATTTTACATAATTCCATGGCACTATGTATTATACATACAGAAAATAGTATCATATGTCCTTCCTCAAGGCAAATAAGATAACCTTGTCAAATTTCATCCCGATCGGATTAGTCGTGTAAGAATGAAAACGTAACAAAAAAACAGACAGAGAGACAGAGATACTTCCGCATTTTATAACATTAGCATAGAAAACGATTCTATGATGGAGCTAACGAATGGATTTTCCGAAACGTTTCACCGTTTCCGAACTGCATCGTCACCTTTTTTTTGTTATTTCATGACAGTATATAGGAAGTCAGAGCAATCTCACCTCCTGACGACATTTTCATATTATATTTCGCATCTGGTCTTTGTATAAACGTTTGACGGCAGGCAACTCCAGCAATATTATTAGAGTTCCACGATATTTCGAATTTAGCTATTGAATTTCCAAACCAGAATGTCATTATTAGTAAACATTTTTCTATCTTTCTGATAAAGCCTGCTAGTATCACCTGCCAATTTAAATTCTTCATCCTGTGTTGTTGTTTTCTCTTCCGTTGGATCCAACATTCTTTTATCATTTCATTATGTTTCTTCCTTCTTTCCTCAGACCACTACGGACCATATTTCATTTCTCTAATGGCTTGGAATCCTTCCATACTTATTACCGTATTTCTAATAATCATTCTTTCAATAATTTCCTCCACTCTTATCTTATTTCTTTCCCATTCTATCTTAATCTCTTGAATCCAGTTAATTGTTGATTCCCCCTCCCACAAAAAGAATTGAATATCTTTTATGACCAAGCATATTTAAACACTTTTTTGTTCTGTTACTGTCCTTTCAGTTAATCATATGCTGAACTTCAAATAAATTATTGTCTCTTAATAACATTGCAATAATTTTTCATCAGTGAATATGTCTAATAGACTTTATTAACAGTGATTCATATGGGACACACCATGTTAATGCTTCATCTCACTGTAATTCAAAAGAAACTTTGTCGCTTTTTTAAATAAAACTGCCATTACTCCAGACATCCCGATTAATATTTTTACAGTTTTTTGAAAGCACCTCGGTTACTTTGGAAAGAAGCTTTATAATTATCATACTTTATAATTAGAAAAGTGACACTTCCTACGTCGCTATGTATGCTAGACACATGTGAAGGAGATAGTGATGATAGATCCCCAATATTTATTTGCTTACAGCCATATCGAAGTTCATAACCAACTGTGGTAAAAGAAGAATTACCTCCCAAAGAGTAAGCAGAGAAGTATAAAAAAAGTCGAGTTCGTACTTTTCACAAGAAAGACATTCAATTTTTCTCCTTTTTAGAGTTTTGTAGTCAAAGGGAAGGGATCACTGTAGTTGTCGCTCCGTTATTTGACCGATACATGAAATAAGCTTCGGTCCTCAAATTTCTACATGATACGTGTTCTGATGATTCAAAACCCAATATAGTATTTAAGATTTCTGAATTAATTCTTGGGGGATTTCGCACAGGTAAATTGTGTGTGTATTTTTTTTTAAAAAAAAGAGGGCGTGAGGTTTACGTGCTTGGGGCTCGTCAAGTAAAGGACGTAGATTTTTTCACTCGTCACTAAACGTGAACCGTCATCAAATTCGAAAATTATTGACTTTTTTTGCTAGGAATCTACACAAAAACATAAGAAACCGCCGTGTCTATGAACTTGTCCGAAATGTTGACCATATCTCATAGTTATACAAATGATTAAAAATACATACAACAAGTATGGGAAGGAAGTTGCGAGAAAAAAAGCAAAAGATTTTTTTGTTATTTCTTTTCCATATTTTAATGTTATTTTATTGAAAGCTCTTCTGATTCAGAACGCATTGCGTTCTGATACACCATTAACAAACTGCACTGTAACTGAAAGACTGCTTTAGCAACGTTAGCAGCTAACTGACGAGACTATGGAGAATTGTGGAGCAGAATTCACCAGATAACCCGAAAATATGGAAGCACTGATTTCTTCCCGAAGCGACTACCATCTGACCCCCTCACCCTCCCTGCCCTATTTGCGAGGTATCTGTTAAGGTGATCAGTGTATGGAACTCCTATAACATTGGCCTCGACACTCGCATGTCAAGTTTATTTCTAATCTTCGCAGTAAAGGAAATTCATTATAAGCAGGATCTAATTCCTGAATGGTAGATAGAATTTTGTAGGAAAATGTTCTAGATATGTGGCGAGATTAGACTGTAACAGTGAAGAAAGAACAAAATAAAAATATACTCATCATAAACACATCATTTATCTAAGAATTTTCCTGTCACTCATTACTTAGCTAATTTTTCAAAAATCCACTAATGTAAATAATTCGTCGCTGATGATGCCTCGAGGAGAGGTGAAACGCGTACGGCAATAAACCTACATTATACAGTTGTATTGGCGTTATTTTATGAATTAATCAACTATTAATAGTCGGAAACAAAAACCAGATAGACAGTAAGAAATCAATTTCTTTGTTTGATAAAGAAGTACTAATTTTATAAACTAAAGTGGAGACAATTTCAAACATTAATTTATTTAATGAAAACTACGAAACCTTGATCCATTTCTTTTGCTCGTCGCTTTGAGTTCAGATTTGAGCTTGAGTGGTTTAGATTCTGTATTCTGCGCTGTTCCTACTGTATAAAATAAATATTAATATGTGGATCAAATATGAAATATATTTTAGAAAAAGGGAGAGGATCATTGAAACTGTAACGACGCCTGTAAAGAAACTAACTAAATAGTAATGATCCTTTTTCTAATGTTGAAACTGCTATCATGAATTACTATGAGGTCTTAATGTTTTAATGGAAATTATTAAAATCTAAAAATTAAGGGATACGTATTTAAAACTTTCTTGTTTTGTTAAAATGATGCTACTGATGTCTTAAAAAATCAACAATTTAATAATTTAACATTTGGTTTCCTGCTAATGTCAAGCAAGCATCAAATATAATCCCTCAGTATAATTCTTCATACGTCAACAAAAATAATTTATTTCGATGAGGAGGAATAAATTAACTTAAAATATTTTCCAGCTGGTCTCAATAATTTTTCTGTTCGTAATTTGGTGACAAAATTGAACGAATTTCTTTTGTAAGTACAGTATCAATCGTAGTTCATTACTTAAGTTTTTGCGAAATGAAAAAATTAAGTATTTTTGTACGAAAAGTTTGCCACTACGTGTGAAATTTTTAGATACCAAAAGGAATATAATATATTGCATTAGATTAAATTTTTTGTTATAATATGTAAGTAGAATCA
The DNA here is from genome assembly GCA_031002005.1 of Vandiemenella viatica. Lineage (NCBI taxonomy): Eukaryota > Metazoa > Arthropoda > Insecta > Orthoptera > Morabidae > Vandiemenella > Vandiemenella viatica. The sequence continues at coordinate 216,893,978 of CM061919.1, forward strand.
TTTTCAGCTAAAATGAGACTTGTTACTGTGGAATAAATATTCCTTGTAGTTTTTTAAAATTAATCCGAATTTGTTCAAATTATATTAAATTTATAGTAGTTCACGCTTTGTTATACAGTTTTGGTGTAATATCCAATATCTGTATTGTATGAAATACTTGATTACAGAATGCGCTTGAAAACTGAAAATATTGTTAAATACAGTTGAATATGAATGATTAATCGCTACAATTTCAAAAGGATTAAATTGCATTAAAATAGAAACTTTATTGAATAATCTCTGGACAAGTGTACGAAGGATATAATGAAATTCTATATGTGATTAATTTTTAATCACTGATAAACACCACGCTCTCAATTCGTAAAAAAAAGCCTTCAGCTGTTATGCGATAGCAAAATGGTGACACATTCATTAGCCATAATTGAGGTTCGTGTTTACTTGTAATTCAGAAGCGTGTGCGGCAAAATGACTCGCGTTTTATCAGCCGTTGTACATGTTGCTTCGACATTTCCGCTGTGGCAATTGCAGGTGCAGAGTGGGACTCCTGCGTGGTTATCTACTTTAGTTGCACGGAGCACTGGACCCTAAGCACCGGGGGGATCAGCGAGCTAATAGTCCACCCAAAATGAAAACACCGGCTAAAGGGAGGGGGGAAAAAACTGTGCTACGCAGGAAACAGCAAGGTGCCTCTGTTATCGGAAGGATCAGTGCGAAAACAACATCTAAGAATGGAAATAACGTCATTCATAGCAGTGAGATACAAAAGCATAGACTACCTAATTACGGGTTATTGCTAGTGACCGAACGTAGTGGGTGATTAATTTTTTTTCACTAAATATACTGACATTATAACCCTCCACTGTGGCTCACAAGGGACACCTTTGACCTCGAACGCTCTGAAACGCACGAAATCATGTTTGGAATAACAATCGATCATAAACAAAACAGTGGTGTGTGTCATTTCCATGCAGAACTCCGGAGTCTAGAACTCCGCGAACATGTAACAAATGAAAAGAGCCTATTGTTCTGTATTCCTGGTCAGGTTATACAGATCGTATCCGTTTAGATGAAACTTTTCCAAGCAAAGATGTTATGCTGGAGATATTACCACCGAAAACAACAAAATATTGCTAAACCCCCAGATATTTACTTCTTTCGGCAATATACCACAAGTGAAGACACATGATCGTTATTTCACCATGAAACTTTGTGATTTACAATCAGTTTGCTGCACCTACATATAAACTTATGTTGCAATATGTTTGGCGTAAGCCAGGTTTTGACATTGACATACCAACATCATCATTTTAAAATGAAATTAGTATGGCTATTGATATTTGACTGCGTGAATGCGAAAGTGATTGGGAATGTGATAACGTGGATTTAGTGTGGTGTGCCCATTGTTCTCTTCCACTTTGTTTTAACCACTTTATCGAAATACCGCATCTGCACTTTGAGGACTTTAAGCACTATCAGCTGCGTGGTACTGTTGTATATGCGTGTTTTGCGCTATATTAACGTATTTTAAGCAGGGAGTTTTTGGCACTGTTGATCAAAAAATGTAATGACACACTGCCGTCATGGAATTATGTATAATTTCCTTCATATGGTATTGATATCTTGTTACTTTGTTTCTACTTGAGGGAGAATGCAACATTTTGCACCGAAATGACACACACCACTGCTTTGCTTATGATCGCTTGTTATTCTACGCATTTTTTCGTGCGGATCCGAGCGTTCGAGGTCAAATTTGTCCGTTGTCAGAGTATTAAGGCCCCGTTCACAGGATCGAGAGACAAAAGGACCAGGTTCGAGTCCCGCGCCCTCGAATCTCCCTTCGGCGATCTCCTTTAGGCGATTGACCGGAATCATCTAAGCCAATGTTTTTGAACCTGTGCTCCCTGAAGATAGCTCAGGGGATCCGCAGGCAGAATATTTTAAATTTAGTCACCGTATTCATACAGTATAAGGCTGTAAGCTGGTATAAATTGTAAGACCAACTTTTTAAAATGGCACGAATATTTCAGTGACTAGGGAAAATTCTGGAATTTCCGGGATGATGACAAGACAGCATTTTTTCTTCACCTTTTTGCTGTCATCAGTCTCTCTACTGTTTTGATGCAATCTTCCATCCCTTCCTATCTTGCGCTAACCTTTCCATCTCAACATATCTCTTACAACCCACATCCTCAATTACCTGCTTCATATATTCTAATCTCTGTCTTCCTCTACAGTTCTTACCTTCGACTATTCCCTCCACAATCCATCATGTCTCAAACTATGGCCTACAATCCTGTCTCTTCTTTCTGTAAGACTCTTGCACAAACTTCTTTCCTTACCTATTATTTCCAAACCTCGATCGTTTTGTACTTTGTTTGCCCACTTAATTTTCAGCATCCTTATTATTACTATTCCTAAAAAAGTCTATTCATTTACAACAGATATGTAGTGGACGGCCGTTTTCTGATGGTCTTGTAGCAGGCGTGGTGTACCATAGTACGTAGTAGTGTTGGTAACATAAGAGGGGATATTAAACAAAAATAAAAAGTGTGTGTAATTCTATTTGGTATATGTAGTTTGATAGTATATTGAGCATCCAGCCTATAGTAACATTATTATTAATTTGGTATCTAAATATTAAGTGTCTGGTCAATATGTAATTAACGTTCAATAATTCACTTCCACTGTATAATTCACTGTATAATTCACCAGCACGGCCATGGTTTGACATACGTGTTAAATTGTAGGTCCAGCCTCGCCAGAGGTGGAATTGCGGTCACTTCTAAACTCTGACATTTGACAGCTCGACAAATCGGTGTTTCCCTACTATTGATGCTATACGGAATTTATTTATATTTATTTATAAGTATCCCGACATTTGTTAAGCGTCGGTCAAAGTGGAACGTAATTACTACTGATTACTTATGTGTGTCTTAATTAAACAGGGAAGGAGCATAAGCCCCGGTAGTATAGTCATCTAATACATTCCATATTCTACTCCTAATTCTTCTTGCAATACACATACAATCCCCATTACCAAAATATGCATTGTACAATTGCAGCACTCTCTTTACCCCCTCCCGTCATCCAATGACTCCCAATGCAGCTCCTTTACCATATCAGTTATCCAATCCCATCGATTTCCTAGAACAGTGATTCCCAAATTATAAATAATCAATTGTTATTATTATTCCTCTGTGATTCACTGATGTGGTGATCGATCTCATGCCCCTACGGCAATTCCCTACATATCTACTTCCAATTCATATCCGTCTTTACTTTAAAATCACTTTAAAATCATTTACAGTCTCAGGCATACTATTCATCACTTCCTTACTTAACTTCTTACATGCACAAATGCCTTATGCTTGAAATCATATGCTAATTTATTATAGTGGTCCTCTCTTCCTTTCCATATTCTGTTCCTAAATCTTCCCTCTATATTTATCAATGCCTAATTAGACGTTGATTCCATGTACGTGTACACAATTTTCTTGACCAGGCTTCTATTATTTAACTATTTCCAACCAACTCTTTTATAATTTTATCACCCCTTTTTCACGAAAAGTCTACTTCTCGTACAGGAACTGTTCCTTTCCGCATCTTTTTCTCATGGTCGCAGCCACTAAGAGCTACGTAGACATCAACTAGCTGTTTCCGCAGGTAGTTAGTATCGTCTCACAGTAATCACAACTAGTTTTGTTAGATTTAGAGCGTATATTTTAATGGTGGAATATCAGTGTTGCCAACTGTGTGTGTGAACCGTTTAATTAGTTTTCTGTATGATTAGAGATATTTTTCTTTCTTTTTTTCAAAATTTGAAGCCTATGGTGGGTAGATTGAGGACTATTGCAGCATTCGTTAGGTGAATGCGGTAAACCACCTGAAACCCGCGATTAGGACGGCGGTACGAGGGGTCGAAGATTCGATTAGGTCCCGCAGTATTTCCCCGAACCAGGTTTTTCGCACGTTAACAGTCTTGTTACTCATCAGTGATAGAACGCTATAATGATTAGTACCGTTATTCAGTAATTAAGGTGCTTGTCTAGAGAAAGGGATTTTCTGGTCTAGTATTGGACCGATAAAGTATTAACCTTCAGCCGCAGCAAAACGTTTTCCTTGTTTGTGTGTTCTTCAAAAACGCTCCGCCGTTCCAGTTAACGTAAGGATGTATTTAGACGCGACAGTCTGCAAGGAAGAGGGAGTTACGCGTTAGAACATCCTCCGATGCTCTTGGCTTGCTCATAGGAAAACAACTGATACAACAATCGACCAGCCTGGGAATTTTTAACTTTGTATTATCGTAGTTAAGTACGGTTTAGTAGTTTCACTTGACTACTTAAATAAATTGTTCAAAATTTAATCTCCTCCTTTTTTGCTGACGGTTTTAAACCTGGTCGATTTCATTAGAGGCGGGAAAGGACTGGGGGCAATGAACAGGAAGGAATTCAGTCACGGTTTTTTTTCAAAGGATTCATCACCGCACTTGCCTGGAGTGATTTAAGGAAAGCATGTGAAACTTAACCTGGATAGCCGGACAGGGATTCGAACCCAAGCCCTCCCTAAGGTGAGACTAGATTATTACTGTATGACTGCAATGTAGTCTTCACGGGTGTACCGCCGGATAGTGTTGTGGAAACACAATATTTCGACGGCTGGCTCTGCCGTCTTCTTCAGGTGATGAGACATGTGTAATGGTCGGCTGACCCACAGGTACTGAGATGGTTCGGGTGCCGCTCAGTACCTGTGGGTCAGCCGACCATTACACATGTCTCATCACCTGAAGAAGACGGCAGAGCCAGCCGTCGAAATATTGTGTTTCCACAACACTATCCGGCGGTACACCCGTGAAGACTACATTGTAGATTATTACTGTTCACTCGTGATGCTCGGTCTCTATTAGTTAAGTACACTGTAACGGTTTTCCTTGTGTACTTAATTAATGTTTCCTTAAAAACAATACCTATTGCTTGATAGGCTATTTGGCTAAAGACAAACGTATTCAAATTATCACTTGTGTTAGAATAACTGACTTCTACCAATCCCCAATTTTTTGTGTATTCACCATACCAAAGGTCCGAGGTAAAGTTTGGTAAAAAATGATAACCACAGCGTATAATGATTTTTTTTTTTTTTTTTTTTTTTTTTTTGCATGTAGCTTTACGTATCGTCGAGGTCATAGGACTGGGAGCAAGGAACGGAATTCGGCCATGACGTTTTTTAGTACCCATCTTGGCATTAGTCTTGAATGATTTGGAGAAACCATGGGATTCCCAAAATTGGATGGCCAAATGGGAATTTGAACCAGTGTCCTACTGAAAGCGACATCAGGGCGTTATTGCTCTACAACCTCGCCCGGTGTTTATAATTTAAAATAAAGTATTCCTCATCAAAGACATTATACTAACAATCAAAACACCTACATGTCTGAACCGTCGTGAGGTAAATACAGATAAAATTAACAATATTAAACTCTTCTTACAATTTGTTGATGAAAGAAAATATGCCAAAACATTTTTGTAGGACTAAGGGAAGTAATCTTCAAGTTGATAACAATCGGGGAATAAATATCGTAATCAGTTAAAATCTTTAAATACCACTAACGTCAAAAGTAAAGAGAGCAGGGAATCAGAATTAGTATGTATTAGTTGTTAAGATTAATAAGCAAAATTTATGATGAAACTCTGTGACGTTCCGGGTCATCCACATAAAAAAAACCCGGTAAATAGTACATAAACTTTTGGGGTAGACCTGTAGTAAATAGACGGAAAATCGTGATTGTTAACCTGTTCCTTTATTATTATTTACCTTATCGGTGCAAACAATTGTATCTTTGTACGATTACAGGGAATTTTCTAGAGTTCTGATGATCATCGGTGAATGAGTGGAGTAATCGGTTAAATTTGTATATCAACAGCTTCGAAGTTAAGACGGGAACGCAGGAAAATTTAATGTTTTATCTAAACTTTCTGATCTCTATACATAATAAAATATAAAACATGTATCGTTATCGAGACCAAAGATATTAAGGAACAAGATGGCCCAAATTGGTTCGACAAAAAGGAGTAAGGTAGTGTCGCTTGTCTGGCGATCAACCATGCTTCTATACAAGAAAGAATAATGGCTTTCATTTGAACTAACGTGTTCTTTAATAGATGGGCGAGGAAGTAGATGGTAAAGTTTTGCAGAAAGAAGATACAAAATGATGGCCCCTATTCTCACCCACAATACATTAATTAGTTAATGAATGAGACAGTCGAACGCAACAATTGATGGTAAGGAATACAATGTAGGACTGTTGATAATAAATCGAAATATCGATATTATTTTTTGAAAATATCGATATTTATGGGTGATATTTTTTAGGACGATACATCGATATTTCGATACTGAAATCTGGATATCGGCTTCGATATTTTTAAAAATAGGTTATCATTTTTCGTTTGCTCTGAATGACACTATGTCCCTAAAATTTCTGTTACGCATAGAGATCAACAAGCTTAAGCAAATCACACTACGTTTCTATAATTAATTTGAAAGTTATAGGTACCAAGTCTATTCAGATTATGACAACAGTGTAGGCAAGGCGTCGCTCACCCAGCACGAATAGAACGCGAGCCCATTGTTTGAAATGAGCGTGTGGATTGTCCAGGGTACTCCAACTTCAAATTAGTGTGTTAGCAGGAATAGTGGGAAGTGTAAATAACAAATAGTTGTTAATTCGAGAACAAGGAAAATAAGACAACTCAGAATAAGCTATCAACATACAAAACTAAATTAAATACCACAACAAATGTTATGAAAAAAAGTTATGTAACTTGGCCATAATACATGCTATGATAGCTAAACTTCTACCTAAATAAATGTCTCAACTGTATTACTTATCAAAATAAGATTTGTCTCGAACCTCTTTCGAGTTTTATAAATTTTATTTATGTTTATGAAACTTATGAGACGCATAATTGTCAATTAAAAAAAAAATCAACATTAATCATTACCAACAGAAACCATTCGAACCTGATTAAGAACAAAATCACAAGTCTATTTATCATTGGGGAGCCTTATTTTTGCAAGGTTTGATTTTATGATATTGCATTTATGAAAGTATCGATATATCGATACTTTTTTCCGATATATCGGCAGCCGATATTGATACTTTTTAAAATATCGATATATCATAAATCAGATATTATTAAAAATATCAACAGCCCTAATACAATGTATAATACAATTTATCCAACTATATATTTCAAATAATAGGATTGTTTGATGACTACGTCATTGAAAAAAACGTAGCACCAGCCAGGGTTAATCGGGATTAATCATCAAAACATAAAGGTGGACGTAGATGCAAATTTAATTATTTGCTCAGTTAAGAAATCCAACTGCGAGAAATAATTTTTGAACTACTCCAATTGCATTAACATCCTCCAGCGGTTTAATAACTCAGTGAAGGCGCACGCTTTCAAAACCCGGGTTTCGGTCGTGAAATTTTTATGGAATTTATATGGATCATATGTGTATGCCAGGACGTCCATGCTTTGGATTTCAAGATAAACTGTAAGTCCAACAGTGACAGAGGCAGAATTGTCGCCTCTTCAAAGCTCTGTCATTTGGCGGACGTACACATTTGGGTTTCCTGGCTATTCATGCTACACGGAATTACTTTATGTATAAATATCCTGACAATTTTTACGCGTCAGTCAAAGTGGAACGTAATTTCAACTGACTATTTATTCTGTGTTTAAGTTAACCTTCATTCCCATTTTCAGTTTTTAATCTTAAATTATTTAAGTAAACTTCAGCACAAACTTTTGCGAATTCAAACGTTTGACTTTATATTCTTTCAGCATTTTTGATTAATTTTTTGCGATGCCCATAGAATGTATTCATATTTTTTTGTCTCAGCAGGATGGCCGTGTCGGATCGGGAGTATGGGGCTATGCTACTAGATGGCGCCACAGACGCAGCGAGCAGGATGCCAGCGCCACGGCGACTGCAGTGATACCTACGAGGAGCTATTTAAAGGCAGCACACAGCACACGGAGCTCTCTTCATGTGTAAATTTCTTTAGGCGAGTTGGGCGATTTTTTAATGGGTAAAATCTTATGAGTTCACATTACCGATTTGCTAATGTTAACAGTGCACCCGTTGCGGTCTCTTGGTTGAGTGATTAAGGTGTCTGACAAGGGAACGAAAGGTCCCCGGTTCGAATCTCTTGGCTTGGCAGGTATTTTCGTAGACCCTTAACCCGACCTACATCACTGGCACAGCTTGTTGTGTAATGTGAAGTACACCATAACGCCTCCGTGGTTCAGAGTCCACGTTAATCTGTAGGTCCCCTCCACCTGGTAATATTACCGGGTTAGGTTAAGGCGGCAAAGCGGAATGTGTAACCTATAGAAAACCTTTCACCAGGTCGTTGAGACCACACGGCATTATTATTACTTAATGATATCTGTAGCTACAAGTATAACGTGTTGGGCGTATGATATTCATTGTTTTAAGGTTTCACTTCTGTCGGAAGCCTCCAATGACTGCCAATTTTTTAAAATCAAATTTGGATGTTGACAATTACTAATTGTGTTTTCTATCTACGCAATTGTTTCAGGATAGTTGTTTTAATGTTCTGTAATCTGTCTTTTGTTTCGCATACAGTGTAGAGTCTTTTTTAAAAAGATTTAGTTAATATTTTTTATGACCTGGTCTATTGTTCTAATTGAATTACCTTCTACATTCCTGTGATTCTCGACCTTCAGTTGGCATTTATAATTAGGTGAAAGCATCTGTTTTGTAATATTTGCAAACGCGACAAGTTGGTGTTGCCCAAATTTGGCAGCCATGTGTTTTCGCTGGTAATAATGTTGATTTGTAGAGGTGGAGTTTTGTTTTATATTAATTAATTGACTGCTGAGAATAGATTTTTATAACACCTACAATATTTAGCCAATTTTCTTCTGTGTGGTGACGGAAGGTGAGTTTTTGAAGTGAAAACTTTTATAGACGCGATACGCAATGTTTGGACGGGGGTAAATCTGTGAGTTCATGACGTCACATCACCAAGGTGCCACCTGTTGCGAGCGTCACCAACACGCTACGTGTTACGCATACGATATGCGCGTTGGACACTTTTCGCAAAATTATTACGCAAACACAAAGTTTTTATTCGATTTTGATGGAACTTTGCATACGTATATTTTATAATAAATAGAAAAAACACTGCTTACGTTTGATTTACAGAAACATAAACCATCTCCTCCTTTCCCTCCACCTTCATTTCTGTCACCGTTGTTCTTACAAATCCACATTTTTATCCGATTTTGATAGTATTTAGCACACGTATACTTCAAAACTAGGCGGTGTGGTAGCTCAGCGGTTAAGGCGCTTACTTCCGAAAGTTTCTCTCTACAGTATATTATCGAAATTTTTGGGATTTAAGGTCTATTTCTGGTCACTAAAGAAAATACTAGGGACAGCTGGAAATTTTGGATTGGCAGAACAGTAATACCACTGAATGCTTCAGAACCAGATATCCATCACAAGAGATCAACAAGTAATTGAGAGTATCTAATGTCAGAATTGAAAAAGTTACAAAACAATACACTGCAAACTGTCACCAAAGCTTTTCTTGAATTCATCTCTAACAGGATTAGATTACCTATATTTTCATTCAATTGCCAAAGTTTACATGCACATGCAGCAGATCTAAAAAACGATGCTATAGTAAAAAAGTCAAATGTTCTACTTTTGTCAGAAACTCGTATAAAAAACGAAGAACCAATTGATATTCCGAATTTCAATTTTGTCTTAAGTTACAAAAGTCTTGAAGTTCAAGACAGTACATTTTAATGGTTGCCATTTATATTTCGTCTGGAAAATCCATGAGGCAGACACGACAATCTTTGTTCGAAAATTTGACGGTTTATATAAAAGAAGACTCTGAAATATTCGAAAATTTTACGATGTACCTATGATATTAAGTAGAGACTTCAATATTAACATTGCAGATGATAAAAACCTACCATTAATTCAATTTTTGAATGAAGCGCTTGGGGTGACTATGTCCAATGATCAAAACTCAGCACTACAAAATATAAAACGATGATGGATTTGATTTTTATAAGATTATAAAATAAATTCCATTCAATTATTTTTGTTTCTTACTTCAATTACCATAACCTTGTTCTATCGTTTTTAGAATTTAATGAAATGATTCAAAATACGAATAACCTAAATACTGTTGAAATTAATGATGATGCAAACAATGAAAATAATTTTGAAAATTATGTTCATTGAAATCAATGTAAATACAAATAGAAAGTATAAACAATATAAATGTATATTAATTATTATTTTAATTAAGTTATATTTATGTTTTGTACTGGCTTACACGGCCATTCATATGTTTTGTTCAATAAATAAACCATACAGAAATGCATATAATTGTTGCATGGAATGCCAATAGATGTGAAAACCAGGCTACTATTAATAATTTTAATTTACAAATTATGAAATTTTTATTTTTGATACTACAATTAATTTGAAAATACAAAATTTCCACTACACGGAATTATTATTGTTTACTATTACTGTAGCTATAAGTATGACATGTTGTGCGTTTGAATTTATAGTTTTAAGCTTTTACTTTTGTCGGCAGTCCACAATTACTGCCTTTTTTATGGTTACACTAAGGTATTGTGATGATTTTTCCAAGAAATCTGTTCGCCAAATATTGTTAAGTAACGGGTTATGATTGTTGGTGAAGTATACGGTACGGCCGTTAATAAAATATTGAAGTTTCAACATTATTGTATGATAATATCGATATTTAATGAGTGATTTTTTTTTGGACGATATATCAATATTTCGCTATTGAAATTTGAATATCGGAGTAGATATTTAAAAAAAATAAGTTATCATTTTCAGTTTCCTTCTTAGAAGATATCAGGTTATTATGGGGAGAAGAGAAAACGATTACCAGTGTAGTTTTTTTTTTTTTTTTTTTTGCTGTCGTCAGTCTTTAGACTGGTTTGATGCAATCCTCCATCCCTTTCTATCCTGTGCTAACCTTTTCGTTTCTACATACCCATTACAACCCACGTCCTCATATATCTGCTTCATATATTCTAATCTCTGTCTTCCTCTACAGTTCTTACCTTCGACTGTTCCCTCCACTAACAAATTAACCAATCCAGCATGTCTCAAAATATGACCTACCAGCCTGTCTCTTCTTCCTGTAAGCTTCTTCCATAAACTTCTTTTCTCACCCATCATTTCCAAAACTCGTTCATTTCTTACTTTGTCTGTCCACCTAATTTTTAGCATTCTTCTGTAGCACCACATTTCAAATGCTTCAAGTTTCTTTCTTTCCGGTATTCCTAAAGTCCATGTTTCGCTACCGTAAAGTGCTGTGCTCCACACATAGAGTTTTAAAAAGTTCTTTCTAATTCCTAGATCAATATTTGAAACTAAAAGGCTCTTTTAGCTAGTGCTATTCTGCTTTTAACATCCTTCCTACTTCGGCCATCGGTTGTAATTTTGCTTCCCAAGTAACAGAACTCACTCACTTCTCCTATAGCATCCGATCCTATTTTATATTTAATCTGCTACTATTGGTATCATTTCTGCTACATTTCATCACTTTTGTCTTACTTTGATTTATATTCAGTCCAAAATCTTCCTTCAGTATTTTGTTCATGCCATTCAATAACTTCTCAATATCCTCAGCCCTCTCTGCTAACAAGACAATGTCATCAGCAAATCGTAGCATACTGATTTTTTCTCCCTGAAAACTTATGCCCCAGTGTTGTACATGCAATAAATTTAATCGTAGATAAAATTTTAAGAAACAACAAAATTTTTAAAGTCTAGCTGATCAAATAAAATTTATTGCACTCAGTGCTTCTGATTAATTACGATCAGAGCAACAAGCAGAAGTTAAATAGAAGGCCTAATATTAATGCTCATTCAAGCAGTCAGCATTCGTTCGAATTCTTGCCTCGACAAGTTGCATAGATTTTCAAAATTTGACTTCTATCTACGCAAAAGTATTAGCATTAATAACTAATCGTAATGCGCTAGGTATGGTAGCTCCCCGCTCGTATTTTGCGCGAATTGGTTACAATTTTAGTTCCATATCAATAGAAGAATTGAACTCCAAATGTTCGTCACATACAGTTTAGTTGTACCACTAACGAATTTGTTAAGAGACGAAACTGAAAAAAAAAAGTCTATCCGTTTTAGATAGTTTCTACAATGCGCTTTGTTGAAAAATGATAGTGATAGATTGATATCTTTAGACCAATTTCATAACGCCAAAGCTACCACCTTGAATCTTCGCATCCAGAATTTGCTTATTTGTAAAGCGTCGGCCGTTTCGAATGCAATACCAATGAAGGGGAAGTATTTTGCTTAATATAGGTGCTTCTCCATGCATAGCTGAAGAAACAACGCCATCTCTCATGTGCAATAAACACAGCTCTTGAAAAATAGGTCCAATATACCATAGTTTTCGCGGGTTTATAGCCGGATATTTTCTTTAAATGTTTCGACAACGTCTTGTTAACGAGAATCAGCAAGATCACTGCAAACCTGTGAAAACTATATTTCAATTATCAGTTGGGAAAATCTCCATTTATATGTCCAATGTAGTTTATGACTTGAGTTTTGGTTCAATGGTTGCTAAATTAAAACAATATTTGGATCAGCTGAGTATTTCAAGGTCATGAAATGACCTAAAATTCTAGGTAGGTAGAAGTCATTTTGATCCTGCGCTTTTAGAAATTCCTTTAAAATGCTTGGTATCTTTTGTCATATTTGTAGCATCTGATTGAATTTCATCAACAATCAATTTTCCAATGCCTGATAATTGCTATAGTCGACCAGCAGAACCTACAAAACAACAAATATTTTTTAAAACAGCTGCTGAAAAATATTGTTACACTCACTTTATATTTTTATTAAGGACTGCTGGAATCAAAGTCCATATTTCTGCTTTAAATTTTTTATTGTAAGCGGAATTTAGTATGCTTAAATAATGCGTGAAATTTTAATTCATTCACCTTACTTTGGAACTTTAGGAAATTAAAACTCTTTGAAACAACACTCCCTTATCGTAGTTCCATACAACTTCCATTTGTCCTAGAAACAGGTACTTTAACCCAAATCATAAGAAAAGAACCTCTATTTATCCAATTGCAATCCAAAAGGTGAAACGTCTTGGGGCACATTTTTACGTTGAACGTTTTATTGTTCACGAGGTTATTAGTGTTAAATTTCTGTTTTACACAAAGATCAGGAAGCTTAAGAAACACATTTAATTTTACTTTGATACGGTATTTAATTTGGAAGGTATTGGTACATCACAAGGGCGTATCCACGATCAGAAATAGGGTGGGGGGGGGGTGGAGCAACTCATATTGGTTGCGAGGAAGTGGGGTGTGGGACTGAAACATGACGATTACTTACAAAATGAAACTCAAATCTATTGAGGAAACTAATTTTTATTATTGATTAACATAGTAATTCAACCACTTAACCTAAGAACATACTATGAAGTTATTTAAGATCGTAACTCAGTTACAGTTTATTATGCAAACATTAATCGTCTCCGATTCTCAGAAATTTTTTCAATAACTTTGTTTGTCAATATCTCGTGTTCTTTCACGAAATTTCGATGCTCACTCATTAGGCATAATTCAGGCAATCTTTCCTCTCCCATAGTGCTCCTGAGCCATTTATTCACTCGCCGAAGCGTACTGAAGGAAACTTGATATTTCTAATAGTGGGAGGGGGGGGGGGGGGCTCTCGCTGGATATGCCCATGGTACACCGCCTACTAAGATGACGGTAACAATGCAGACACGGCATCGGTCGCACATAACGAATCGGACGGGATCCCATATTTTGAATGAGCGTCCGTATTGTCGAGGAAAGTATTACCACAAAAAATCTGATGTAAGCAAGAGTATTGGTAATGCGGAAAAAAAAGGCTTGGCTATTATCCATACTATGATAATAAAACTTCTGCCCAAATAAATGCGAAATGCCTCTACTATAGCTTTATCAGTATTACAAATTCACAAAAGCACAAGATTTCTCTAGTACCTCTACTACGTTTTACAAGTCTTAGAGTAAATCATACACATTATGGGTTACATTTTAGTAAATATGTATAATCCTTAAGTCTCAATTTTCTTCTTCACTTTAAAAAAAAAAAAAAAAATTATCCGTAACGCCGTAAAAAAAACCCATCCTGTTTCGGCAGTTGAAGACTTGATTCAGATGAATATCTCAAAACTTTTTATGCGTAAATAGCCACAAAACTCGGTTCTATTTTTACACAATTTGTTTTTGTAACGTTGTTTCTATAAAGTTTGTCGATATATCGATACATTTTCTTCGATATATCGAATCCGATTTTAATATATTTAAAAATATCGATATATGAAAATGCGATATTTTTTAAAATATCAACAGTCCTAGCTAAGGATTGCAATCCCGCGGGATCCGCGCGGGATTTGCGCCAATCTTGCGGGATATCGCGAGATCCGTGAGGGATCGGTACAAACAGTTTTTTTACGCATACATTTAAAACATAGTTACATAAAACGTTAATAAATTAAATAATAATTAAATTAATAATTAATTTTTAATGTTAAATGATAAAAATTGACAGTCAACAATATTTTGATTGGAAAAATTACATTAAAACTTTTTAACGTGTCTTAAGTGTATTTCGAGGTTTTACATTTTTGTTTTTTAATCTAAACCAATTTTTAAATAAATAATAAAAATGGAAAATATTGAGTCTTAGGTCATATTATGTGCCTTACAATATATCACATAAGTTTAAAAATATGGTTTGCTTCATGGCCAAAGTTACCAGGTATTTCTAAAAAAAAAAAAATCTAAATAAACGTTCCATAACACCGAGAATAGCATTCCATTTCACAAAGTGAAGTGAATATACTTTGTAAAGTGTAGACTTGGCTCAGAACAAGGTCTCATAACTTTTTGTCACTGCAAAAGCACGAGACTTGGCCTTTTTTGCGTGATTCATTATTATATCTCCTGATTCCTTGATTGATATTACAGTTGATTCAATGTTATTAAAAGAAACTACTCACCAACACGTAAACTGTCAAGTATTTCAGATTTACTTATGTGGCGTAACGACATTTTTAGAGTGGAAATTGTTATTTTTTAGTAAGAAAGGAGACTTTCTCGGCGAATGATTGCAATGAAGTCCTTATAGGTTGTATCTCCGGATTTCATTGCAAACACACGAAATTACAAACGTGAGTAAGAGGGCGGAGGCAGCCGTCGAAGTATGGCGTTCCTACAAGATAATTCGTCGATACACCCGTGAAAATTTCACTATCACTTTTTTTACCTTTAATCGAAATAATAACAAGGAGAAGAGGGATTAATCGAAAGCCTGAGCGGCACATGTTAGCAGGTGGCTTTCGTCAAAGAAACGCATTGAGGCGGCGGCCAAAACAACAATACGTCAAAGGATATACAATTTCCTTTTGATAGCTGTTAAATAAATAGGTACGCGGTCGTTAAAATTACGATAACATTAGTATCAACGAATAATCAAATTTTCAGCCGCAAATTAGGAAATTGTCACAATTACTTTATCTGAAAATACTGAAAATGGGAATAATGAAACCGTGAATAAAATGCTGTAACCGTGTAGTTCAGATAACGTGTGCGACACTTAAAAAATAATTATATAGTTAGAAAATCGTACTAAATACGCACCATAAATCAAATTACAGAAATGTGTACTCGAAACAAACGTAAGTTCTGTTGAATACGTAAAAGTGTATTTATTTATTTACTTACGAATGACGAAGGTTGACAAAAACAAACGCTTGTTCACATGAGTCAAATGCCAACTGGAAGGGTACAGGCAAACAGTGCAATACATCCGATAGAGACCGAGTGGGGCAGCGAGTCACGCAGACTGACACGCGTTTCCGCCGGATTTTGCGGATTGCGGATCCGCTTAATTTTGTGCGGGATCCGCCAGACTGTCTAATGATGCGGGATCCCGCTTTGCTGGATTGCAATCCCTAGTCCTAGCATATGGCTATTGATTTGTTGGAGTTTATTGTTATTTTGTTTCGTTTGCTCCTGTCTTCTATTTTTAATAGTTAATTCTTCAGTTTGGTCTTGTTTTCCACACGATTCTACGCGTAGAATAAATTGTGGTATTAACGGTGAAATAAGAAGATGTTTATGATCTAAATAACCTTTCTCACGTGTAGACTAGAAGTTCTACAAACCAGCCCAATTAACCGCCGATAATATGTAAACGTTTTTTTTTTTTTTTTTTTTTTTTTTTTTTTTTTTTTTTTTTTTTTTTTACATTTCATTCCTCCCAGCAGAAGGCTGGGAGGCGGGCTGCTGGAGAGTCATAGGGGACTCTTTTCAGCCAATCTACTACTACGGGGAGGGAAGGGGGATGGAAGGTCGGCCGTGGCCTTGTAGGGAACCATCCCAGCATTCGCCTAAGTGTCTGAGGGAAACCACGGAAAACCTCAGACAGGATGGCCGAACCGAGTTTAACCCCGGTCCTCCCGAATGATAGGTAGGAGGCCAATATTGGCCTCCTCCCATCTCGGTGATGTAAACGTTGACATAGACGTTTATTTATTTGATCAATTGTTAATTTCAGCTGCGAGAAATAATTTTTGCATTTATGGGATTACGTAAATATTCTCGAGAGGTCTGGTAGCTCAGTGGTTAAAGCACTTGCCTACACAATTCAGTGTCCTTGACCAGGGCAGGATGGAATAGATCACATAGGTATAACAGGACGTCCATAGCTGAAAGTCCAGCCACTACAGAGGCTGAATGCGCGGCCTATCGAAACCATGTCACTGAGCATCCGAACTACCCTTTGCGGTCTCCAAGCTATAATGCTAAATGCACTTTATTTATTTAAAAATATCATTATATTATTTAAGCATGTGTCAAAATAGAATGTAATTTCTGCTAATTTATTTTGTGTTGCAGTTAAACTAGCATGGAGCATATGTCCCTGTTGAGATTTTTAATTTTTTTAAAAATATATAAATACCTACTTTACACGTTTTCATCATTTAATGTAAAATTCTTTAATTCACCATGGAGATTTATTCCAATATGTTACTTTTATTCGTACAATAGGAAGTTTTCCTACTCCCTTAAACCTGAGATCAGGTGACAGAGTATGGTAATGGTCATCTGTTGCATTAAAAATTTTACTCCTAATTCTTTTGCCAATAATCTTACAAGCCATATATACAATCCAAAATCCCAGTACGCTTTTTACACACCTCCTAGTTTCCAATGACTGAAACAACCAGTTACTTTATCATATCATTTAATTACTGGAAAGATCACAGACAAATCTAGCTTCCCTCCTATCGAATCTCACCAACTTCTGTATTTTTTTACGCAAAATGTTGTTGCCGTATTACGCTAACATATTCAAGCAATTGTACGAGTAATGTTTCGTCAACTTGTTCCCTCGCCTCCCTAGCGCATTACCTCAAGAACCTGTGAAGGATTATGAAATTTTTTTCTTTCATATGTTATGCTATGACTATTACATCTTTGCTCTTCGAGGTGAATATCCTCCCCTACTCTATAAACATACAAAATCTTTAGTGTTTACTCTGTGTACATGGTAAAATGAATTTTCTTTACATTTCTTTCATTCCTTGTTGACCTACTCAGCTAGATATACTGCAGCTGTTTTTATTATATAATTCCATAACTTCTGCAAACTTCCAAACTTCTCACTGTTGTAAAATATTACCACAATCATCCATTAGAATAATGAGCAGCTAAAGTTCACCTATGATAAACCGAGTCACTCGCATTTCCACTTCCATCTCTTTTGATACTCTTTGCTTTCTACCTTTTAACCTGCCGCAGATGTCTCTCTCTTCTGCGGACCAGTACTACGTTCTCGGTCCTATGGTAAACAGCAGTTCTGCAAACTTAATTTAAACTATGTTTCAAGGTAAGATACTGGGTTTGATACATCTGTTGTAATTTTAACCACACCAGCCTCTTTAAGCTTTTTTAACTTCCTTAATTCCTTTATAATAGCCTCAAGATATAATTGAAATTATATAGTATGTTCTACTTAAGTGGAGTAGCTCCTGCTCAGATTTTCTCCGTTGCATTCCTGAATGATAGTCCCTAATAGTATAATTAAACGAGTTACTTAATATCTCTGATTTTTTTTGTCATATACTCAGTAACTTCGTCTCCATCCTCATCCGCAATTACCATTTTTTTCTTTTTTAACTATGGCTTTACGCTTTGTCGACGTCTAGGTCATTAATTAGATGCAGTAAAAGACTGACAGGAATTCAACTCAACCATGGCCTGTTTTGAAGGCATTATGCAGACTCTCGCATGGATCGATTTGGAGAAACTATGGATAAACCAAATATGGATTTCCAGACGGAATCGTACCAGAAAAATTAGGGAATTGGATTACAAAACTTTGGTCAGAGTATTGGTTGAATATGATAGTGTAGTTTGGGACCCACATTTTGGCTATCAAATACAGGAGTTGGAAGGTGTGCAAAGAAGAGCAGCTAACTTTGTTAGTGGAAATTATTGCAGGACCTATACAGTAAGTGATATGATAAAGGAGCTGGCTTCGAGTCATTGGAGGAAAGAAGGACGGTGAAGAGAATTCTGGGAATGTACAGGACATATGTTAATGATGGGGCATGGAGGGACTTTGGTCAATGAATTAGGAATAGTGCATGGAAGGGAAAAGACGACCATGACGCTCCATTTCATGCATAAGGGAGTGGAAAAATTCTCTTTTGTTGGTAAGTATGTCAGGAATTAGAACAAATTACAAAGTGAAGTGATGAATAATTTATCAAAAATGCTTAAGGAATTAAAATTGAAATTCGTTATCGGATAAATAAATGGGGGTGGAATTAATCACTCCAATCAGAAAATAAAATTTTTAAAAATAAAATGTGGTAAATAGATGACTAGAGGAATTGCCACCGGAGCGTTAGCTTCATCGCATTTATTTTTAATTTTATTTATGGCTTTAGCCTTAGAATAATACAGCCAATAATCTCATACAATACATTCGATTGATTCTAAGTTACACCTTTCTCGAAACTATTAAGATCTGAACGACAGTTGAGGAACTAAAAATTCCTTTTTCTCCTTTCTTTTAGTTTACGGCTTTACGACACGTCAACATCCAGGTCATTGGTGGGAAAGGAAGGGGAGGGGGGCAATGAACGAGGAGCAATTCGCCCATGGCTTATTGAAAGCACCTTTATGGCATTCCCTTAAAAGATTTAGAGAAACCGTGGAATACCTTAATCTAGATTGCTGGACGGCGATTCGAACTTACTTCCTGTGGAACGAGAGCTTGATAACCAAAGATTACATTGTTATGCATATGTTTTGAATTCAAGATTAATGCATGTAAAGTATGTGATTAACACAGATTCCTGATGTATATTGGTACAGGAGCACGATGAAAAATACTTATATGTTTGTAAACCGAAGATATACGAGAATGTTGTTAGAATGTCAACCTGAACTCAGTACACCATATATAGTTATCAGTTTACTTTTTCTTCAGTTACCTGGTCTGTCAAATAAAAATAATGTTTTCTTTAATGGATGTAAAGGAAGTGGAACATTTTCATAACTTTACAAGATTTACGTAATGCTGAAATACAAACAAAAATCTCAATTTTTTCGAATAGTAAGTCGTTTTTCACGTTAATACGGAGCACAATGGCATGTGTTCTTTTTTTTTAAAAAAAAAAAAAAAACAAAAACAAAAACAGAACATATACGCAATTTAGCGCTAATTATAACAATGGAGCCGAACTTTGAAGCGGAGGTTGGTAGGACTGCTTAGCAAGTGTGGAACGTGGAGCGGGCTAAAGTTAGACGAGCGGCGAGGTCCAACGACATCTGAAAAAAAAAAAACTTTTTCCCTCCCTTCCTCGTTACTTTTTTTTCGTCACCCACAAGCCGTAACAAATTCGGAGCGTATCCGAGGTGCTTATTAAACCAATCAACCAGCTAACTAATTAACTAACTCAATTACGACGCCCTTTTAGCGCTTCAATGAACATCATTAGTTGTTAATTTTGGGGGAGAAAGTTTTCTATAGGGAATCGAAGGGACGCAGATTGGCCAGCGTTTTGTGCCTCCGTACGGCGTACAAACTGGCTGCTACAGCGAGGGCGACTTCCACCAGACGTAAACCACAATCTGCAGCGCCGCCGTAAACAGAACGAATTGTGGCTCCGCTCCCAACACACCGCAAATTGCGTTTGCTGTCCCACATTACGTGATACGAACGTAGTTTTGCAACTAAACCGTGCAAGGCGACTATCATCGCGTGCTACCGATGTGAAGCTTCAGAGAACATCTGTACGCTTAGTGCGTTCCAACGGATAGTGTGGTAGAAACCCAAATCAACATTGATTCAGAAAAGGCCGATGCTGCGAAACACAATTTGCCCTTTTAATTCACGACTTGAGCCGTATTATAGATGAACAATCCCAGGTTGATTTAGTATGACAGTAAACAAATGTAGCTACCAGCAACATTCATATCTAGGAATGACTGGGAAAATAAGAGAAATCAGGGCCAGAACCGATTCATTTCTGTACTCATTTTTTCCACGAGCGATTAGGGAGTGGAATAGAAAGGATTTACTGGGCGAGTAAACATAAAATATGACAGGAGTAGCTTTCGATAAAACACTCCGGCCATCCTGATCTGGGTTTTCCATGTTTTCCCTACATACACTTTTAGTGAATCGCGGAGTAATAACAATAGTAGTAGTAGATTCGGCGAGGGCATTTTAAAGGAAACATCCCGGCACTCGCCTGGAGTAATGTGTGGAAACTATGGAGGTCCCAAATCTGGATACCCGGACGGGGATTCGAACCAGCGTCGTCCCGAATGAGAGGGCAGAGAGTTACCGCTCACCCATCACGCTCGGCAGTATGTTTTGAATTACTATGGAAGCAGAGTTATGAAACTGGGACAGCACTATTATACGTCAATTGCATGTTGACCAAACTGATAATACTTAGTAATCAAATGAATAACAGTGTTAGTATAGGCTGGATACTGCGATATACCATGGACTACAAGCAAAAATAAAATAAAACAAACAAGACGTGACACATTTTATGTTGTTTACTTCATCACTCATATGTTATCAGCCCTTTCACTTACAGAGGCCTCTCACACCTGCTAAATGACCATCGGAAAACCGTCACTAACTTAATTCTAAAAGCATCTTAGCTATTTGAACGGAGGTAAATCTATGAATTCGCGTTATCCTGTCACCGACATTCTACGAGTGTTGCGCGTATGCTATACGCGTTGGATGCTTTTTGGACGGGTAAAATATGAGTACGCGTCACCAAAATGCTAATGTTAACAGAATATTTGTAGTTATAAGTATGAGGTGTTGCGCTTGGACAGCAGTGAAATGATACAATATACTTACCGAGTGTTTCAAAAATGGCCGGTACATTTGAAAAATCAGTACAAACTAAACGGGCAGCGATAGAAATACACCGTTTGTTGCAATATGCTCGGGACAACAGTAAATTTTCAGGCATACAAGCTTTCGAAATTAGTTACAATTTTCAACAACAGATGGTGCTGCAGTCTGTGAGTTCGCCATTCTGTAAGTTGTCTTTCTTCTGTAAGCGTGTGCTGTTCACAGATTGCAAGTTTGCTGTGAAAAAATGGTTTATTCCTTAGAATAATTGTACTTTAGATTTTTTTCAGACTGCAGCGCCATCTGTTGTTGAAAATTGTAACTAATTTTGAAAGTTTATCTGCCTGAAAATTTACTGTTGTCCCAAGCCTATTGCAACAAACGGTGTATTTCTATCGCTGGCCGTTTAGTTTTTATTGATTTTTCAAATATACCGGTCATTTTTGAAACACCCTGTACACCTAATATACAAAAATGAATGTTTGCATATGTTCTTGATACAAACACAGTTTTTAACTGATTCTGGTGGAACTTTGCGTACGTAAACTTTAAAAAAATTAGAAAAATACTGTTTACGTTTGATTTACAAAAACCCAAACCCTCAATTTTTGTCAACATTGTTCACACAAACCCACAGTTTATATCCCGTTTTGGTAGGCGGTCTGGTAGCTCAGCAGGTCAGGCGCTTATTTACGAAACTTTTTTCTCTCCCATAGCGGGTTCAAATCCTGTGGTGAGCAGGAATTTTTAGGAGCTGTATTTGATTATATGAGCTACACCGGGACGTTCCGTAGGTCTGATTCCACGTTAAACTGAAGGACCCCGATGAAAGTTATTGACATTTCTGCCTCTGACGCAATAGCTTTGTACATCTCCTTCGAGAAGATTTGACCACTGTTCGGGTTGTGGACTAAGTTAGATTTTTAGTTTTTAAGTGAAAACTTCTTCAGACGTACCGAGCGTGGTGGGTCAACAGTTAGCGTTCTGGCCTCGCATTCTGGAGGACGCGGGTTCGAATCCCCGTCTGGGCATCCAGATTTGGGTTTTCCATGGTTTCTCCTAATCTGTCCAGGCGAATGCCGGAATGCTTCCTTCAAAAAGGTCATGGCCGAATTCCTTTCCATTCCTTGTCCCCAGTCCCATCCTGCCTATAATGACCTTAGCCGTCGACGAGGTGTAAAGCTCTAAGAAAAAAAAATTCTCCAGGAGCTTTGGGTGATTTTTAGATGGGTATAATCTTATGATTTCGCGTCACCGACATGCTGTAGTGGCCTGATGGTTTAGTTGTTAAATTGTCTGACGAGAACGAAAGGTTCCCTGTTCGAATTCATGTCTCGGCGGGAAATGAAGAATCCCGCTAGCGCAGCGCTTTTATACGCTGTACTTATCAGCTTCCCCTACCGGATAACGCGGCTTTACCGCACACACATTCCTATACGAAAACTGGTTACTTAGGTCCATTCTACCTACCTTTACATTTTTGACATGTAGTTCTGAACCACCTGCTGTATATTTAGATACACGCCGGAAGGAGTGAACTGATACTATTGTATAACCAATGCTTTGTTGGTTAGCTGAAGGTTACTGGTTAACAGGGTTACTGATAATAGATTCTATAGTCAAGTGAGAGAACCATTTCCATGTGTTTAAAGTGTTGGCATAAAACGTGGTATTGGTATTATGTCGAGAGCTAGGTGAGGATAAAAGAATTTGAAGAAACCAATATAAAGAAGTGAAAATATATAAAATAATTTATATAACGACCAACTCAACCGTAAATAGAAGACTGAAGAGGAGAGGGGGGGGGGAGAAGGCGTTATATCTTCCAGAAACTGTTTTATTATTTACTACTACAGGAATCTGTTCTAGAACCGAGATTGTCTAATCATGTTTCGAAGTGTTATAAGAGACCTCGTCCAACTCATCCAGATTGTTTTTTTGTTGGTTTACAGAACTGAAGGTGGAAGAATCACTAGAATCCCTAGCGCCGTATCATATCAGTGAGGACAGCATACATGACACACACTAGATACAAGCTGCAGGGCAGGGTATCGCTCGGTCGAACGTCATGCCTCCCCGTCTCCTGAGGGAGCCAATTGTACGGTCGGTATGGCACACGAGCCAATGAGCGATCTCGGTGTGCGTCTGTCCAACCAATAATCGCCCTGTCTTGCCATTACTCTGCCTACAGTGGCATTCAAATCTATAAGCTTCCTGGATACATTATCAGAAAATCTGAACACTTGTCATACCTATACTCAGCGTAAAAAAATCGAAGTATTCTCTTATTTCAGCAAACCTCTTGTAACATATTAAAATGGTTTTCGATGTGTTCATTA
Organism: Vandiemenella viatica; assembly: GCA_031002005.1. Taxonomy (NCBI): domain Eukaryota; kingdom Metazoa; phylum Arthropoda; class Insecta; order Orthoptera; family Morabidae; genus Vandiemenella; species Vandiemenella viatica. Next base: position 216,917,845 of record CM061919.1, read on the forward strand.
ATTATTTGTTATACACACACTTGTGAAGGCTGCAAGTTCGGTTCCGGTTGCCACCAACAGAATGTTGGAAAATGTTCTGAAATGTTTTAGGTTTTCAAATAAGAAGTCAGAAGCTGCTGGAAGACAATAGACATTTTTAATCGTCATCAATGTTTACTGTGACCACAACCTTACAATATGACCGTGAAGTTTTACATCTGAACTTCGTATTTCCGTGATGTAGGTTCCTGCGTTTGTTAACACTTCCACCAGTTTAATAATGAGTTCAACCACCAATAGTTATTAATTACGCGAGATCACACACACTGTTCCTTACAATGAAGTGGCTGTCTTTATCTGTTTGCACCACCTACTTTCACTGTTAGAAACTATTTAATCAACCTGGCACCATACCGAAACATTAACTCACTATATCCAGCACTAATTAATTCATGCTTCGCGTTTTTGTCGGAGCCGCGCATAACACGACTTGTCTCCCAGCAATCGCGACCGCTACTCCCAGACTTCCTATGATTGGTCGAAGTTCGTCACGTGACTATCCGGGCACAGATATACTGCCTGTACGCCCCTGTATACTAAATTCTCTTACTTCTGATGATAATCGAATTCGACTGAAGATATAACTAATTTTCTTAGATAAAAATTAACGCATATGGTACGTACTAGTGGAAACGCTGTCTGGGCTTTCTCGGTTTTTTGCTGCCAGCTCGACCTCTACCTGCCAAATGCTAGAAATACAGTACAGAGGACCGAGCCTGGACGTAAGCTCGAGCTTGACACTAGGCTCGGTCTGCTATTTGCTTGCTGTGTGGTGATGAGGCGACGCTGGTACTCGCTCCATGCAATCGGAACAGCCACAAACTGCATCGCAGTCTTAAAACCTCTAAATAGAAGAATGAAGTAACTGAAAAATTAAAGAGTGGATTGAATATGTCTGTTGTATCATTCTATAAGGCTGAATGTACTTTTACTTTCGGAGTAAGCTATTTACGATTAATTGTAACGTAAGGCATACGTATTTAATGCTAATGGAAAAGTAAAAATCGGCCGATTGCTTCACATTTCAATGTTTCGGCATTTCATAAGAGTGGAACAATTTTTCTACTGAGCATAAGAATGGCCTTTTCGTTATTTACAGTCACGTATGAGAGTGATATCAGTTATGCCATTAAAGTGGGTTAATTGTTGTTCATGAATAGGTACAATTCCTTACAAGACGTCACATATACAGGGTGTTACAAAAAGGTACGGCCAAACTTTCAGGAAACATTCCTCACACACAAACAAAGAAATTATGTTATGTGGACATGTGTCCAGAAACGCTTAATTTCCATGTTAGAGCTCATTTTAGTTTCGTTAGTATGTACAGTACTGTACGGACCAATTCCATGGCCCCCACGCTCTCCTGACCTCAACCCTCTTGACATCCATTTATGGGGGCATTTGAAAGCCCTTGTCTACGCAACCCCGGTACCAAATGTAGAGACTCTTCGTGCTCGTATTGTGGACGGCTGTGATACAATACGCCATTCTCCAGGGCTGCATCAGGGATTCCATGCGACGGAGGGTGGATGCATGTATCCTCGCTAACGGAGGACATTTTGAACATTTCCTGTAACAAAGTGTTTGAAGTCACGCTGGTACGTTCTGTTGCTGTGTGTTTCCATTCCATGTTTAATGTGATTTGAAGAGAAGTAATAAAATGAGCTCTAACATGGAAAGTAAGCGTTTCAGGACACATGTCCACATAACATATTTTCTTTGTTTGTGTTTGAGGAATGTTTCCTGAATGTTTGGTCGTACCTTTTTGTAACACCCTGTATATGAAGCTTCCGTATAAATCATAATGCATTAAATGTGGATTCAAGGTATACTTTATGTAAGTCAGTAACTATAGATAATTTATTTATATTCTGGTTATCGTCGCACTGTGTTGTGATCTCATAGTTTGTAACAGCTCCGTTACATATGTTTATCAAACACATTCACGTCATGTCACTTCATGTCTATGAAGCTGATAGAACGTGCTCAAAATGTTGGTAGTAGTCATTGATATACTGTAGATGCGAAAATGACCCTGATGCACAATCTTTCTAGTTTTCTATGATGTATCATGCGAGGCACGGGCGATGAAGACACTATGTGCTATTACCGCATTGCCAAACCTTCATTTGTTCGTCGAGTCTTCGTTTTTCCACCGAGCGTGTGGAAGTTCCAGCGGTCACAGCTCTCCCGGGCAGAGAGGACTGGTCGCAGAAATAACAGAGCGAGTTTGAGCGTGAGTAGACGGCAATTTGCACGGCACTAGTATGTACAATGTACCGAACCATAGTATTTCGGTTTCCTCAATACGTCTACTAGTGGGTTGGTTGATGACTAGTTCAAACATTAATAACATTGCAGCATGTTACCATATGTGCGGAAGGATAATTTTAATATGATAATTTCTGCCCTTGTTGGAAATATGTCTCTACTAATTTTGTATATCTGACACTTCAGATTTTTTAAGCATTACGACAACGCTTAGTTTTACGACAATTAATGTTCTAGTTCGTCAAAAAAAAAAACCAGTGTTAGTTAGTTATATAAAAATTGTAAGTTCACTTATTATCGGAGCAACTTCGTATCTCAAACAGCAGTAGGGGAGAGCCGGGAAAAGTGGCCACGGGGGTTTTATGGGCCAAGGCATGGTGAAACGTAATGCCTTCTGTTACTCTGAGAAGCCCGGTCTTGCTAGCGTATCATCTCTCGAAGTTATTAGAATATTTGTGGTTTCTGATAAGCCTGATGTTTGGTAAGTGTTCAGTTTATGAATTTATTACTAAGAAATCAGATGACTTACCGCTTCTGAACGAAATTCTTTTGCAAAAGTGACGTTTTTCTGTAAGTTCCTGATTTGGTGATCACGATATTTTCTTTGCATTATTAAGATTCGATTACGTTTTTATAACGGCACCAAATCGGGCTAAGCGACCACCTACTGGTGGCCGTGGCCTCTGTCTGTTGCGCACGGATTCTGTTTGTTCCTATCTGAATATTAACTTTATCCCATGCTTTGAACAGATTCTTTATTATCATGTGAAGCTAAACTGAGTATATTAATTATAATAAAAAACAAAAGTAATTAAATAATTTCTATTTTGTGGTGGTATTTCAACTAATTTTTCTTTGAGCCCAAAAGATATTGCCGTGCAACAATAGTAGGAAAAAGCAAATGCAATGGCCGAAATAAAGGTTGTTTGCAGATTTTCACATGCTAAAAAAGCTTACAAAAAGAAAAAGAAAACAAAATTGAAGGAAAGCATTGCTAGATACAAAATCACCAACTGCAGGAAATCTAACAAAAACAGTGTTATTTGATGATGACTATGATCCAGAATACACCCAGTACCTCTACTGCAACGAAACTTTTCCAGCTCAAGATCACAAGAACGATGGATCGAGTGTCAAATGTGTTACTTTTGGGCTCACAAACTCTCTGATGTAGTTAAACGAAACAGCTAATAATTCGTTTGCGAAAATTCCAATTAAAGAACCTTTTGCCAGTTATAATTTCTATAATTTACAAGTTATTTGACTATTTTTTAAAAAAATAGAGTAACCTACACTTTTTTTGCAAATTTAGAGTGTTTTTAATCACTCATTTCTGATTTTGAAGCTAGCTAGCCACTTTTTGAAATTTTTTTTTTGTAATGGCTTTTAGCTTCGAGGCCATACAGCCAACTCAAGTGTATTTCATTGCTTCACAGTGTATTATTTTTCCAAGTGGTTCTAGACACAACACGATGGACATTACATAGAGACAACACATACACTAAACACCCATGCCCTCGGCCGGACTCGAACCGGCGACCTTCGGCACGTGGAGCTAACACTCTAGCCCCTACGCTACCCAGGCCGGCAATTTGAAAAATTGGTTATTTTAGATACTAAACTTATTGCAAAGATGACTAAAAAATTCTGGTATGTACTAGCGTAGTTGAACTTTGCAACACCAGATTTTGATGCCTTTAGATATTTTGTAAGTTACCTTAAAACATCGTCAAACCTTAGCCTGGCCACTTTGCCACACCTTCTCGTACATCAAAAAAATTTCTGCGTGTCGTAAGCTGATGAAAAGATAAGAATTCAAGTCTTATTATAGTTATTGACGATTAATCGTAATTTAAAGCATACCATATAAGTCTAATCATACATTTTTTTCAGGCATTCAAATATGGTATTCGTACCGGTCGATAGTTAGTAAATTACCATGCAGTTGTTTAACAACACTGTATGATGCACTTAACAAGAAGTACTTAGATATGTATACATTTGAAAGAACAAAAGTAAAGAGATTGATTTATTGGAAGAAGGTCTGATTCTATTAAAGTTTCATAGGTAGCCAAAATTCAGCTGGTGAGCAGTTTTATGCTTACACATTTAACATTTTGAAACCGAGCAAATTAATGATTTTTATGATCAAATAATGGAAAAGTATGATCATATCTCCACGTTGGCATTGTAATTTTTTCCACGGGATTCTAAGATTTCAAAAGTCTATCTAACGCCAAGGACAACTTGAGAGATGGCTAATCCTATTTTCTTGTTTAGAATTGGTTTCTTTAATAGACGCAGCAGTAGCAGACGCTAATTATGAGGTAACATCCAAATACGCGAGGTTTGGTAGCAGCTCGTTGTTAGTTGATTCAGGTTTCTAGACACGATTGCTCCGTGGTTACAGCCACTATAGGAAATAAGGACAGGAAAAACAAGCGTGCAGGAGGAAATACCACTTGCGATGCTACATTGCCTTCGCAGAGCAAATTGAATACAATAAATATCAGTCTATAGTCGTATGAGAAATTCGCAGCGCGATTCAGATGCTCGGACACGAATTTCCAGCGCCCTTCCCTCTTATTACTCGGTACTCTCATTCGGAAACAGAAGAGACAACAGACACAAGAAATAGTTTTAAAATCAAACTGATGTGTGAAGTTAAAGTGTCAGTATTTCCAGGAATCTGTTGTTAAGGTATTAACTGAATCCGTGAAATTGTTGTTTGGTAACATTTTAAGCAAGGAAAAGTTCACAGTTTCATTACTACTGTTTTCAAGCATTATCGGCACAAATACCTGATTTTACGGAATGTTATGGCTTCATTTTTGTATCCAGAAACGCGTCCGCCTACCTGTAACAATAGAAAATGCAGTTAATTATATTTATTAATAAGAAGAAGGAAATGAAATTAGCTGCATAATAACACATCATATTACGTTTTTCCAATGCGCAAAGTAAAAATTGTAAACATTATATAATCATTCATCAGAATATGTAATATGTGAGAAAAACTCCTGCTTAAGAAATCTAAACATGCTGTTCAATTCTCTAGAAGGAATCGGTCGGTGCACTTGTAGTTTGATAAACTAAAATAAAATCTATAACCATAATCTGTTGATGGGTCTCAAATGCCAGTAATGTAGTCTTCTTGTGGTGTCTGTTTCTATATAAAATGTAACATTAGATATCAAGTGAATGAATGAACGACGAAACAACCAACTATAAACAAAATGCGGTCATTGCTCTAGTACATTTTGCAGATAGCATATCAACCAAGTCAGTTTTAACGTTTTATGGATCTTCGTTTAAATACATTCAAATATTGCAATCATGCTGAAGGAATGACATCATATAAGTAAAAAATTAGTTGCCCACAATATTACCTGGATCAAAAATCCATCTGGAGTTTGAAAAACATTTCTTAATTTTTCTGGGTCCATTTAGTGATTGGTGCAGAAAACCAGATGTTTCTCGCAGGCAATTTCTGTCAAAAGATCTATTAAATTCAATAATACATGACATTTAGGTATCTATATATTAGTATATTAATGTGAGTGCGTTTATTGGTGATGACTTATGAAAATAATTGACTACGTGTGTGCATTTTTGAGTGAATGTGTGATTGTTAAATATAGGTATTGTTTACAAAAGTGACAAGAAATTACCTGTGTGTCGAAGTTGAATAACTGATTCGCGACTGCAGGCAGCGAATTAAGCTCGGCCACCCATCAGTTAGTGCCCAGAGGGATCGCACGGATGGGTGACGAGGAAAGGCCGCTCTGCACTTCAGCGACATGCACGTCGAGCGCCTCATTGAACTCGGCCTTGCCAGCGGACGTTGTGACAAGTGCAACGAATCAGCAAATGAATAAGGCTATCGAAATGGATGAAGATGCTATGCCAGCCGCTGTGTTCAACATTCAGCGTATACATGGTGACGTGTATGCGGTGAGCAAAGATTTAAACCCAAGAAAGCGTTCCACTACTCCACCAGAGAGGACCAACAATAAACAGCCACGCGCCGTCAACTACAGGAAAGATGAGACGCGTAAATCTGCTGGAGTCAGCCTGGCAGTGACGAAACTTGGTTCAGCCAAGAAACCAAAGAATGCCAAGGTACAAAAGAAGAAGACCATCGAAGCCGCTGACAATACTGCAGCCTCGGTCTCCGGGCGGAATGGAGTCAAAGGGCGTCGTTCTCGCACCCAGAATTGGCAGCCAGACCAGGAAGGTTTCATAATGCCGAAGAAGACAGCAAAGCCCCCACCTTCACTGGACCCAGCTGCGATGGAAGTAGAAAATCGTTTCACTGCCTTGACTGTTGACGACACGCCGCGAAAGGAGCCGAGATGCGACTCCATACCACCTATTGTAGTGGAATTCGCAGAAAACTACAAGACCCTTCATGATCGGGTGGCAGATGTCATCAAGAGTCCATTCGCTGCGAAAACCGCAGGTGGTGACAAAATCAAATTCAGCATGACTACTACCGAAGACTTTGTGGCCGTCACTTCTCTCCTTCAACAGTGCAACATCCCGTACTACACTTTTTCGACCGGAGCGGTGAAACTGTTGAAGGTGGTGTTTCGTGGCATTCCCAGGACTCTGCCAACAGAGACATTGAAAGAAGAGCTGACAGAAATGGGCTACGAAGTGAGGTCTGTTGCTCAACTTCGTCGCCCCGGCAGTAACGATGTAATGCCGCTTTTCCTAGTAGTATTACCAGACCTGCCCTTAAATCGCACAATATTTGAGGTTGACAAGCTGTGCCACCTCAGAGTATCGACAGAGAAACTGCGATCTTCGGCTGGACCGCAGCAATGTTTCAACTGTCAGTTGTTTGGCCATGTGGCACGCCATTGCAAAATGCGCCCGGTGTGCGTCAAGTGTGCAGGGCAACACGACGCAAAAGACTGCCACACGCAGAAGGGCCGTGACCCACCAATCTGTGGAAACTGCCACGGCAACCACGTTGCAAGTTGGAAAGGCTGTCCAGCCTATAAGCGAGCCCGCGATCGTCAAAGAGGAGTGGGGACAGAGGCTCCTCAGAGGCATCTACAACAGCAGTCAAACCAACAACAAACGTCGCAGATCAGTGAAATATCAAAATCAACGAAACCGAATCCACAGAAATTGAAGAAAACGAAGAAGCAGAAGGGCAAGAAACTGGCATCATCCAAAGTGCAATCAGACTTATCCTTCGCTGAAGTAACCAAAGATGTGATTGATGTTTCTCTCCCCAAACAGTCACAGTGCCAAGACACTTCGACGCAGCCGGTGAAGCAAGGCTCAGTTACAAAGTCCGAACAACCGATGGCGTTGCAGACTGTACCACCAAAGCGTCAGAAAAGACAAGGTCTACCACACCAGCATCCAGATGAAGCAGCAGAGACGAACGGGACAAACCTCGGGAGACTAGTCAATATGCTTGAGAATATACTTAGCATGATGGTCAGCCTCCTAACGCGGCTCGATAGAATGTCTTCGGACATCACAGCTGCAGTGACGTCGGCGCTTGCCAACACCACCATAACCCAGAAACGCAACCATGAATAGGAGGCCTCACATTCATAGCCTCACTTTCTGTGTGTGGAATGCTAACGGCATTCATGGACAATTACTTGAGTTTCGACAATTTCTGCGGGAAGAAGATGTGGACATTTGCCTCGTCAGCGAGTCCCACTTGAAACCTTGCCTACGGGCGGCAGCACCAAACTACTGCTGCTACCGGAAAGACAGACTGACGGCCGGTGGGGGTGTTGCGCTGTACATTAAACGCGGTATTCCTCACTGTGAAGTCCCTCTTCCTCCTCTTCAGCAGGTAGAGGCTGTCGCTGTTCAGGTGAAAACATCCTCAGGCGCTATCACCGTCGTCGCAGCCTACCGACCACCACGCAGAGTGCTTGAAGAAGCAGACATCGCCGCCCTTATCACACTTCCTGGTAAAATCCTGATTGGTAGAGATATGAATGCAAAGCACCAGGATTGGAATAGCAGAACTGCCAATCCGGCTGGTAACCTCTTAAGACGCTTGGCTCACTGCCACAACCTATGTGTATGGGCACCTGAAGAACCAACGCATCATCCTGCAAATGGAAACCGGCCTGATGTTCTTGATATTGTTATAACAAAGGGAATCACAGGTTTTGTTTCGGCAACAACCCTTAACAGACTATCTTCGGACCACTCTCCTGTGCTACTTGAGGTCGACGTTGGGGAGTGGCAGCCAAACAATCAACCAATTCCTGATTACAAGCGGACCGACTGGGACCGGTTTAGGGAAGTCGTAGCGACTAAACTGGAAAGCGGTACAGTGGAAGGAAATGTTGAGGAGGCTCTGAGATTCTTCACCAACACCGTAAATGAAGCTACAAAAGTCGCCACACCACTGGTTCATACACGCATAGAACGTTCGTGCCAGCTTCCACCGCACCTCATTGCGCAGATCAGAAACAAAAATCGGATCGCCAAGGAGTGGAAACTAACGAGGAACCGTTCCACTCGCCGCCTCCTCAATCAACTGCAGCGAGAGCTGAAGGCAGCGTTGGTAGAACACAGAAATCGTGAGTGGTCCGCACGTGTTGCAATGCTGCGACCAAGCGATGGCAGCATGTGGAACGAAACTAGGCGACTCACCCGCCGGAGGAAGCCGATACCACCACTCCACGGCGAACGTGGTCTTGTATTTCTGCCGGAAGACAAGGCTAACGCGCTCGCTGACAACTTTGAGAAAAATTTCCAGGCCGTCGATGACGACGTTGACGACCGCCACATTGTAGCAGTACGTCGCCGACTGCGACGGTACATGTCAGCCAGTGATGACCATGACATCATTGCGATTGAGCCGCAGGAGGTAGCTAGCTACATCGCCGGGTTGAATCCGCGAAAGGCACCTGGGCATGACCAAGTGGACAATCGAGCACTCAGAAATCTACCACCAGAAGCCATCAATTACTTGACGCGGCTCTTCAATACCATCCTGCGAAATCAGACTTTCCCGAGAGCATGGAAGCATGCCATCGTGGTCGGTATTCATAAGGCTGGGAAAGATCCAATCTTTCCCCAGCATTACCGACCAATCAGCCTGCTACCCGCGCTCAGCAAAGTGTTCGAGCGAATTCTGCTGAAGCGTATTGACACCTACATCCAGGCTGCAGGCGTCATACCCGATCATCAATTTGGGTTCCGTAGAGGGCACTCCACAACGCAGCAGTTGATGCGTGTTATAGAGGCAGCCACAAGGGCCTTCAACGAGAGAAGCTATTGTGGTTTGGTGTTGCTCGATGTCGCCCGTGCATTCGACTCAGTGTGGCATACGGGTCTGCTCTGCAAGTTGTACGAATGGGGCTTGCCTGGACCCTACGTGAAATTGATCCGCAGCTATCTGTCAAGGCGCACATTCTGCGTCAGGGTTGGTGATGCCATGTCAACACGACGGCGCATTCGTGCAGGTGTACCACAGGGTTCAGTGCTGGGACCAGTTCTTTATAACCTGTACACAGCCGACATTCCAGCACCTGTAAATGTGAAAACAGCCACGTACGCCGACGATACGGCATTCTTTACATCCAGCCGTAGCAGAGCCATCGCCACGAGACGATTGCAGGAAGCTCTTCAGCAGACGATAGCCTGGGCCAGAAGGTGGCGGATAAGTATAAACCCTGTCAAAACGCAAGCGATTATGCTGACGCGACGCCTAGGACGCCGTAGTGAGCAACTACCTCACCCGCAACTTCAGCTCAGAGGTAAAACCATTCCCTGGGCACCAACTGCTCGTTACCTTGGTGTAACACTTGACTGTAAGCTGACATGGCGAGCTCACATCAAGGACATCAGGCAAAGGGTAAGTGCTCGGCTCCATTCTCTTTACCCTATACTTAACCGGGAAAGTTCGTTGGTACCACACCTAGGAGTTGCCATTTATTGCTCCTTGATTAGGCCGGTAATTGAATATGCTTGCCCCGTCTGGGGGTACGCTGCTAATTGCCACCTGAGAAAGTTGAAGGTGCTGCAAAACAGAACACTGAAGCGGGCACTACATCTGCCCAACCGTTTCCCCACCGTCGCAGTCCACGAGGCGTCGGGAACAGAGAAGCTCATTGACAGGTTCCGGCAACATGCCTATAAATTCTACAGAGCAGCACATCACTCTGCCAATCCACTGGTCAGTTGTCTCGGCGAATATGAAACTGCCGCTGACAAACATAGCAGGCCATTGGTGCTGACGGAGCGCTAAGGACCAACTAATAATACGCCACCAAGACGACCAATCAGAAGTGAAGAGAAGACCACTCTAGAGAAGACTGAGGGAGGAAATGTCTCAGGACAACAACCCCCAACCGACCAGCTTTAATGCTGAGACTGGCGAAGATGTATGTATGTATATATTTAGGTATCTACTGAAACCACATTACATCAATTCTATTGGGTATTTAACCCGCTATCCAGGATCTGTTTAAATAGAGTTCTTCCAATAAAGTCAATATTGCACATTAGGGATGGGCAATCAAAAAAATATATCGATAAATATCGAAACGATATTTACAAACACTATCGATATATATCGGGGGAAAAATATCGATATTTCGATATTTTTGGCTAAAAGGAGTAATTATCTAAAAAAATCATATAATACATCAAAATATTTAAGAAAATTCTGAAAATTAAAGACACAGGTAGAAATTATACAAACTTTTATTAATTTATTATTTTTTTCAATCAATCAAACCAGTATTCGTCTGATATGGACATCAAAAGGACTCTCTGTTTTATGTGCTCCCCTGTCAATCTACTCCTGTTGTTCAGTACAGCTAAGTTGAGTGCAGGAGCCACTCTCTTGGACGACACAAAAGAAGCTGGAGCACTGGCAATTCACCCAAAACTTTACTGGGTCTGATTTTCTGTATATTAATGGTTGGTCCAGATACTGCCTAAGCTCATTAGGAACTGAGCCAGAGCTTGGAACCCCTTGCTTAACAGTAGTGCTAAGGGATAATAGATTTTAATGTGCGGACCAAATTGATGCGTTATCTGCGATATATTGTGTTGCTGCTGTAGACCTTACTTCTGAAGAACTTTGTCCTCGTCGTCTAAGTTCCAAGCGAATATCATTAATTATTGTAGATATCGCATTTGACACACCGATTGGAGAAGTGAAGTGTATACGTTTGAAACGCGGGTACAAAATGGTAGCTGCTGCAAGGAATGTATTTCCTTCTAAAGGACTTAATTTCTCTTGAATTCTTTGGAGTAAAGCCTCTTTTACCGTGAATCCTAAAGTGGTCGAAGGAGTAGCTTGTTCCGTTACTTGTCGAATCAGATTTGTAACAGGAATGGCTAAGCTAGCAGTCACATAATTTGTACCACTAACCTCTTCGGTGGCTTCTTTGAAAGGAACAAGCAGGACAATGAGGTCACGTATTACATTAAGCTGTTAAGTTGCAACCATATCAAGTGTGTTTATATTTGACTGGCTTTCTGTAGCTAAGATTTTAGCTACAATTGCAGAGAGTCTGACAAATCGTTCTAACGTATTACAGAAGGAGTTCCATCTAGTGCTAACAGCTTGTGTCAAAGTCAACACCTCTCCTTCCTTTTCCCCAGATGCTTCTTGTTCAGATCTTAATAGATCCATAGCATTAACAGACTGCTTAAAATAAGTCACAATACCTTTTGCATGATCGCAGAGTGCTGCAAATGAATTATTTTCACTTAACACTACATCAACGATTTTCATCATCAGGGCTTGACCAGTAAGTTGCAATTTCTAATCACCAAACCTCTCTGAATTGCGTATGGTGCAAGGGCATACGATGTTGTTGATGGTGATTCATCCGTTGGATTAGAATGTTAAGCTTGGCTCCCCCTTTAGAATGTTTCGCAAAAGTAGGCATGAACATGCCGACACCGGCTTCCACCCTCTCCCTTCTTTCATCTCTCATCCACAACACTCCATACCGAGCCACACCGTGTCACTGTCATACACACTTAGGAGCACTGTCACACTGAGGAAGTAAACGGGGATTTTTTTTTAACTCCTTAACGTCTCTTAAAATTGAGGTCTTTAGAGACGGGAAAGGATGGGGACAAGGAATGGGAAGGAATTTGACCATGGCCTTTTGAAGGAAGCATCACAGCATTTGCCTGGAGTGATTTGGGAAACCATGGAAAACGCAAATCTGGATGCCCGGACGGGGATTCGACCCACCCTTCTCCCGAATGCGAGGCCAGAACGCTAACCATTACACCACCATGTTCGGTGAAACGGGAAACCACCCCAGTTCATCTTCCTAGGACTTTCCTTGGAGGGATATACATCACCCATGGTAATCGCTTACAACCTGACACGGGAGAGGCGTTCGAAGAGGACCTTACTACCAGTAAAAACCATTGGTGTCTCAGTGAATAATAAATTAAAAACCGCTCTCACTACATCAATCGAAGATCACAAGAAAGTATTCTTTAGTGGGGCTGTAATTCACGAGAAAGCTATATGCATATTTTAAAGAGCATTACAATGAACTTTAGGATTGAGGATTTAAAGCAATCCAGAATTGGTTTATTATTTTCAAAGTGCGATAATCACTCCATTACATCAAAATTTTTCTGTATACTTGGAACGTATTCCCTATAATCCTATACAAACTAACGTTCTGTATTCAAGGTTTCCGTATTCAAGATTTTCGTATTTGCGGCTAATTTACGGAACGTATTCCTTGCGATTAAGGAGTTTTGACTGTAGACTAGATTGTAGACATTTAAATGAATTAACAGTTATTCATAATGACTTGTGGTTCATCAACCCATTAATTGTTATTCGTAAATGAAAAAAAAAAGTTGAAAAGATAATATTTAAACTACAAAGATAAAACAACCGCTTACATGCTAACATAAAAATGATGTTAACGTAAAATTGTTAAAATTTAAAAGCTTTTTTTAACCTATCAACCGCTGATGAAGCTGTTAAATTTCGACGAATTCACTTTTTAAGACACTTTCAGAAGATTGGATATATACGTATATTTATCCTATATACATGTAACGATTAAATTGGATACTGAATTGCGTTCGTAGGAAAAATATCGAATTGGTGGCTAAAATCGATACACTAAATACAATATCGATGTATCGATATATCGAAAATAAAAATATCGGCGATAAATATCGATATTTTTTAGAAAAAGTATCGATATATCGATACATCGATATATTTTGCCCATCCCTATTGCACATTATCAGATGAGGCATTGCCTATTTGAAAAGTGTCCAACCAGCGCTTCCTCTATCCCCCTAGTGATTTTCGGACCTCCGTTGATAATATTCAGTGTCGCTATGCCTCGAATCTGGCAACAGAATGGGCAATGTTTAGGGCAGTGCTGTAAATTATTAAGCGTGTATAGCAACTTTATAAGTCTTGGTGCGTTTGGTAAATATATAATAAAATAAAAGCATGCGTCTTATTTGAAAATAGCTTGAAACGAGGATCCGCTTTTACGGTGCTGGAACAGATATTCATACACTGAATGCAATACTTCCGACAGTATTAACAGTTAATCGATTTCTTTAAATGAAACACTAGGCAAATGTTAAATAAAGGTTTTAAAGTAGGTAACAAAACATGCGAAAAATTCTATGAGTTTTCGTTCATGCAAAATCTGTTAACGTATATAAACGGATTTAAAAAAAAGAAAAAAGAAAGATATCCAAGCAGCAAAATCATAAAACTACATGCACGATGTGAAACAATGAATCTAAGAACGTGTAGCACTGTTGATAGTCTAGTAATTGTATCGAATGCTCAACATAAATATTACTATTTATACTTCATATAGGAAGGCTACTGTATTATTATCAATCGGTTTATATTACTTTTTTTACAAACATTTTTATATAGATGTCATATTACTGTTAACAATATCCTTTAGCTCATACAGTACCTTTATTTCAGTTTCTGATAAGTTTATAAATATTACATTTTGAAAAGCTTCATGGTATTGTTCAGAATATTCGGTGGTAAAAATACTTTGATTGGTAAGTCCACTTCCAGCGGGGTATTCCGAATGTTTGAGAGCCTTTGGATTTTCCAATTTTCAAGTCTAGCATCGTAATGTTATACGCGATGTCAGTGTCGTTCCAAGGAGAGAACTTAATCGTCTGCCTCCTAAAAGGAGTGGTGCACGAGATACACCTTCGCTGAAGAGAAGACTAACAATCGTTTTTATTATAATGGAAAATGATTAAGCTGTATAGCATATTCAGACGATGTGGCTTTTCATCTCACTTCCCGGAAAACACGAATAAAGTTTCAAACACTAAAAAACTCTGTTTGCCAGCAACGAATGCTAAAGTCAATGTTAACAAGTCTGTTCTTCCTTACACTGATAAACGATTTGCAGACATAGAAAAAGTCAAGAATCAACTAGACATTTTTCACTAGCTATACAACTAGACGACAAACGTTTAAAAATGTTAACAAACTCCTGGAACAACATTTTAAATAAAGTCTTATCACTTCAAAGGAAACACAGCTACAGGAGTCTAATCATGGTGCAAAAGTCAGGACAACTACTTGCGTCCTAGAGAAAATTAGGTACAGTACTTAGCTCAAATGGTACTGGGATTTTCCCACATAGCGGTAAATTTGCAGACAGGTTAGTTTTGGTTTGAGTGGCAAAATGACATTTTTAACGAAACTTGAAACTTTGAATTGCCAATAGTCGAAGGAAGGTTTGGAGGTTATAAAATTAATGGCTAGATTTTACGCCTTGCATGCAATAGACTAGTTGAAAAGTAGCTTCACATCCACCATTAGAAAGCATTACAAACTCAAAGCATGACCGCTCCTTTTCATTTAGATAGTATCTCAGTGTTCAGTACTAAAAGGCTGGATCAGTAAGTCGTTCCATCTGGAGTGAAGTCTTACTTGTACAAAAGAACAAATTAATTACTATTAATGAGAAACTGTTAAGAATAAATTTCTCAGTAACGAAACAAAGTGGTAATACAGACAGCCATCCACACCGCTTTACATGTGGTGAAACACAATGTAGCTGTGTATGGCTCAGATCAAAATTGTAACACCTGGAAAGAACTACAATGCACGGTATTTCAATAATTTACATTGACCGGTGGCAAAATAAAACACTGCAAACATGGTTGGTGGGAAAAAACTGTATGATACATTTGACAGCAGCTTGAAAATAGCTATAACGAATACATTTCCTTTATGTAGAGACTACTTCAACACAACAGCATCTCCATATTTCATATTGGAATATGTTCTACTTTCTTGTTAGCAAGTGAGGCTTAGGGAAAGTGAAAATTGTAGGAATAATCAATTATTTATCTAGGTAGGCCGCGGAACAAAAAGACTGGTATTAAACAGTACCTCTCAGATATGGGAAGTCATCGGCATCACAACATAGATACGGGAAATTTTTGTGATGGTGATGAGCATTTATCATGTGAAATGCAAGCGCTGGACAAAGTTTAGCTGGTTCTTTTTTTATGGCCTTGCGCCTTGTTGGCGTCGAGGTTATTAAAGTCTGTTTTTTTTATTCAGCCATGGCCTTTTTGAAGGATGCATCCCGGCATTCGCCTGGAGTGATTTGGGGGAACCATGCAAACAGAAATCTGGATGCCTGGACGGGGATTCGAACCCGCATCCTCCCGAATGCGAGGCCAGAGCGCCATAGCTCACCAACACGCTCGGTAGGTTAGCTGAACCAAGTTATTTTATGAAAAAAACGTTTAAGAATGTTTTAGTGAATTTTTTGTTGTTGTGTTTTTTTGTTTCGTCCGAACCAGACTTTCTGAACAACATGTTTTCAGAACGGCTATAAAGAGAAAAACCCTTGAAATGAAAACAATGTCGAATGCCTCTGGTAACCAAAGTCTCGAGTGCTCAAAGTAGATTACAATGAAACAGTACCATCACAACACCGGGACGAATCTTGTGGCTAACGACTACTCTGTGAAACTGGTCGATGGTGGAAGCTGGAATGGACAGCTCAATCCAACCGGCCGCTCTGAAACTTTGATGCAAATGAATTACTGATAGCAAGCCTGGAACAGGGTGGGCGCTCGGCTTACAGTGAAGCTTCCTGCAGTTGTTTCCGCTTCATGCGACGCGCTTGCAGTTAGAATACGGTACCCTATTACCCACGGCATTTCAATGAATAGAACTATTATGTTACGAATTGCGCTCGATGAGTATTTGTGGATAATTGACTGTGTGTTCATCAAAAGACCACTCAGCAACGTTTTGAGTTTTTATTTCAGTTTTTGACTGAATTTAAAGGTCTCTTCCAAAATACTGAGAGTTGCGTTCAAGTAGAAGCCAGCAGATCAGGATGGTCAGAGACTAGAAGCAGGGTTAAGCAACAAAGTAGTTTGTCTTCATTACTTTTCATAAGCACTATTGACAAAGTTATCAAGCTGGTAAAAAAGAAAGACAAGGACATTAAAGTAATGGTTTTCGTGGATGTAGTTATGATTTGACGGAAGGGGGGGGGGGGGTGAAGAAGAACTGAAATAAGGACCTACCTCGTTTTAAGTTGAACTTGTTTGGATTTAAAATAAGTGAGAACAAAACTGTATGTTTTGCAGGCAGCAAGAGAAGCAAGCATTTTTTTTTTAACTGCTTTACGTCTCTTAACAGCGAGGTCTTTAGAGACGGGAAAGGATGGGGGCAAGGAATGGGAAGGAATTCGGCCATGGCCTTTTTAAGGAAGCATCCCGGCATTTGCCTGGAGTGATTTGGGAAACCATGGAAAACCCAAATCTGGATGCCCAGATGAGGATTCGAACCACCGTCCTCCCGAATGCGAGGCCAGAACGCTATCCGTTACACCACCACGCTCGGTAAGCAAGCCATTAAAGTTAAATTAGGGCAGCATGTATCAAACTTTAAATTCCTTGGCAGTTTTATGTAGCATTTAATAGTGTAATTACAAAAATAAACAATAGGATTAAAACAGATGCAAACGTCTATAGCTCTGTTTACAGATATTGTGAGATAAAAGTTTTCCCCAGGCAGCAGAAGTATCATTATAGAAAACATACCTGTTCCACATCTTAACCCTTTGATTAGAAGCTGTGACAGGAATTAGGTAGGACAGTAGCCATGTTCAGGTGTGAGAGAGGAAATTTTTCAGATTATTTTTTCAGGAGACTAGAAGGGCCAAAATGAGAACCGAATCAGTCTGACTTCAACTAGGACAACAAAATAACTTTCTAAACTTTTCTGGAGGATCAAGATTCATATGATTTGATCACTATTTGAAAATGGCGAAAAAATGTATGAAAAAAGTACAAAAAGAAAAATGGGAGAAGACACTGATGAGAAAATAGGAAATTATGGAACGATGACTCTAAAATTGCTTGCCAAAAGTGAAAGTATTAGCCACACCCGGTACCAAGTCGTAGATTGTTATTAACATCGATGGTTTTGCCTTTTCGTAATTTATCCGAGAATAAGAACAGCGATAGTTTCCATTTGCTTTCTACAACGTGTAATTGTTCGTAAGTGTTGCTGTATGTTTGGATAGTGGTTTGTCTGTTTGGTGTAGAATTTCGTTTGTATTGTGGATGAGATACGAACGAAGAAACAGGGTTAAGTCAAGTTTCAGTCGGTTCAGGGCTTCTCTTCCGAAAGACACCGAGGAGTCCAATGAGTTTACGATGGACGAACCAGAATCTACCGTTGCAAGAGCCCCCACTGTGGAGACTTTTAGGATTTAACTTATTACTTTCATAAACAATATGGCGGTTAGAAATAGTGCGCCACCACCTTTCCTATCCTGTTGTCGTTTTCATTGGGGCCGAGCGTGGTGGGTGAGTGGTAACGCTCAGGTCTCGCATTCGGGAGAACGCGGGTTCGAATTCCCGTCCAGGGATTTGGGTTTTCCATGGTTTCCGCAAATCCCTCCCGGAGAATACTGGGATTCATCCTTTAAAAAGCTATAGTCGAATTCCTTCCAGTTCCTTGCTCCCCATCATAATGACCTCGACGTCGACGAGGCGTAAAGCCATAAGCAAAAAAAAAAATTATCATTGGGGCTTTACAGAGCTTGAACTAGCTAACCCCGAGTTAAGGTCTGGCCACACTAGACCGAGCCGAGCCCGCGCCTTCACCGCAGCATCACTCGGCCGTGTGTCGGCTCGCCCCCCTCGCGTCCACACTGGTCCGTAGCACGGCCGTGTGACGGACGGGTTCCTACTCGGTCTTGAATCTCCTTTAACGTGTACACTTGGCTGTTTCACGAAATTAATGTTAAAAAATTACCTTAAAAGTGATTTGGGTATCGTAGCTGCGGCTACCCCCGTAGAGTACTGTACTTTATAATCTACGAAAGTAATAAAGTATGTTAAAATATATAATTACGAATTCTTTCTCGGCGTTGAGAATATAAATAATGTTCTCGGGTGACTAGCCGAGTTATAGGAGTGTTATAATAATCACACAATATTTCGGCGCCATCTTCCGGTGATTGAGAGCGCCTAAATATTGTGTGATTATTATAACACTCCTATAACTCAGCTAGTCACCCGAGAACATTATATATATACGTTAAAATACTTTTTTTTGTCTGTCTCCTGTTATCTCCTAATTGTTTGATCTCTTATGCAAATAAATAGTATTCCAAAGCTGTTTTAACAAACGATCGTCACACTGTATTGAAAGATTTTCGTGTATTTCTATATAGTAACGATTAAATGTCAAGCGTCACTCACTTCACATTTAACGTGTTTGTTTTGGTTGAGGTTCCTTTTCGAGTCACTCAATATTTTTTTAAACAAAAAAGAATAAGATTATTATCCATTTTATTTTAATGCAAACCACAAAGATTCAGTAATATATTAATAATTTCATGTGATCTAAAAACTCCAGTCACGGAGTTACTTATCGGCTGCTCAGTACACCTCTATCGTTGTCACCTAATTTGAAAAGGAAAACTACAGATTAACGTGAAATTCGAAACACGGAGCGTCCTAGCATTTTAGCATTAAAAAATCAAAGCTTTTCCAGAGGTGAATTTCAATTTTAAGACCCATAAAAATTGCAGCTGAGACAGGGATTTGAACCAGGGACTTTCATTTCCCCAATCGTACGCTATAACCTTCTGACTCAAGAGACAAATCTGGTTATAATCAAAAATTATTATTCAAACATAATAAAATAAACGTAGGCTACTTATAATTTATTTTCGCCATGCCAAAACACAAATGTACTTTTATATGATTGAATACATATTCTCCAGTACTTCTAGATTCAGATGCTTGCGACAAGTGATTTTGGTACGGAAGGTCCCCGGTTCAAAATCCGGATCTCGGATGCAATTTTTACAGGCCTTAAAATCGACTTTCACCACTGGCAAAGATTTGATTTGTTAATGCGAACATGGAAGGACTCTACCTAAATTTTACGAATATCTGATGAAATTGAAGTGAGGCTGAAAAAAAAGGACACACTTCTAATGCAATCAGTAACGTTAAAACCATATTTAGTCGTAAAGGACCGGAAATTTCCGAACTCTTTCTATACAGTTCTCCATATCGACCAGCTCGACAGCAGACCGACACCGGGCCGCACCGTCAAAATACAAACCAAATTTATCCGGGCCAACACACGGCCGAGTGTCGGCCGACACGCGGTGTCGTTTGAACTCACTTCAATCGAGTGAGCGACAACAATTAGAAAAGTGACGGTGCGGTGCGGACCGGGTACGGTGCGGTCTAGTGTAGCCCAACCTTTAGGTGATGGATATCTTCATAGTACCGTAATAACATTATCTGATGGAGTGGCTGATATAAATTATATTAAATGTAATTTTTCATACTAATGCACAATTGCATATATTTTGTACAAAAGTTTTCTTCTTTACGAAAGATGATCGCTCGAATGTGAGTAAATAGGTTTTTTTATATATTATTTTGGCTCTCTAAAGAAAGCCACAGTACGATGGCAGAAATGTTGGGTTTAATTATATCTACTTGGCTCCGCCAGGAGAACCAAGATAATCCATACAGTGACCGCGGAGGCTTTAGTAATTAGGTTTGATATAAGTTACTTAACACCTAATCTATCAGCCGTGTGTCATAGAAAAATTATTTTTGCTGCCGAAATGGCAAGAGCTGCACTTTAAGAAAAACTATACTGAAACGATGTTAAATGCTAGAAGTATTATAATACAACTTTAAAGGAGTCATTACCCACTGACATACGACATCAAGCCAATAAAAGCATAGTGAATAGGCACTGGCTATGAGGAACTGGTCCTAAATGGTAAGTCCAAGTGCACTTAAAAGAGATTTTGGTTCAAATCGAGTCTTAACACTGATTAAAAAAAACAGTAACAGCAATCTGATTTACCGGTTATTCCTCCGCTGTCATGAATGGACGTGCAGTTTAACGTGATTCCGAAGCATGGGACATCGTAGTATACTCATACGAAGAAATGAAAGTCTCTAAAATTCCATGGCTTTTCGCGATTTCAAACCTTAAACACTGATTTACTGAAACCAATAGTTTCAGATAATTTTTCGCTATTGCTTACCTGAACGCTAATTTACAAGACCAATAAATTCAGATAATTTTTCCATATCGCTTTGGAGAACGCTGTAATGTAAAGTTATTTCCACATTAAAAATATAAGTCAGAATGAAGAAATTATATTGTTGCGAGACAAATGGCGATATCTATCTTATTATTTTCTTGATTGATATTGCTCATAATGGTGGAAATGCTCTTAATGAAGTACGATGGAAATGAATTTCGCTTTATACTCGATACATGAATCAAATTTCAAGCCCTTCATCAGTACGTCAAATCGCAGAATAATATTATACCCTAAGTTTAACAGGTCGGGGATAAGAGAACAGTTAAAATCAAATAGCGATCCATATAGAGTGCTACACATAGCGCACTTCAGTGCACAAATTATCAGCTATCGAAGTTTGAAGATTGACTAGTAAGTACCTATCCGAAAAATATTTTATTGAGTTCTAAACGAAACTGTGGGGTTGAAACTGATCGCCACAGGCTATTGAAGCCACGCTCAAACAGTCACGTTGTTTCTCCAAGTTGCAACTGACCAATGACAACCTAATAATTGCGATCTACAAATCTACAGACGCTAAAACAATGCCCAAAATTCGTGAATATTACTGACCGATAGATCTGTTAGTTAAAAATAACATGAATACTTTCAATACATTTTGTTTAATTAAGGCAGAGTGACCGTGACGTTGTAAAACAGTACTTTACTATTAATAAATAACAATAAAGACAGAAAAATAGCATTTGCGTTGCAGACGTAGAGAGATGTAATGTGGAATTTAAATTTACTTGTAGCCACGGATGTTTCCTGGAAGCTGAAGGTCCGAAACAATACTAGGCACAATCAATCAGTTCCATATTACGAAGGTTTTATTTGTTATTTACTGCCGTTCCCGTAGGTATTCTACACATTGTAGGCCAAATTACTCAAACTACTCCGCACGTGAAAACTGAGATATATAATTATATATAGGGTTCATAAACATATCTACTTCACAATACGGACACCGAGGTGATGGTTTTTTTTTTTTTTTTTTTTTTTTTTTTTTTTTTTTTTTTTTTTTTAAACTGTGTTGGGCAAGTAATGGGAAGGAATTCGGCCATTTTTTTTTTTAAAGGAAGCATCCCTGCATTTGCCTGGAGTGATTTGGGAAACCATGGAAATCCCAAATCTGGATGCCCGGACGGGGATTCGAACCGCCGTCCTCTCGAATGCGAGGCCAGAACGCTAGCCGTTACACCACCACGCTCGGTGAGGTGATGGAGATCTATCAGGAGGAAAAGCGGCAAATGAAGGGAATGCTGACCACGTAACCTCAGTTATAATGAAGAGTTCTTTAGAAAGATCTGGAAGCTCTACCTCTCATTTTTCCTTGCTTCACGTTACGTCAACGTCGAGGTCATTAGAAGTGGTAAAGGAGAAATCTGGGTTCTAGTAATAGAAAGGAATTCGGCCATGGCCTTTTAAAGAGAACATCTACGATTCGCCTGGGCTGATTTCTAAAAGCCATCGAAAACCGAAATCAGGTTCCGCGTCCTCCAGAATGACATACCGAATAAACATTGTTGGCCGGTAATAGGACAACATTTCATCTTTTTGTGTACGAGGGCTCAATAACCTACGTTTTCTACAAGTGACTAAGCCTCGGTAAAAATGTGGACTGAATTTGTGTGAGTCCCATAGAACGGAGAACAGCCTGCAGATGACTGGTGGTCTACACTGGGGGCAAGTGTCAGCCACCTGTGTGGTAGGCCAGCCCGCCGCGCAGCGCCGTGCCGGTTCGATATAGCGAGCGGCCTTCTCTGACGCTCGCAGAGGGATCCAATTTCCTCCCTTTCAATACGATGGCAAAATAGAGAGCCGACCTCATTCGCCGCAGCTCATGAGGAACCTTTCTTCCAAAGCTTTAATTACATTTTTCCATCTTCACTTCGCTATCAAAGAGCATTCGGAAGGGGAAAAAGGGTCAATGTGACCTGCAGTACGTAATCCCCTTTGATGATTGTAGTTGGTTCAGTGAATCTTTGATATTTTTACGCAATTGCCAGACGCTATTCATCAAATGAGAGACAATGAAGTACATAACATCTACGTTATAGTCCTGACGTTTCTGTTATTACGGGGGGAATTAGGGACAATATGTAACAGAACCATTGTTAAGTTTTACTTTTTCACTGTTTCATAGTTATTTTCAACTGACCATTAAAATATATAACGATTTAAGGGGAAAATACTTTAAGCATCTATTACGGTATTTTCATTTTTATTAATCTGTCTGTGAAAGGAGAAATACTTCTAAATAAATTAGGTAAACCTCAAAAATCATTTTAAGTAAACCCTATACAGTGACAGATAGGTTTTCATCCCATAATCAATCATTAATATTGAGTTCTGTGAGATAAGACCTCAATATTTAGAACTATATTTCTGTATTGGAAAGTAATTTAGAATATGGGTTATAATTATATTCCTTAATAGAAATAATGTTCCTGTTCGTAAATATGATTGTATAAAAGTAAGGTCATAGAGTATATTAATAAAATTTGAAATTTCGTTGATAGGTCAAAGAAAACGTTAGTGACGGTCTGGAGTATCTTTGGCAGAAGAATGAATAGAGTACATAGAATAAAGAAGGGTTTAATGAAAGCACGAAAATGAGATGATATATACGAATGAGGAGGCTTTAAGAAAAATAAGCTTAAAATTATATTATATCTTCCCAGGTAGTTCACAGATTTGTGAATGATTGTTAATAAAATGTATACAGCCCGAGGGAAAAGAAAAAGGATTGGTATATGACCTGAGAATATTGTGTCAGAAGAAATGATGTATCGATAAAAGCACCGAAAATCAGTATTAGTTGTGTATTATAAAATTAATGCAAGACTAATGCATATTAGGTGATTCAAGGGAAATTGAATGAAATATTTGAGAAAATATTTACGTAAATATCTAACAATATTAAGATTAGGATTTTTGAGATATTAAAGTAGGATGAGTACCAGATATTGAAAACCAAAAAGAAAAAATTCAGATTATGGTAAATGTCTGGTAAGTGTAAAAGAAACATGTAAAACCAAATAAAAATACGTAAGTGTGCGTAGGAACAACCGTCACATTCACTTAAAAAGGGAAAACACTTACGGGTTTCAAGTGCGAAGAAGTTAGGTGGTTAAATACGAAAAACAAAACTCAGCAGAGACGAAAGAAACAAGCTTCGATGTGTAGGAATATGAAGAAAAAATTAATTTTATTTGAGACATTTTCCTCACTTCTGAGGTTTTCCTCCAACATAACAATAAACGGGTCCTAGTGGCCATAATATTACTGTTAGTTTTTGCGTTCCCATCCACAAGGCGAAACATCAACAGTGTTACACGCCATCTCTCCAAACGTACTGAGTGGATTAACCTTGGTGGTTGTTACACAAAAAGGTCACTGAGAATTTTTCCAACCACGGTGAAAGTTTCTTCCACCATTGGGATTCCAACCATCAAATCCCATTACGAAACCCTCGTCAGTTCGCCGCTGTAAGTAATTAATCAGTTCTATCCCAAAAATCTTATGAAACCATACCGTGCTTATTTGTTGTAGATAGAATATCGTTATTAATTTATTTATTACCTTCGTGGATTTACATGTTTTCATTCGGATTTCCAGGTGATTTATAACTTTCAGCAAGCTAAAATGGTTAACTTCTACAATTTCTCAATGAAAAGGTAGTTACTGGAATAACAACACCGTCTATACAAGTTTTATCCAACTTTTTTGTCTTTACTTTATCCATAATAAATGGAGTTATTAAAGTATGTAACTTTTTTCAATAGAAATTTTTTATTCCGCTAAAGTCCTCATAAACACATACATGAAAAAACTACCAGATTCTTCCAAAGATTCTAAAGCACATTACGAAAACAACATACAAAGCGTCTTGCTACCATCGTTCCAAGCAAATTACCTTGATCGCAGTCTCAAGAGCTTAAACAGGAGCAACAGACGTTTCGAGGAAAGATCACAAGAAGCCGACAACACCTACTTACTATTATTATAAAAGATTTTAAAATGGAAATATACTGTTTTAGGCGTTTGATCATAAAGCTGACAAAATTAAAAATTCCAAACAGCCAAAAATCACATTTAAAACTCTAAGGATTACACAAAATTCATAATTATAGTCTTTCAGTTAACGTTTTAAACATTATACTGCTTTTAATTAATTTAATTTTGTGTCAATTGCGATAAAGCACATGCTCCGGTGAAAATTTCCCTAGTAATCTTATTTTGATTCCTTCTTATTATCATTTTTAGTAGTGCAGTATTTACTTTGAATGAAAATTCTCCCACATATTAATTTCATCCATTTACAAATATAATTATTTCAGCGTTTTTTGGTAAATTATTCATAAGTGAGTTCACGATGAAACTGTCTTGGAGCATTAGCTTATTTACACTTAACGTTAATAACGAAAATAAAAATCAACAACTTACAAAACAATTTCAGAGATGCGTTACAAACCATAGAGGGCAATAACAAGTTAGGCACTAGTGAAACTGAAATACAGAAATATACTAGTCTGATTTGGAAAAAGAATCTACACTTCATTTAAACAATTTCGATCCATCAGAACAGTATTCATTCGCGCGAAAAATATACAAATTTACAAATGATTACTATTTTTCTCTCTATGACACAAATGCACTTATTTGATAAGATTGAAATTAATGGGGAGCTGGGTGTAACGGCTGTCACACCGTGCATAACACCAGACCACAGGTTAATGTTTCAGTGACCTCCGCCAACGAGGCGTTTCTTGAAGATGCAGTGACCTGTAATTCCTATGAAAGAACACTTTTTAGTACACGTGTTGAGTACGAATGGGTAGTGTCACGTTGTGATTGACATTTCGAAAGAAGCATCCTCGGAAAACTGATTCTAACTTTCGAGAATAATGATCCTCAGGACAACAATCGTCGACTTGCCTCTGGCAGCCGAAGAAAAGACGCTCCTTCCGACTGTCAAATACTCCGAAATAAATAACAGCTCCATCTCGCAAGTTCCGTCTGTAGCCAATAAGAAACACACAGCTCGACACGAACACAATGGCGGTACGGGTGGCGCGAGTCATTTGTTACGACGACGCCCACTTCATAACTCAACAAATATTCGGCGGCGGAGGCGGCGTGCGCAGAAGCTGCGCTCTCGGAATATTAACCTCAGCAATAAATCTCCGTGTGACTGCGGCCGCCCCCGCTGGCTTTGTCGTTTCTTGTCTGAGGTACGACGCTAAATCAAGCAGTCACGACGGCGGAGCTCTCCCAGGAATGTCTCCAAGACTCGGTGTTCCTTCCATCTGTTCGCAGTCGTTGACCGGTTTCACTCAACTTCGTCTGAGTTACTTCCCCTCGTCCGGTGCTTTCATAGCGTACTTCAGGCTCAGCCAGTGATGAAGGCCGGATAAAGGCCGAATAAAACTCCCAGACCACTCACTGTCAATGTGAATAATTTTGAAATCAAGGGATCTGACCAAGACCCTACTCTCTTAATAGACCAAAAGTAAAAACTTTTAAAGCTTTTATAAAGCATTAGCAAGGTATCTCCTTCCCATTCAACCAAATGACCTAAGAAACAGATTATGAGAACGCAGAAATCTTCCAAAGTGTGTGAGAGAATGTAAGATTGAATTGTAAAAAGTGCAAGGCAATGTGCATAACCAACAAAAAGAATCAGATTGTTCATAAAAACAAAAAGAAACAGTTCAGTTATTGATTATGTGAAATATTTGGACGTAACATGAAATGGGACTTTCATTTTGATTCTGTCGTAGATAGAGCTAATTCTAGGCTGCGATTCATAGGTCGAATTTTGAAACATTGAAATGAACAAACAAGCGAGATAGTGTCATTGTTGTGCCATTTGGGATCTGTTTGGTAACCGGTTGATTGACAGTACAGAGAAAGTACAGAGAAGAGCTGTTCGATTCGTGACCGCTTGCTACAGTCCTTATAAAAGTGTCACAGAACTGATTAGTAGACTAGACTGGGAGTCTCTGGTAGATAGACGACGCACGTTTCGTTTAAACGTATTGGTAAACATGTGTACTCCCACTTTCACTTACGAGTGTAGTGAAATACGTCGTCCACCAACCTATTCGAGTCGCAATGGCGGGAAAGATATCTTTAGGGTGATAAGATACTGCACTGAAGCTTATATGAATTCTTTTTTCCATCGTATCATACGGGATTGGAATACAAAGCGAAGAGATTAGTTTTGTTGCTGACCACCCGAATCGCAGAGTACATATGCAGATGAATGTAGCTTACAAGAATCCCTGATGTTGTGAAGTTAGTTTTAAGGGCTACAAAATGACCCGTAAGAAAATTTCGCGAATGATGTACCATAAATAGCAACGTAAAGTAAAACTGATGTGGTCGTAATGATCTGGTTAAACGGTTTCTTGTCGGGTATGCAGTTTGTCCCTATTCTAGCCACCTAGCCTAATCCGGTAATCCTACCGGGTACAGGGGACCTACGGTTTAACGTGGAATCTGAACCATTGAAGCTTTCTGGCGTACTTCACATTACACAGCAAGCTGTGCTGGAGGTCGGGTTAGAGGCCTTTAAGGGGGGACGTTCATGAAAAACACACACTATTTCAAAAATGCACCCTATCCACAGTTTTGAAGATGTGGCAATGAAATTTTGTACTACGCTTTACATGAAATGAACACATTTACCGATTAATTCCATTTTTTATATATATTCAACTTTTTTAATGAATTTTTAAATTTTTATTTAAAAAAATAATCTATGTTCCTTTTTCTCAGAAATTATTCAAGAGATTTCTACCAAATTTTCTCCGTTTCCTCTGTTTACATATAGTAAGCTTCTCTCATGTTTTTTTTTTTAATAAATCAAATAGGAGAATTTTCATAAATTTTTAATTATAATTCTGCAAGTAAAATTTTAAATTCATGCAGAATTCCAAGCACTTTGCCCCATATCTCAGCTAGCAATAAGAATTTAAAATTTGATCTTGAGACACCATTTATTAGGTTTATAGGAATAAGTGTACAAAATTTCATAATTCTAGCGTACTTAGATTCTGAGGAAAAGGTACATAAACTTAGAAAAACACATTTTTGAGGAAACGCAATTTACAGTTCAACCTGGTATTGAAGTGCTGCTTCAAAAAGTGGGTTTGACAGGGATGTTGCGTCACACGTTTAATTATTTTTCAGGCACTTCGGATGCGATTTCATCATTGAAACTTTGGGAATTTATTGTCCATGAGTTGTACTAAAAAATAAATTGAAAATTGACATTTTTGGTCAATTTCATGAACGTCCCCCCTTAAAAGTCGATGCCAAGACAGGGATTCGAACCGGGGACCTTTCGATCTTCGATCAGACGCCTGAACCATTGAGCCATAAGGTCGCTGTGTTAGCTACCTTAGAGGTTTGCAGTAGTATGAAAGAAGAACTGGTTCATTCGAAGTAATTGTTTATTTGTCAGCTGAAATAGATATGTGGCAATTAGAAAACACTTCTGGACGCCTGAAACATACCACTTACAATGTCTTACGAAACAAATAGAAATTATGAAAGGTTTCTATAATAGAAACAAAAATATCCGGAGAACTCCTTACCCTAGACACGTGCAGTTTACCTGTATCTCTGAGATATGTCGTGTTGCTATCTGCCTATACTGTGATCAGTCCTTATTGACGCCATCTTGGCTCTGTACTATCTCATTTTGTAGCAATTGTTTATTTGTCACCTGAATATCTAGCGGTAATTTGATATGTGGATCTAGCCGTAATGTTATCACTCCTTATCGACAACAGCGATGGCTAGTAACTTTACTCTGAACTATCGCACACCAGTGACCCTGGCTGATCATGATTTTGCTAGTTAGAAAAATTAATTTACCAAAACGAAGAACTTAATTTTTAAATAATTCCTCATTTATCGATTTTGGTTAAGTATAAAGGGAGAACGATACTTCGTTACAAAACATATTTTTTTGGAAATATTACATGCGATTAGTACATCACGTATTGAACAAGTTTATTTCCTAAAAAGGGTAGATTCAGGAAATAGAGTCAAATATTCCATGAAATTTTAGTCGCTGGTAGGTAAAAAAATAAAAATTCCATGCTCAAGTAGAAACGAGCAAAGCTTAGCCATTGTACGAAAAATCGATATAAATCAACAATATTTCACTAAATAACGTATCTAACTGTTAATTTTTCCAGCCAATTTCAGTCACAAATTTAGAGTAATGGAAAACCCTTGATCTTCTAAGGATGAGGTAATTTAATCGCTACGCCTGCTTTAACAGGTTGATCGACTGCTGATTATGCAGAAGGATGCAGAAAACAAACAGAAAACGTGTCCTATTAAAAGTATTTACTAAAATTAATAGCCATCTGTGGGTTTTTCAACCTACATTTTCATTTGAAAATGAACTATATTTCGTCACTTACTTACTTTCATTAAAAAGGTTACTATTTTCTATATTTTCTAAGACGTAATTTTTTGTCGTGGCTCGGATAAATATCAAATTCCAGTTGCTGTAAGAATTTTGGAAGCAATGATGTGACTTTCTTTCAGTTTGTGAAATGGAATGTAAACGTTTCGGAGGAAAAGTACTGTACATCCTACCTGTTTTTGATTCGTTTAATACGTTTCCAATATGAGTGTTCAGATAATTTTTTGTGTCACAGATTAAGGTAGATTACTTAACACTTTACACAATTCAAATCATTAAAATGATTCTTGTGATTGCTGGACGTTAATAACGCCAACTTGTATATTTGATGTAATGTTTTTCCAAATCTCACGCGACAAATGGAATAAAGTTTTACTAATAGGAATATGACCAGCCTGGTAGGAGAGGTGGTGCTGCGCAATTCATAACCGCCAGGCTGTGTGCAAAATGTTTATAGTCAATCTCAAATCTCAGTCCGTCAGTGGCTACGTTATTTCTGATGGTGAATTTTATTTCTTTCAGAAGACCATACCCCACTACGATGGAACCCGTTTTCACTCCATCCCTTGCCCCATCTTTCATGCACAACAATACCTGGCAGTAGTAAAGTTTTAAAATACTAACGGTTTTGGGGAATCAACGGAAAACCACACTCGTTAAATTTTTCCTCGAATTTTCTTTGTAACTATCTATGCCTGGGAGGCGGAGAATGCGTATACTTCGGATGCTTTCCTTATTCATGGTAGCTGTAATCATGAGTCGTAAAACAGAGGCTTAGAAAAGCATTCGCCAAGGAAATCACGCGAAAGAAAGTGGAAGCTATAATCAGAATGTCTATTACTCCGGTCATAGGATTCAGACATACACTGGTCTCATCTCTGCTGGTGTAGCATCTTAATGCATACGATTAAATATACCGTAGATATTAGTACTGATAACTGTCATGAAAGATAAGTGTCAGAACTATAATGTTGACCCTCAGAATATTCTTTCAGCAACATTGATTAATCACTTCTTACCCTAATATTCAGTTTTATTCAAATACTGTTCTCTGTTATTTCGTTGTTAATTCGAAATATTTACCATAAAGGACATGATAGAAAGGGGTTTCCTTTAAAACTGCGATATAAGGCCAATAACGTCTTTTTTGTTTTATATCTTGAATAAATAAGTAAAACAACTTCAGGGTTGCTGAAGAAAAGGCAAGGTGCAACAAACAGAGTGGCAATACACAGGTTTCCATATTTAATTTCCTTCTTAAGTTCTTTTCAAAGAGCCAATTTCTGTTAACTAGTTCAGGTTTTACTGTACTGGTGATAGTAACGATACAAAATTCCTGATAATTTATCATCTTACAACTTGCTTGGGCCATCGACCATATTTAAAAGACTGAAGGCTCACTGCATGTCCTTTTAGTTAATGAATAACATCTAGCCCTGACCAGTGGATTAGAATCAAGACTGTCACTTGAGTCTTCTCACTTTATAATTATCATTTCCATCTGTACCCATGGCTGCTTCACAACACACTCTCCACTCATGAGCTTCAGAGGCGCGCAACGATCTGTTTCTACCTCTTCGTATTCATTTTCCCTCCAGGAACACATTCGCCATCTGCTGCCACAGTTGATAACATTTTAAGTTTTTTTTTTAAAAATAGGTATTTGGCTGTGGAGCCACACAGCCAGCACTATATAATTATATAATTCGCAACTATTTGTCGTTGCACTCGATACATACTCGACTCTGCATGGTATAAACGACCAACACAACACTTCATTAAAACCATCCATACACGAAGCCGGACTCGATACGGCGACTCCTGCAACCTGAGGCTACCACGCTATCCCCTACGCTACCAGCATTGGCGTTTGAGGTGGTTGCTTGACGAGATGGGTATGTTTAAAAGTGAAGACTTCACTCTGGAGGAGATTCTCTACGGCGTATGTAAATAGAAACAAAAAGTGTAACGAAATAACTGATGCACTGACAGAGGAAAGTGTGCGATAATTATTGGAGAAATCTATATACAGTAAAGTCAGTATCAAATAATTACTAACAACTAATCGAACTTAAAGTCTCTAACAGAAAATGAGAAATGAAGCCATGAGATGTTTACTATTTTTCACAGGGCAGCAGTTTGATGCCAACTGCTCAGTAAAGACAGAGAAGGAGTATTGGTATTCAGAGAGCAGCTGTATTTCTGAGTTCCGCTGTACCGTAAGAAAGTTTCGAGATCAAGAAGCGGGCAGCGGAGCGAAATTCTCGCAAGTCACCGACCGCTCAGTTAACAGGGGAAAAGTCGCTTGGCTATTCTCGAATTCATTAAGGCGCCCTTGTTCGGCAAAACGCACAATTTCCATTCTTATTAATTAATGCAATTCACAGCTGGCCTCAGCCGGTGCTCAATGGGTGGGCCAGCCGCGTAGCCCTAATGACGTCATTACTAGCCGGCGTCACAGACCGTCATAATTACGGCGGGCGGACCAGCCTAGCTCGAAGGGGCCATCACTGTTGTAATGCGGTGGGCTCAGCTGTGACTTCACTCGCGCCTGCGAGGCGTAGTGATTTATCTCTGGTTCGATCCTCAGATTAGATACGCCTCATAATAGACTACATATGAAAACAGTTGTCAGGGATACGGGAAAGTAGATGATGTGTATCTCAAAACAAAAAATATCAACGGTTAATAACTCCGTGTTGTTCCGTACATTAAACTAACCTTTCTAAATGGCCGAATACACTATAAACTATACATGTGTCCGGGAATGGTCACAATTGTTTTGAATATTGATGATGAAAAAATTATCATTATTTGGGGTATTACCCAGCAGAACAGAAGAGATCCTTGTGCTCACAAGATACTGTGTCGAAGTCCTGGATTAAATTCCGAACCATTCCACAGATAATTTTCAATAAGGACGTGGTTACTGTTGAAGCGCTCTTCGGATAGGAACATGAAACTTGGAGCCCTTTGCTCTTGAAACAGCAGTCTCTCCTTTCGTATGTATAAGGCTGCGTATATCAATACGTAGCACCCTTATCTACACACTCACACAGGGAAGTGATAGCCATGCCTAATAGGCCTCCCATAAATGGCTCTAATAAACCAATGATTAGCAGTCCCAAACATATAATTCAACAGCTGATTCCGGTTGTATCAGATCGTCGTATTCTACATCCTTACCTGTCACCACATATAACTACGGAATTTGCTCCCAGTGAACTCCATATAAAATATCTACGTCACAGAGAGTATATGCCCTGTACTCTCCCATGACCCTCTTCACGCTCCTCCTGTCTTGCAATGAATCCCATTCCAGTTCTTTAATCATATCTGTTACTGATTTCATTCTGCGATAATTTCCAGAAACAAACCTAGCAGCCCTTTTTTACATCCTCTCCAACTCCTGTATTTGATGCTCAAAATGTGGGTCCCATACTACACTAGCATATTCGAGCAATGGTCTGACCAAAGTTTTGTAACCCAATTCCTTTACTTCCCTCGAACATCCCCTCATCACTATCTCCAACAAGTGCAGAATTTTGAAACCATTTCCTACCACCTGTCCAGTGTGTTCTGCCCAGTTAAGCTTGTTATCAAATGTTATGCCAAGATATATACATTTAAAGTCTTCAACAATCAATTCTTTACCTACTTTATAATCATAATCAACCTAGTTTTGTGTATCTAATAAACTGACTCTTCTTTGAATTTTTCTTCATATCATGTTTACCAACCCAGCTAGATATCCTGTCCAGATCACCATGTAGCTGTTCAGTCATCTACCGTTTTGATCCTTTTATGTAGCATTATTTCATCTGCAGAAAACTTAACTTCTGTTAGTAAACCACCAACACAATCATTAGAATAATGACCAGCAATGGTCCCAACACGCTACCCTGTGGTAGTTCCAACTTTACTTCCACTTCTTTTGATACTGCATTTTCAATTCAAACGTTTTCCTTTCTACCTTTCAAAAATTCTTCTACCAAGAAAATCACTTTCCCACCCACTCCAGTAGTTTTTACGTTGTTTGACACCATTTTATGACTCACTCTGTCAAAGGCCTTTCAAATTTCTAGTGTAACTGTATCAATCTGACCTCTTTTGTCCATTTCATCCGAAATATATTGCATATATCCTTCTAATTGAGATGCGTATGAATATCGTTGCCTAAATCCTTATCTCCGGCTCCATCACAGCCGGTTATTATTTGCCTCTCAATATCACAGGCTCGCAATTTTTAATACAATAAATTAATTGTACTATCTGAGCACAATTGTTCACTCTCATATTCAGATATGTGGGTGTGACGGATGATTGTTTCAACCAGGTGTTTCTCCCGGTGCCAGTAGAACGTGGTTGACCCCGCGGCGCAGTGACGAATGAAGCAGACGAGCGCCGCGCGGATCTGTGGCGTCTCTCTTGCTGATTTAGAGCCGCCGGCGAACGGCATCAATCCAATTTGGAGGGCAGGGCGCACTCTGCTCACAGGGCCCAGCAGGTGAGAGGAAGCGCACAGACGTTCCACAGCGACAAACACACCTCACCACCTGTGTAGGCGTCCACATCACACGAGCAGCGCTGGATAATTACCACGACGAGCGTACGTGTCACAGGGCAGTAGACGAGGCATCAACATCGTCACAGTAAGAAATATGGAACACAGTGGAATCAAGGAACATACTGAGAAAAGATTGTAAGGTGTGATTGTACTAATGATTGTTATTACTGTCGTGATATACGTTGTAATGCATGGCATAGCTGCGCTACTCACAGAATACGTGACAAACGTGACACATCATCTGGCTCAAGGATTTACTGGTGCCGCTGTTCATTGTGTTGTGCAACTGTGGGCAAAAATGCTTTTGCTTGCGAGCTGCCCTGAGAAAGCTTTTAAGCTAAAAACGGCCCAAGATAAATGAATTTATCGATCATACCGAGAGTGTCTGATGCATTCCGCCGTCCACACACATACCGAGCGTGGTGGGCGGACGGTAAATGCTCTGGTCTCGCACTGGGGAGGAAGTGGGTTCGAATCTCCGTTCGGACATCCATATTTGGGTTTTCAATGGTTTCCCCAAATCACTCCGGGCGAATTCCGGGATGCTTCCTTCAAAAGGCCATGGCCCAATTCCTTCCAGTTCCTTGTCGTGAGTCTCATCCCACCTCTAATGACCCCGACGTCGACAAGGTGTAAAGTAGTAAGCAAAAAATAAAAAAATAAAATAAAAAATAAAAAGAAATCTTCCACACACACTAGCAGCCTGAAGTTCCAAATATTTCAATGCATGGCGGGAAGAGGGGATATTCGAACCGCCAATAAGATAATTTTAGATCGAGATACTATTGTTAGGTATAAATGTAAACAGAAGCACGGTGAATGAGAGAGGAGAAACACCGAAGGACGGCCGCCAAGAGTGGAAGAGAGGTTTCTTGGTTGATGCATTTGCAGCAAGCGAGTAACTGTTTTGACTACGAGACTAGCGACATCTGCTCTTGGTTGGGCAGCCGATGTGACCGGAACTTCTGATGAGCCCGGTCGACGGCCATTACCCGGAACGAGCTGCATGTTGTGTCGACACACTGCGGGCTCAACCAACAATGCGGTAAATCTACACCCACCAGTTAAAGACTATTTTCAATCATTCTCCACCTGTGCATAGTGCCCTGAGCCACATAAATGCTTTCTACTGAGATTTTAGCAGGACCAATCAATTAACTGAACTTTTTTTAACTGCTTTACGCCTCGTCGACATCGAGGCCAATAGAGGCGGGAAGAGACGGGGTCAAGGAATGGGAAGGAATTCAGCCATGGCCTTTTTGAAGGAAGTATTCCGGCATTCACCTGGAGTGATTTAAGGAGATGATGGATGCCCGGATGGGGATTCGAAAGCACATCCTCCCAAATGCGAGGCCACAGCGATACCACTCGCCCACCACGTTTAGTTTAACTGTATAATCAAATTGTTTTTGTTACTGTAAGACAAATTTAATGAAACCATAAATGTGAATTATCTCCATCGTTTTGTCAATTAAATATTTTGAACTTTTTTCAGTTTTCCTTTGATGTTCCTAAATGATTTGTCTTTTGAGTTGAAATCATAAATATTTGTAATCGGTATGAAAGTCTTAGCAGTATGGAACCCAGTACAGTGTGATTAATAAGCTAAAATCAACCCAACCACAATGTACTCATTTCAATATCGATTGATTTTTATTAGTTAGCCCATCAATTAACCTGTAATGAACTGGATGTCGACGTTGGCACGATTTACCAAAACTTAAAATTATATTTACCAGCCAGCAAGAAAACACACAAAACATAAACTGAACTATGTGAACTTTATGTAAATACGTCAAAATGATTGCTCGTAGTATCGAACTATTTGTTTCCTCTTAGCTGCCTGTAATATTATTTATTTTCATAACTTGATAGCCGATTCATTCATCCGTCTCTCAGAGAGTCATATTTTTTTATCAGCCATAGATCACAATACTGAAGTAACACAACCTGATAAGACTATTTCATGAAAAGAAATAACATAGATAATACTTCTCACATTAACAGTTAAATATTCTCATAACATTCATATTCTGAGCGTACTCCTATGACCTTGCATTACTTAATACATATTCTCCCTAGAACATCTTTTTAAAAAAAAAAAAAAAAAAAAAAAAAAAAAAAAAAAAAAACGGAAGTGTTTCACGCTTGTGGTATGGGACATCGTCAGTGGTTGTAGACGTAAACCACGTCTCAACGCGCAGTCCAGCTCGTGATGGAGCCCGAAAGCGAAGTCTCGATTTCTCTTATTAGCGATGCGAGTTCAGGTTTGCAAACTCTTGCAGTCTATTGGATTTTTCACATTATTTACGTGTTACAATACAATATCTATACTAATAAAACGTTAATCTTGGCCAGGGCGTAGCGATGTGTGCTCTGACGTATCGCTTTCCGCCTTCGCTGACCAACTAACTACGACCAGAGAATACATAGGAAAGGTTATGAGCGTTATTTAACAATATTCTTATTTAGTTAAGCATCCGCAAACAAATAAATTGCCGAAATACTAAAAGAAACATATGTATTGTGCTTAAATTGACATATTAATATTATTAGTAATTTTTTGTTTATTAATACTAATTCGAAGCAGATTTTTAACCGACTTCAAAAAAAGGAGGAGGTTCTCAATTCGTCTGTAATTTTTTTTTTTTTTTTTTTTTTTTTGTTTGTATGTATGACCACCGATATTTTCACCAATTTTGAACTGGTTTAAATTAAATTTTTTTGGTGGATAGGGTATACCTCCAAAGCGGTCCCATATAAATTTTATTGAGAAACCACCCCTTCTACCCCCTCCACCCCCTAATTTTTATACAAATCCACATTTTTTATTTGATCTTGATGAAACTTTGGACATATATAGCCAAAAATACTGTCAACTTTTGGTTTAAAAAAATGAACCCCTCTCCCCCTATCCATCCCCTTAATTTTTGCCAATTTTCTTTATTCCAAGCTACAGTCGACACCATTTAACTGATCTCCATTAAAGTTGGCAATTACATGTAGTTTTTCATGGAGAAGGTTTCTAACCAAAAAAAAAAAAAAAATTAAATAAATAAATAAACTACGGCATGTCTCCCTTTACACCCTTTAATTCTACAGAAATCTACATTTCTTATCTGATTTTTATTGAACTTTGCCCATGTATATTTTAAAACAAAGAAAAAAATCCTGTCAATATTTGGTTTGCCAATGCTCAACCCCTTACCTCCTTCAACCCCATTAACTTTTGTCAATGTTCTTTATAAAAAGCTACAGTCGCAATCGTTTGACCGATTACCATGAAAGTTGATGCTTATATGTATTTTTTTCACGAAGAAGGTGTCTGACCAAAAGATCTAAAATCCCTCTCCCCATTAAACTGCTTAATTTTTATACACAACCTCAGTTTTTATCTGGTTTAGACAGAACTTAGCAAATTTTTACTATAGAACAAAGAGAAAAATGATGGTTTGCAAAAAATGAACCCCTCTCCCCTTTTCCACCCCCTTGATTTTTGTCAATTTCTTTTTAGAAAGCTACAGTCGACACCATTTGACTGATCTTTATTAAAGTAGGCACATATATATGTAATTTTTTATGGATAAGATGTCTGACCAAAAATAAAAAAAACTCCCCTTCCCTTAATATTTGTACAAAACCCACATTTTGATTCGATTCGGTGGAACTTCGCATGCGTATACCTTAAAACAAATAGAAAAAGAAAAATACTGTCCACACAACTTTCACAAAAATGCAAACCCTATCCCCCTTTCTACCCCATTAATTACTGTCAATGTTCTTTATACAAAGCTACCGTTTCTTTCTGATTTTGAAGGAAGTATGCACATGTATACTGCAAAACAAACAGAAATATACTGTCTACATTTGGTTTGGAGAGTCCAAACACCACTCCTTCCTTTCCATCATTTAATCTACAGTTTCTATCCGATTCTGAAGGAAATTTGCACACGTATACTTTAAAACATACAGAACAATTTTATTAGGTTGCTGAAGCCCAAACCCTCTTCCCTTCTACCCCCACCCCTCCTAATTTCCAAAGTTCTTTATAGATACCCACAGTTTTATCGGATTTCCATGGACCACTGCACATGTACTTAAAAAAAAAAAAACAGAAAAATAGTGTCTATATTCTGTTTACAAAACCCTACAACTCACTCCCTTAACCCATTTAATTTTGGCAAATGTTCTTTACACAAAGCTACAGCTATCTGGTTTCGATGGAAATTTGCACGTGTATACTTTAAACAAAGAGAAAAATACTGGCCACACTAGCTTTACAAAAACCAAACTACTCTTCGTCTCCATACCCCTTAATTGTTTTTTTTTTATATATATATATATATACATACCTACAGTTTTATCTGATATCAATAGAAATTGCACACGTATACTTTAAATCAATCAGAAAAGGCAGCTCAATCCCTCTTCCCCTTTACCCTCACCCCTTTTAATTTCCAATGTTCTTTACAAAAATCCACAGTTATAAATCCCGTCAAAATCAGTTAAGCTATTTTTAAGTCATGGCATAATATTTACAAAATAAATGTGTCGTAATGTCTCAACATGTACTTCAGATTTCAAGTTGGATCCCAAGCTTTCACCAATTAAAAATCTATATTTTT
This sequence comes from Vandiemenella viatica, assembly GCA_031002005.1. NCBI lineage: Eukaryota > Metazoa > Arthropoda > Insecta > Orthoptera > Morabidae > Vandiemenella > Vandiemenella viatica. The sequence continues at coordinate 216,956,407 of CM061919.1, forward strand.
TGTGTGATGCCGGAGCAAACAGATATATTCCAGAGAGATTTCTGTATGTGGTATGTATTAATGCCCAGATGTTACATGTTTCGGTTACCGAGCAGCAGCTTTAACAGATGTTATGATAAGATCGAAACATATTCTGACATTCCTTAACACAACGCCCAATTCACCCCGTTCTGGAAGTGTTTGTGGTATATAAAGACAGAATTCTTCTTTGAAAGCAAGCGCTTTAATCTCTGAGCTACCAGGAAGTTCGCAAAATGGGAACTGCTGCGGCATATTTAAAATACTAAACGAAGTATAAAACCACTAAAAATTTAAAAATAAAATAATTGTTAAAAAAAAACCGCCTAAAAAAAGCACTAAAAATTTAAAATAACTTTATACCTTGATTAGGAAAAAGTAAATCTAAACAGACAACATTTTACATTACTTTCATTGAAATTTTGACATTAATTAGTTATTTTTGGAGTCGGTGCCAGCGAAAGCAAGAAAAACAATAAGGAATAACAATAATACATAAAAAAATCATGTTACTGCTTACCTACATTTAATGCTAGAAACATGTTTCATCAAAACTGAAACATACAGATGATACGCCGATATTATAATATGTAAATCGTTTACTTCATGATGCAACCTACCAACTGACACTGTAGCGCCAGAGATATGCCTGGATGACCAATAAGGCCAAGCCACAGATTAAAATACTGTTAATTTGTTTCCCTAAGCGTTCTCCCACAGTAACACTATCTGCCTCACGACATGCTGTAAAATATTGGGAATTTTTGTTCGTACTCCCCGTTTCGCCTCTAACACCAAAAGAAGTTCAGTAATTCGATCTTCGCGATGTGACAGCTGGCACCGACTCCAAAAATAACTAATTAATGTAAAAATTTCAATGAAAGTAGTGTAAAATGTTGTCTGTTTAGATTTACTTTTTCCTAAGCAAGGTATAAAGTTATTTTAAAATTTTTAGTGCTTTTTAATTTGGAGGCGGTTTTTATGTTTTTTTTAAACAATTATTTTTTTCGATAAATTCTTAACCCAGAGTTAAATGCTTAAATTTTCGGACAACAATGTTAGCAGAAGTTTCGATTAGATTCCCGTCTCTAAAGACCTCGCTGTTGAGAGACGTAAATCAGTTAAAAAATAATAATAATAATAATAAAAAAATAATAAAAAAATCGATTAGATTAAAGTTCCTTACTGATCGCGGTCTATGCGCCCTAGACACGGATTATAACTAACCTTCCGAGGCATTACGTAAGATGTTAAGATTTATTTTTAACTTCATGTTTCTTTCACTGACGCCATGTTACAGCCATATGTAACTGTGCCAACAGTTCAAAGGTTGTTATATGAATTTGAATCACGAAATATAAAGATCCAAGAACTCGTGAAGATTTTGTTTATATCGTGATACTGTGAATTTACTAATTCGCGTGTGATAGAAGCTTTGATTTTCTATCGGCAATATTAGCGGAGTTAGTGGTTCGGTCGAATGCAACCTGGACCAGGGTGATAACAAACTTTTTGCTACACCGTAAGCACGAGAAATTATATTGAGCGTTATTTCATAACAAATAGGGTAACTGCGAATAAATGACTTGCGAGAACACTCCATTCGACACGTCATTTTGAGGCTAGTTATATGATAGATGGCTAATTTGGTCACTGTGTCACCTTGTGAGTAACCCTGACGTCACGCACCCTCCAGATTAACTACGGCCAGAGATGTTACTACAGTATCGATGTTATGAGCGTTATTTTATAACAGGTTCATCAGTTAAGCAACTGAGAAGAACTAAATTTCCAAACACTGAAAGAAAAGTATGCGTTGATTTTAAATTAATATATTAATTATTAGTCGTTTTTTGTTTATATATATTCAGTCGATGTTAATATTTTCTTATATTCTCTGTCTAGAGATATCGCTGGTACAGTAAACTAAGAAATGTGTACCATATTTCATAATTTTTAAGGTTACGTGCTTTAAATAATGAAGATTGTGCGCTAAAGTAGCTAGTTTTTTTTCCGATAGTGGTATTGTCTGAAATTTTTGACGTGAAAAGTATCAAGTACTCAACCAGATGAACATTTGACACATTTAATTATCTGCTAGCAAATCACAAAGAATCATTTGCTGCACCTCTCAGTTTGTATTCTGGCATTTTAACGAATCGATTTCATCTGAAGTAAAAATATGTTTGGTTTATTTTTCTCTTAAGTACACCTTATTTCTTTGTGGAATTTTTTTGGGATGTAAGGTATGAAAGATGAAAATCACTTGCCCAATTTGTTTTTCTAAAAATTCCGGTTATGAAGAGTTAATGTTCTTTTTACAGGAAGACCCTTTCACCTGGCTTACAGAGCTGATAATTAATGAATGCTAAAATGGGCACTTATTCCTAATTAATATTGAATGCAGGATCGTATACTCGACAGGAAGCTTCGAAATTATCAGGGGTGGTAATTTCATCACTGTTTTTGTTTTATGATTTGGAGGATTGGACGAGGAAGTTCCATCGGAATTACGCAAAATAATCATTCAAAAATACACTACTGTAAAAATGGAAACAACGAGAAGAAATGGTCTGAATCACTCCAAAATCGGAGGATGTCTAGAACTACAATAATTGGTTTAGACTGCACAGAGATGGCGTGCACTTAGGCCTAGCCATGCCCCCTTTTGTGTTACCGGACAGCTCAGGGTTACGCCACGCCACACTTAGTCACAGCAGAGCTATCAAACGATGTAGAAATGTGCAATGCCTCGTCATCGTAAAAGGGCTCAATATCATTATGTGTGTGAGTTCGAACGTGGCAGAATGATTGATCTCAGGGAAACGGGCTTCTCGTACTGTGATACAATTACTTATACAGGGCACGCTGCTACGACAGTGATTCGTCATCGGAACCAGTGGACAGAAGAGGGTCGTACACTGCAACGAGCGGATACAGGACCACACAATGTGACCACAGCATGGGATGACCGTCATCTTTGACCGCATCACCGTAACCGATAGAACAGATTCGTCCACAGTGTTGGATCGACTTTGGAGCACTTCAACGGATCTGCTGAGGGCTAGAATGGTGGCACGAAAAACACTGCGTCTGCTTTCATTGACAAGAAACCACCAACCCCTTAGTCTTCAATAGGTACGTGAAAGACGTCACTGGCATGTTGAATGGCAAAATGTAGTTTTTTCTGACGAGTACCGCTTCAGCTTATCCGACCTAGATGGCCGAGTAAAAGTTAGACGTTACCGTGGGGAACGCACTAGGGCATACTGCATTTTTGAGCGGGTTAGATTCATAAACGCCCAATGTGATGGTTTCTGATGTCATTGGCAAAACATGCGATCCTGACCTTCTACGTACTGAGGGAAATCTGAACACCAGCCGCTACACGAGAGAGGTTTTAGAGCCTGAGGCACTGTCCCTACCTGCAGGAAGCTCCTCATGCCGTATTTCAGAAGGAAAGTACCCGTCCAAATGTAACGAGAAATGTGCAAGCCTACTTCAAAGAACAGCGGGTACGACTGCTTCCCTAGGGCTGCACGTTCGCCTGATATGTGACCCATCGAATATTTATGGGATATAGTTGGTCGGCAATTTGTAGACGCGCCTACAAAACACGTGGCTGTGTTTGCATGCAGCAAATCCAGGCTCTCTTTGATTCCATTCCACGTTTTGAACTCTGATTGCAACACGTGGCGCTTTCACGGTCAAAATGCATGTACAGATCTGTAATTCTAATCATATTTGTATTGTTATGTCACTAATCTCTGAGCGATTTTCATTGTAATCACATGTCTCCTTCTTCGTGTTACAATTTCACAAACAATAACGTATGTACGTACTATTAGGTAGTCAAGGTAGGACTCAGAAAGGATCCAGAAAGAACTTCTTGAAACTCTATGTGTGGAGCACAGAACTTTATTGCAGCGATGCATGGACTTTAGGAATACCAGAAAGAAGGAAAATTGAAGCATTTGTAATGTGGTTCTGTAGAAGGATGATGAAAATTAAGTGGACGGATTAATTACGAAACGAACGAGTTTTGGAAATGATGGGCGAGGAAACAGGTTTGTGGAAGAGTTTTATAGAATGAAGAGACAGGATTTTAGGTCATATTTTGAGACATTCATGATTGTTATTGGAGGGAACAGTCGAAAGTAAGAACTGCAGAGGAAGACAGAGATTAGAATAATGAAGCAGATAACTGAGGACGTGGGTTGCAAGGGGTATGCTGAGATGGAAATGTTAGCACACGATAGGAAGGGATGGAGGATTGAATCAAACCAGCAGAGAGACTGATGACAGCAAAAAAAGGGTAGTCAAAATGCAAAAAATGTCTGTACGGCTATTACCCAAAAGCGAAGAAAGTATTCCGAATATGATGGTCTTAGCAGGATACATTACATGATCTAGTATTTTCATTTAATTTATGTTCATAAATTTTCGTACGGCGTTATGTGGTTTTATATGTTTCTTCGAAAACAGATTTATCATACCATCTTATTAACTCATGGAAACTGAAATACAAAATCACAAAGTACTTTTTATTCCTTGTTTAAATTGTTTCATATAAAGCATGAAATATGTTAAAATGCTTTTCAGATTCTTATCATTTCGTCTTTATGCATTTGCATTTATTTTTAAAGTAGTTGAAAATACCATTTTAATAAAAATGTTACACAGACTTCGAGAACCACAGTTTCTGCAATTTCGAATTCACTAAAAAAACGGAAAAGAATTTACGCGGTTGTCGTTTGCTTGGAATAGAGGTTGAATAGAGGACCCTGGAAGACGATTTAATACTTGGCCTAACAGCTGCAGGAAGATTCATTGTGTAAAAAGATACAATTAAGTTCGTAGAAAATGTAAATTCGTTCGGCGCTATGCATAGGAAAGGCATTTGTATGTGAAACAGGGACAGTAATGTATTCGCTCCTTAAATTACCTCTCTGAAGTACGACCAAGCTAGCCAACCGCAAAGTCGCCATCTGGCCTTTCTCTGCCGTCTATATAGGTTGCCGTTATAAATGGTTTCCGGGAGACGTGTTCGCAAATTTATGCCCAATAAAACTTCTGGAACTGAGGCGTGAGTACTTCGATTAACTTGAGATCACTCTGAATATCCACTAAATGTATAAACTGTAAATCTACCTGCAACAAAATAAAATGCCTTCCCACTGCTTTATTAAAAAATATTTTTGTTTCTTATATTACTTTTTGCAGTGAAGTCGAAAGGTTTCAATAAATAAACCATATTTTAAGGCATATTAAATTCGTTTGGACGATAATGCTTTCGACGGGGCAAGAAAAAGTTGGCGAATCAACATTTAGTGACAGAATACAGAAAAGATCTGGAGCTAGTAATCTTCTGGCCTTTAACAAACTGATTGTTGTACTGTTAGACTATAATAGATATTTCTTGATTCTCATCATTTAATCGTTACTGTAGTACAAATACTTATTAATTAATTTAAATTCGAAGGATCATACGCGTCTGTGACAATTTTTCTACCTACCTATTTAATTATTTCTGGTTTTTATCTTTAGTTTTTTAAGACAATCTTCTTCACCCGTTTACTTCTAAACCTCACGAAATTGAATTTTTTAAATGGGTTTTAGGTAAACATTTCATCATTTACCCTTACAGTTTATTTATGAGTCAAATCAAGTGCAAACTGGTGGTCTTGCTCAAATGTTTCCTTCCTCGTACTACTCATAATTCCAGTACCAATAGCGTTCATGTTTTGGTCAGTATATAACTGCATAGTTCTGCTACGAATTGTCAGAATCTTTATGGGATAACCTAGTTAATAATGAAATTAACTTTGGTTTTATGGTCGCAGTAAAATAATATCGATAAGCTAACAACAATCAATTTAAGACCAGAGGAAAAGTGTGTAAAAGGTTCGTTCAAATTTAAATTGTAATTACTCGCATATTGAAAGATACAGATAGCTAATTTGGTAGCACTGTCTAAATCAACCTCGTTTTGGGCCGTTTTTCTGCAGTTACTAACACAGGATTCAAATTAATTGCGTCAGCAACAACCTTTTTTTTATATATATAAAACCCTGTATAAATCTTCTTGTATGGAGCATCATTAGTGAATTTAAATTTGAATTTATTGTTTTATGTGTGCAATACCAATTGATGTATAAAAAAAATATTTTTACAGGCTCCGTAGCTATCTAGTGCATGTTATTCTTGACCAAATGTTTTAATAACAATAAAAAATAGAAAAAATTAACTGATTTCTAAAATGTGACAGTAGCGTAAATTATGTATGTTATTTCGAACGAATACACATATGTTTGAGGAAGTTTGGAAACTTGTTGAGTATGGGAGCCCAGGGTTCTGATTTTGATAGCTTCTTGATATGAGCCCAATGATTTCTAGATCCACTTTACTTTTCTTTTAAATGTCATACGGTTTTTCTCTCCCATTTCTTGTAAGGAAGGTTTAACTCATACAATCTGGTTTTCACGATAATTATAACCCAAAAACAGATATAAGGAGAATATGCTTCCATGTCAATTAGCACACGTGAGCTATTTTAATATGTTTTAAAGTCTTGTTGCACAATGGGAATCTGGAGAAAGGAACAAACATTGCAAACAAATTAAAATTATGAATCATTGAAGTACTCCATTACTCGAATCGTTCGATTAGTCAGACTTTTTTTTTTTTTTTTTTTTTTTATAAAACGATATTATGTTATGACCAAGACACACTCCGAAAATGCAAAGTGTGTTTGACGTCTTAAACGCCCCGGCAGTATTCTGAAGCGCTACAGATGACACACAGGTGGGCATGCCTCGCTATACGTGGAGGCCCTCCCCACTGATCCGCGTCCCTCGTCGGCTTTGTGGAAGTACACAGGGCACGAATATTGGAGCTGCACCCTTGGGAAATGAACTGCATTGATCCTGGCATATCCATCATCTCCGCATCCCCTTTATTCTCGTAAAGACCGGACCAACTCGGAACCAAACTTGGTCTACAGCAAGAGGGAAAAGCGATTTAGCGGACTGGAAAAGATACACAATGTAAAATTCAAGGTTGTACCCTTCATCTGTACGATAGTGATGGACAGATTGTGCACTTGAAATTTTCTCCCAGGAATGGTAATACTAGCAATGCATCTTGCGTCGATTTAGAAATGTCATTAATATACGCCAGTTTTAATGGTAGGCCTACTGTCCTTAGAACGGTAGATTCCGCTAAATACCTAGGGGTAACAATTCGTAATAATTTGTCGTGGAATGAGCATATCGAGAATGTAATTGGGAAAGCAAATCGTATGCTTCGATTTCCAGGTCGTAATTTAAAAAAAATGGACTCCTGAAGTTAAATCGATTGCATACAAGGCACTAGTGCGGCCTCACTTAGAATATTGTTGCTCTGTGTGGGGTTCCCATCAAAAGGGATTAATCGAGGCATTAGAGATGGTCCAAAGAAGAGCCGCCCTATTCGTGACAGGTATATATAGTTGCAGGGAAAGCGTAAGTGCGATTTTGAATTAGTTAGGTTGGGAAGACCTGGAACTCCGAAGGCGGTGCTCTCGACGGAAGCTAATTGAAAAATTCACGACTGACATATTTCAGAATTACAGCAAACAAATATTGCTACTAGCAACATTCATATCTCGGAATGACCGTGAAAATAAGATAAGAGAAATCAGGGCCAGAACCGATTCTTTTCTGTATTCATTTTCTCCACGAGCGATTAGGAAATGGAATAGAAAGGATTTACCGGGCGAGTAAACTTAAAATCCGACAGGAGTAGCTTTCGATAAAGCTCTCCGGCCATCTTGATCTGGGTTTTCCATGGTTTTCCCAGATCACTCCAATGCTGGGATGGTTCCCCACAATAGCCCATGGGCGCTTCGTGCCATATCTCGTATATCCCTTCCAAACCATTACCTTTCCGGATAGGTGCAATGCATCCTCCGCCACACACTTTCAGTGAATCACGGAGTAATAGTAATAGCACTAAGGAGCTGTGCACAGGATTGGATAAGTGCAATGACACCGGCTCCGGTTCTTGGTCCCTGCATACCGGCCGTTCTGACTGCAGTTTTTAGGCGGTTTTCTGAAATCATCTATGCGAATGCCCGGACGGTCTCTAATCACCGCCTCATAAACTACACATTTTAAAAATACACTTATCATACAGTCACAAAAGTTACAGGTTTCACAGACAGTTGGCAAAACAGATTCTTCTACTCTAGGTCTCCTTGTTCCCGTTGTGTCGATGACGGTATAAAATACAAGGTAGTTTTTCCGCCAGTGTGATGGCTTTGTCACTGGATAATTGAAGGTCAGATTGAGATACACTCATTCCGATTTGTGGATATGGCAACAGATGTACAATGTTTTTCATCTCGTCGCAAGAACATGTGGAATCTGATTGTTCTCCCATGTACCCCATGAAGCGAAAGTGTCTTTGCAACGGCCAACTCCAACTCGAAGTCTGTTCAGTGACTTCCATATGGGCCAGTCTAAGCTCTTCACCTGATTGGGGGATTTAATTAACAGACTTGATTGATATTTAAAAAGTTCTTTATTTGCCGCGGTCGCCAGGTGTGAAAAAAAATACGTTCTGGGGTGGGAATATTACTGTAAAGCATGCAACACAATTTAAGATAGAACACAATCATGAAAGTTCATTGCTAGTCGCACTGATACACGCAGAACGGATTGACCACCACCAAATTAATTTCTTTGTCTTTATCAGATCTTCGAAATCCAAATATTGCAGGTTCTTTGGAGAAAAATTAACGCAAGTTGAAACATAAAATCACTCATAACATTAGTTGCAGTCCACAGTCTCATCTTCCCTATGCATCACAGTTAACCATTTACACTCTTCGGTTCCATTGTAATTACTAATGTTTTTTTTATCTCTCGTCGTCACTTAACACACGTTTCTTGCTACGTGATAACTCCATCGATACCACGCACAGGCAGTACTCTCCCCCAAACCAAACACTCGCGCATTCCGAAACCCACCGCGATCCCGTCTGGGCTCCCTAACAATGAATCACTCTGCTACGGAGGCACTACTTTGTGTCAGCGGAAGGTAACCGTTACGTCACACCAGGTGGTAGATCCCCTTTCGGCTTGATCCAGTCGATGTTACGTCACACTCTCTTCTCCAAGGCCGATTTTCGTTCACTGCTTGGTGTTCCTTTCATTGGCGTTGAAGTCCGGTAGGAACTCGATCGGGTCGATGGGACCATGTAGAGTGCGCCGGACGTTTCATTCTAGAACACATTTAGCTTTCGCTTAGCACATTTATTCTGTAAGAGACACGCGTGAACTTCAGTTTTCTATGAGTTTGCCTTAAAATCATTCTGCTTGTAGTATTTTCCAAGGGACTCAAGAGCAGTCGTAAGTCTACCCTCGATGACTTCAAAAGTTTCATGTTGAGCAGCTAGGGCAAGATCATCAGCGTAAATAAAGCACTGACAATGGCTATCGAAAGGTTGACCGTTGGTGTACGTATTAAATAGAGCTGTGGCAAGAACACTACCATTCGCTTTGCGTGGACACCTTTTTACATTCTCTAGTCTAGGTTAAGTACGATTTGAATTTGGATGGAACACAAGTCCTTCCCCCTCTCATGACCCACACTTGTCACCTGTTTACAATAAGGGGCCGGTGGTAAGTTGTTCTAAACTGGTAGGATCAATGGTAAAAAAAATAATAAGAACTGGATGAAATAACAATAAATAGATGGCACGGCCTAAAAGAAAGATAGAAAGGCGCAAATAAATAATTGTCATCGTTATGGTATATGATAGGTGATTACCTATCACGATGTAAAATATCTTTTTTTTATGGCTTTACGCCTCGCAATTGGGCGGCGGCAATTGGGGTAATGAATGGGAAGGGATTCGACCATGGAATTTGCAAATATACCATCCTTGCACTAAGCCAGGAGTCATTTGGGGGAAACCATGGAACACCAAAATCTGGATAGCTGGACGCTGATTCGAATCCGCGTCCACCCGAATGTGAGGTCAGAGCGTTACCGTTCACCCACCACGCTAGGTACCTGTTTTAATCTAAAGACTATTTGTCGGAGGACAACGCAAATGTGGAATAATGGAGCCATCAACGATACCGGATGGACGAAAGGATTCGTACGACGACAATGAGCTATATTAATCTTGGAGGAACGTCATAATGACCTGAAGAGACCGTACACTAAGCTACCACTGGCGCCTCCAAGACATCGACCTTGATGATCTGGGCGGCTTAGTACGCAGCCGGTTCTAGAGGACCTTACCTATGAAGCGCAGTCAACAACGCGAGTAGACGAACTGTTGGTGATGGTAAAAGTAGCTTTAGTAACGATAGTGAAAGGATCAAAGAAGAAATAGTGCTACCCATTGTTAATAATAGTAAAAACAGTAGCAGTAGAAATTATTCTGAAATTGGCATTTAAATTAAATTATCCTGTTTTAATTCTTTAGGATATATATATTTATATCCATGTAAAATAATTAAAATAAGTACACTGATTATTTTCTAAATGCTGGGATAAGTTAATGATAGAAGAATAAATAAATAATGTATGAAAGATGCTTTAACTATGATGGAAATTAAGTAGAGAAGTGTGTACTGCAGTCAGCAATAAAATATTATGTAAGTTTATCTCTTATTTTTTAACATGCTATTGTAAATTACTTTCTGAATATTACTCGTGTTATTAGATAACCTTATAAAAGTAACACTTTACTCAGAACAATAAGTGTGAAGCTGAAATATGCGTGCGGAACAGGTAAGTGAATGAGCAGTCCTCTGCAGCCGGAATAGATTTCCTCCTGCACCAGATCGGAGTATGGCAGCTGATGATAATTTTTTTTCTGAAAAATCCCCCATATGACACTGGCAGCGGAGCTGAAGCGATGCGGCCGTTGGCTATCGCCCTAATGGCAATGGCGACGAGAAGTGGGCCCATTACGGCGCGCCGGGAGACGCACTTAACTTATGCAAACTGCTTACTCGCGCCGGGGAGCATCGCCAAGATAGGACTCCCCATCAGGTAGACACCGGCACCACATTAAACGGCCGACTCGGGCCCGCCAGCCCCTCAATCCACACAGTGCATCCCGATAGACCACCGGCAGATCTCTTAAGTAGACAGTCGGACTGAGCAGGTGGCTAAACATGAAGACGAACAAGTGTTTCTTTTTGTTAGTAGTTACAAGAAATTTTTAATCATGTTATATAGACTGGTTCTCATCGTATATCCATCAATAAACAGACTACAGTGAAATACATTTTTTCATTTCTTATTGTGAGAGAGTGTGTGGTGAGAATATCAGCTACCAGAAGTTTTTCTTAGTGACTGATTATTTTCAGTAATATAAACGAGGCTCCAACCAGGCCCGCCACTAGCTGTTTGAGCGCCCGCGTACAATTCCGATAATGCCGCCCCCAGTCTAACTACAGCCAGTGGTTGATCTAGGAATTTTCAGAATCGGGTGAAAAAAAAAATTGTGGGATTGCCGCCCCTTTCAAAATTATTTGCCTTCGTCGCGGCGGCAATGGAGTGGCAATTTGGCAACTATCGTGGGGTGACGTCTGTCGATCAATCGATTTGCCGCCCCCCTCGACGTGCCGCCCGCGTGCGGTGCACGCCTTTCACGCCTGCTTACGGCGGCCCTGCCTCCAACAATCGCCGGCGACAAAGTGGCTGAATTTGCTTTGCCAAATACATACTGACAATGACTTCCATGCAGTGTGTGATTTCCGTGTATTTCTACAACATTACTATCTACTTAGAAAGAAATCACAATTAAATAGCACACTAAGTGTTGTGGGACCACTGCCCTCCGCACACGGAAGTACAAACGGGATGATCTATCATTTCCTGCTACAGTAATCAACCAGTTTTATTCAAAAGATTAAAGTGTGACGGGGAGAAAAATTGCTTTTCCTTTGTTGCTTCGCTAATTGAGGGTCACGTGATTCCGCTTTTGCAAATAAATAACAGTATTTTGCGAAGTGATGGATAACAGATACCTTGTGACCGGACGGGCAGTCGAAATCGCATCCTACTCGACGTCAGACATGAGCGTTAGCGCCCACACTCTTCAGGGCTTACAGACTGAGTACCCTACTCTTACGGAAATACCTTACACATAGCTTTAGAATAGCGTCAGCTGTATTTGTTTGATAATGTTATGATCAATTTTTAATTTTCTACTTCTTCCCTATTCAAGGCAGCGTGATGATTTTAAATTCTATCCTAAGGTTTCTAAGTGTGAAACTCCCGTCAACATTTTTTATGTAGATTTTGAGATATGCCAGATTATAGATAAATAGATGTAATGTTCAGACCAGATTTTAATTTAGTGCCCCAGCGTTAGAAGATGCAACATAATGAGATATACCTCGGTTTTTAAGTCTAAAATTGAGGTAGGTGGAATAAAAACACGGTAAAAATCGGTTCAGTATGTTTCAAGCTTTGCGAGATTAATGAATGAAAAGAGTGAAGGTTTTTATTCCTATCGTGTTCATGTGCCGTAGTGTCAAAAGACATACCTGAAATTCTAAGTCAGATTCTACGCTTTCAAACTGTGTAAATCCCATTAAAATATATCTGCTAGTATCTCCGTTACTTTATGAACAGACAGTTTCGTAGCTATACCGTTGAGGCCCGTTACAAATTCATCAGATTGGGTTCTCCGTAAGTGACAGATCTAGGAAGGGGGGCTTACCGGTGCACCCAATTTATGGACGATAGAGGACCCATTTTTATTATTATTTCTAAAACACACTTTCTGCGGCAGGCCTTCACGGGCCTTGAGCCGGGGGCCCCTTTAGCTGGGGCAGGGGTCCCCTCCGGCTGGGGCCCTGATATTTTACTCGTTATTCCTCCCTACCTTTACACCACTGGGTACAGACGCAGGCCTATTAGAGATAAGAATCTCGTGAGTATAATAATAATTATATTTAAGGAATATGCACTGCCCGTTTTAGGAATTTTCTTCTGTTAGACTGACCCGTCAAATTCTTTCAGATACTTTTCGGGTTATGTTATAGAGAAGATAAAAAGTATAGAGTTTTAAGTTTATGCTCCGGAGACAGGTAATTTATTGTCGTACGAATACAGATTTTAAGTTAAATACTAAGTTTTCAAACTGTGAAAGCCCTATGAAAACCTAGTAAATATTTTTTACGTAATGCTGAAACTGCACAAACCATCTAAAAATTTATAATAATGTGTATTTATCCAGTAGAGATTAATGTCCTGAAATAATTTCTCACTGTTACAAGTGATGATACAATTTTCGGTGGTCTGACAACTTCAGTGCAGCCAACTTGACCCAGTTGCACCTCCCCAGGCACGGAGGGAGGTTGGAGGGTTTCCAGGGTTGCCGGTAAGGAGAGGATATGTAAATGGCGCCTCCACGCATGATGAATGCGCCCCATTAAAACCACACAAAGTTGCGCAGCGCTTGGCGCAGCGACATGTGCACAGAATCGCGCGCGCGCACACACACCTTACCACCTCTGTCGCCGCACACACAATGCTCCGGAATCGGACGCAGGCACCGACTCGTGTGATGAATGCGTTCCCTGGGCGCTTGCTTCCACTGTCGACAGTATTAACGGCCAAACTCGCAACCCGGCCGCGCATTAAAACATCGTTTGTGTACGCCCGTATCTAGTCAGATTGCTCGAGTGTTACACATCGCTGCTAACTGCTCTGTGACTTCCGCGATTGCTGCCGCCAGCTTTCGAGGTCTAAACCGCAAGCTGCTCGCATCCCGGGGCTGTTAAAAGTGACTCAGAGGTGCAGAGACGATGTGTCTGCGCCTGTGGCTTAGACACTCCCGCACCGCAGAGAGATGGCTGCGTGTTTGTCGCCGAGCGCACATCTGGCGGATCTCTTAAGACGCTTAACCGCAGCCTCGCAGACTTCATCGTTGCCGGGCCCCGGCTGCGGCAGCGATTAAAAGTGAATCAGAAATTACGCCGGCGGCAGTTGCCGGAGTTCAAGTTAATCATCTCAGAGGCGTTTTAATGGCGTCCCCATCTTCACTCCTCCGGAAACAAGCAGACGCGAGCTTATCAACAGCGCGAAATCATTAATTTATAATTTAAAATTTCTCTTCATTATGAAATAAAAGCACAAAAAATTAATTTAACGTAGAAAAAGTCTATAGCTACGTATTTTAAAGAGTTCTTGGAGCTCTCTTAAGATGTATTTCCATCAAGAAAGCTGTTACAATATTTTTCTATTTTGTTACTTCAATAACAATTTTTTTTCTTATAGCTTTACGCCTCGTCGACGTTGTGGTCATTAGATGCGGGAAAGAATGAGGGAGGGGGGGGAGAAAGGAACTGGAAGTAATTCGCCAATGGCTTTTTTTTTTTTTTTTTTTTTTTTTTTTTTTTTTAAAGGAAGCATCACGGCATTCGCTTGGAGTGATTTGGGGAAAACCATGTTAAATCCAAATCTGGATGCCCGGTCGGGGATTAGAACTCACGTCCTCTTGAATGAGAGACCAGAGAGTTACCACTCACCCACCACGTTAGGTGAATAACAAAACACTTTTTAAGGTTGCAGGAGCATGCCCCATGTACAGCTGTTTTAATGATGGTTACCTCACTACTAATGTAGTGAGTACTATCTGTGTTCTTTCGCTTAACTCTTTGTTAGAAAACTAGCTGTGGCTGAAAAAAAAATGACTTCTCTGTTGTAATAATTATTGTGAAACCGAAATGTAATTAGTATCAAGATATGAAAATAAATAGTGTTTCCAAATGTTAAAAAAAAAAACAAGTAGTTCGATATCAAGAATAATTGTATAAACTTATTAATCTAAAGCTCACATAATTTAATCAATGTAATCCTCTCAAATTACATATATCATGATGGCTTCTTCCTGGGTAAAATATTCCGGAGGTAAAATAGTCCCCCAATCCGATCTCCGGGTGGGGACTGCTCAGGGAGGAGTCATCAGAATGGATAGAAACATTCTACGAGTCGGAGCGTGGAATGTTAGAAGTCTGAACACGGCAGGTAGGTTAGAAAACTTAAAAAGGGAGATGGAAAGCCTTAAGTTAGATGTTGTTGGGATTAGTGAGATTAAATGGAAGGACGCACAAGATTTCTGGTCTGGGGAACACAGGATAATTAGCACACAAGCTGTCAATGGAGTCACTGGTGTAGGATTTATAATGAACAAGAAAGTAGGGAAACGGGTGAGTTATTATGAACAGTTTAGTGACAGGATTATTTTGATGAGGTTAGAAACTAAGCCCGTCCGAATCACATTAGTACAAGTATATTAGCCAACGTCACAGGAAGATGACGAAGAAATAGAAAAAATATACGCTGAAATCGAAGAATTAATCCAATATGTGAAAGGGGAGGAAAATTTAATAATCATGGGTGATTGGAATGCAATAGTGGGAGAAGGAAAAGAGGGGAATATTGTAGGAAGTTTTGGTCTAGGAGAAAGAAATGAGCGAGGAAGCAGATTGCTAGAATTTTGTGAATGATATAAGCTAGTAGTGGCGAACACACTGTTTAAGAACCATGCAAGAAGAATATACACCTGGAACGTCCTGGGGATACAGGCAGATATCAGCTAGATTATATCATGGTCAAACAGAGATTCAGGAATCAAGTTCTGGACTGTTAAGCGTACCCAGGAGCAGACATAGACTCGGACCATAATTTGATAGTAATGAAGTGCAGGCTGAAATTCAAGCGAATAAGGAAGCAGCATAAGCAGAACAGACTGGAAGTGAATAAACTGAAACAATCTAACACAAGAGAAAAATTTGCAGAAATGGTAGACTTAGGTCTAAGAAGTAGCTGTGAAAGGAGCTCAACCGAGGACGAATGGAATGCATTAAAGACCGAAATAATAACAGCTGGCAAAGAAACATTAGGCTTTAGGGAACAAGCTGCCCGAAAACCTTGGATCACAGAAGAAATTTTGGAGCTGATGGATCAGAGGAGAAGGTACAAAAATGCTGAGGATGAAGCAGGAAAACAGCAGTACAGGCAATTTAGAAATCAAATAAATAGGAAATGCAAAATAGCAAAAGAAACATGGCTACAAGAAAAGTGTGAAGAAGTAGAAAAGGAAATGGTTGCAGGAAAAGTAGAAGTTGCATATAGAAAGATGAAACAGAATTTTGGAGAAATGAAGAAAAGAGGTATGAACATTAAAGCTGCCGATGGGAAACATCTTTTAAGGTCAGAAGATAGAGCTAACAGATGGAAGGAATACATTGAGAAACTGTATGTTGGGGACGACTTGAACAATAGTGTTTTGGAAAAGGAAGGCGATGTCGACATGGATGACTTGGGAGATCCTGTTTTGAGGACAGAATTAATAAAGCTCTGAATGATTTGAAAGCAAATAAGGCAGTTGGAATTGATGAGATCCCTGCAGAACTTCTTAAATCCCTAGGAGAGGAAGGAATCGAAAGATTATTCAAGCTGATATAAAAAAGTTATGAAACAGGAGAAATTCCAACTGATTTTAATAAAAATATCATCTTCACACTTCCAAAGAAACCACAAGCCGACAAATGTGAGAATTATCGCAAAATTAGTCTAACATCACATGCTTCAAAATTACTGACCAGAATAATATACAGAAGGATGGAACGGTAGTAGAAGAGATAGTAGGTGAAGATCAGGTTGGTTTTAGGAAAAATCGCGGTACAAGGGAAGCAATTCTGTCCTTTAAGATTAATACTTGAAGGGCGGATCAAGAAAAGCAAAGATACTTTTATGGCATTTGTTGACTTAGAAAAAGCTGTTGATAATGTTAGGTGGGACAAGATGTTCAAAATTTTAAAGAAGTCAGGTCCAAAGTATCGAGATAGAAAGAATACTCTATAAACCTTATAAGAATCAAGTGGCTGTAATAAAAGTAGAGAATCACGAAAGACATGCATCAGTTAAAAAGGGTGTGAGACAAGGTTGTAGTCTATGCCCGTTAATATTCAACTTGTATGTAGAAGAAGCAATGAAGAAAGTCAAAGAAAAATTTCCATGTGGCATAAGTTTTCACGGGAGAAAAAATCAGTATGCTACGATTTGCTGATGACATTGTCTTGTTAGCAGAGAGGGCTGAGGATATTGAGAAGTTATTGAATGGCATGAACAAAGTACTGAAGGAATATTTTGGACTGAATATAAATCAAAGTAAGACAAAAGTGATGAAATGTAGCAGAAATGATACCAATACTAGCAGATTAAATATAGAAATAGGATCGGATGCAATAGGAGAAGTGAGTGAGTTCTTTTATTTGGGAAGCAAAATTACAACGTATGGCCGAAGCAGGAATGATGTTAAAAGCAGAATAGCACTAGCAAAAAGAACCTTCATGAAAAAGAGAAATCTTTTAGTTTCAAATATTGATCTAGGAATCAGAAAGAACTTCTTAAAACTCTATGTGTGGAGCACAGCACTTTACGGCAGGAAACATGGACTTTAGGAATACCGGAAAGAAAGAAACTTGAAGCATTTGAAATGTGGTGCTACAGAAGAAGAATGCTGAAAATTAGGTGGACAGGACAAAGTAAGAAATGAACGAGTTTTGGAAATGATGGGTGAGAAAAGAAGTTTATGGAAGAAGCTTACAGGAAGAAGAGACAGGCTGGTAGGTCATATTTTGAGACATGCTGGATTGGTTAATTTGTTAGTGGAGGGAACAGTGGAAGGTAAGAACTGTAGAGGAAGACAGAGATTAGAATATATGAAGCAGATAATTGAGGACGTGGATTGTAAGGGGTATGTAGAAATGAAGAGGTTAGCACAGGATAGGAAGGGATGGAGGATTGCATCAAACCAGTCTAAAGACTGACAACAGCAAAAAAAAATAAAAAAAAATGAAGGTTTAGCGTGTTACCTAGAGGTTGGAAATAGAATCGTATGTTTTGGTGAATCCTGCCAACTTCGACAGCAAGACTGGAGGAATGAGGGGCAGCAAAATCCTTTAAAAAGGAGAGGAAGAACGGCAAACATTACACAATTCAAGTGATTCCTGATTCCAATCTTTGTATGGAGGTCAATACTTCGAAATTAATTGGTCATACGAAATTAACTCAGTTTAATAGCTGAGAGGTACCGCACTGGATACCGATACTTCGTTCATTCCAAGTCGTTTTGCATAAACACAGATTAGATGATTATTGAAAAAATTTGACCAATGATTTACGATGATTAGCGAGCTTGGTGATTTGTAGTAGGATAAAAGAAGCAATTGTTTATTTGTCGACTAAAAGAGGTACGTAGCAAAATACTTGCAATGTCTTACCATAGAAAAATTTGAAATGATGGGATGTTTCACTGACAGAAAAAACTAATATCCGAAAGCTCCTTACTCCAGAAAACACACCCAGTTTATCCTTACCTCTATGATATTTCCTCGTCTTATCTAGTGCTAACGTGACCACTTCTTACAGACGCCAGCCAAGCATACTAGCTTGGCTCTGGACCTACTAATTATGAACAATAATTGTTTAATTGACAACCGAAAAACATAGTAATAATGCGAGTATGGCCAGTGCAAAAATTTCGATATGTGGTTCTGCTATGTGGCGGTATTGCGATCGACGCTAGCGAAGCCTAGAAGCTTGACTCTGAACTATCGCATACGCGTCACCTAAACTTAACTTAGTCCACAACCCGAAGGTTGGTTGGATCCTCCGAAGGAGGCGTACTAAGCCATTGTGTCAGAGGTAGGACGGCCAGTTCCTTTCCTCTGGGACCTACAGTTTAACGTGGAATCCGAACCACGGATCGCGTCACATAGATTGTTAATAATTTCGTCATTTGCGGGTTGAATTTCGAAAAATTTATTTCTTAATTAAATATGTTAGCCAAGCGGAGAACATAATCTTTAAAATACTAATACCTCACTTATTAATTTTGATTATGTATGAAGGGAGAAATTTGGCTGGTCACAAAAAAAACACCTTTTACAAATAATGTATATGATGCCAACGAGCCAAAAATGCCGCAATTTCTTGCCTAATTTAGACATTTCTTTTCGGATTCTATTCCAGATCACGTATTTGTGAATCAGGTCACCCCCTCATTAAAAATGTGCCTTATAGCTGAAGACATAACACATTTGCGGCACATAAGGTAAGCTACGTTTTCACATACGACTATATGCTAGCTTATGATAACAATTCGCGGATCGGTAAAGCAGAATACATTCTCCCACTGCGACGAGATTTCCATTAGGAAATTTACGCTGTAATTCATCGCCCAGATTTGATATTGGGAATTCAAGCCTTTGTTATCTGTAAATGTTTTGCATTATTCAGCATTTTAGTAAGGGCTAACAATTCAAATGTTTAAACAGAATTTATTGGCTAGTTACGTTACCTGAAAATGAATTACCCTCGCGATATTCAGAAAAGCTTGCTTTTCTTAAAGAGTAATCCTAGCTTACACGTTGCGTTTCTCATTTTAATTTCAGTAATAATTGGATATATATTCTTACACAGTAAGGAGATAGAACATTATCCATCTGAGAACCAAGTCTTAACGTCACGTTGACTTGTGAATTATGTATTAATCTGAGCTAAAATAAAGAATATTCTGATCAGCTGCTTAAGTGATTGTCATTGAAATTAATATGTTAGAGTTTAACGGAATGGTATTTATTTATTTATTTTAATGTTTACATAGCTTGTTATCGTTAGTGTTGCCAAGCCCTCTCTTGCATCTTACCAAGTGTTTATAAACATAATTTACGCTTCAAATTAACAGCATACAGAACTTATTTCACTTTTTGCTCAAATTAAGTTAATAACTAAAATACTGATTGAAATCTTAATAATATTGATGTTGAACTATAAGAAAGTAAATGATACAAGCTAATGGTAGTGAAGGATGAAGAACAAAACGGTAAAAACTAAATACTAATGAAGACTAGAGAAACAAGTGAAGTGGCACATTTAATACTAGTGAAGGCAGGATAAATGTCTGATAACCATAAAAATTAATGCAATTGGATTCTAAGGATAAGTTATACGTGAAAGAAGAGAGTTTTCAGCTAGTGCTTGAACAAGCAATGCATTCTCAAAATGTTTTCAAATAGACTGATTTTTTTGGTAGGTCTAAGGTTCATTAAAAAGATCATTCAACAATCTAGGCACTGAAAGTAAGAAATAGGAAGGGTTTCTGAGCTACGATAATATGGAGATGGAGAAACTTTTCGGTAGGACCACACTTTAATATGGTATCAATATCAGATTTAAATACGTTGGGAACATGTAAAATCTTTTTTCAGAAATGAGAAGATACCAAGAAAACGTATTTGTGTGGTAAGCTATTACTGCATCAGAATTTACCTAATAATATAACCTTGTAATCTCATGGATATTACAGGTGATAAATGTTGTAATGAAGATTTTAACCGTTTGTTATTTGTAAAGAATTTTAAAAACTGCATATGGAAAAAGAGCATACACCGTTGTTGACGGCAAAACAGTCTCACGTTCATTTGAATCATACACGTATGTAAGTTAAACAAGGTTCTCGACCCAAACTATCTCCGCGAATCATAGGCTTGGCTTAGTATTAATGTTTCGGGAGGATCCAATTCACTTTCGGTAAGTGCTGCGTTAAAAAAAGAATCAAGGCTGGACCGAAAGAAATTCTAACGGTGATCCACATTAAAATGGAAGACGATTGCCTCACTTTTGTAAAACCCCACTTACCTTTGCGGGTTCAGCGCTGCCTCAATGTCGTTACTGCCAACGTTTCAGAACCCGATCAGCGGCCATTCTCAGATCTATTTCGCTCTGGTTTATCCCCTGCTGATGGCTGATTATACCATCTCTATAGTAGCCGCCTAGTGTGCAAGCGTACGAGGTGGTGTAACCAGTCGAAACTTTTACAGTAACTACACCACTCAAGCAGCGCTAAGCCCACGTGAGTATATGGAATTTTACAAACATGACGTCTACTAACAGGATAAAATTTTGTATAAGTGCTTCACGTCCTTGTATCCTGTTCTGGGTCTAGTAACTTGACTTCACCAGAAGATGGTGAAAGAGCTCCCGATCGCCAAAATATCGTGTGAAACATCCTGCTCACTCGGCTAGTCATCCGAGAAGACTGTATTAATTCTCAACGCAGAGATAAACTTCGATTTAATTGAATATACTAAATTTTTGACGTAAACTGAAAGATACATGTAATTGCTACTATTTATATCGAGTGACAACAACTCGTATGAATTGTGTGTCCTTTCAATTATTGTGCGTTGTTTACTAGCACAGAGCATAGGGTTCCATTATAATTGATTTTGTCGAAATCCTAGTTTTCTATTAAGATGTCATGCGACTGAATTCCAATAGATGCTTTTATTACACTATGCTTCAAATATGACAAGTTATTATTGTTATAATACTTGTAGAAGAGGCCAGATATTGTAGCTTTATCTCCACATCAACGCTAATCAAACGCCAATGTTCCCAGTGTTGTTAGCCACGCGGACTGAAATGCTCTCGATAGCACAATTAGGAGTTGTATATGGAAGGGAAGAAAGAGATTTCTATGATCAAAACTACCACTTGATTTCGGTTATAAGAAAGTAAAATGGTTTTGCTCTATGGATAGAGAAGTCAGAGACTGGCATAAATAACCGAGGGAGATATTGAACATATCAGCTGAAAACTGCAAACATTTAATATAAAAGTTAATATAAAATGTGAGAATCGCAATGACAATGAAAGGATTTAAAATAAAAAATCGTCATATAGAAAAACAGGTCGAAAGTAAATTTTTTCGTGCTTTGCTGCTAGTAGAAATCTAGATTATTAGTGCCGGGATAGGATAGCAAATAACTCGAAGGAATTTGTCCATGACCTTTTGAAGGAACCATTACGGCATACATCTGTAGTGATTTCGGGAATCCACGGAAAACTAAAATCCGGATGGCCGGAAGGAGAACTAAACCAGCTTCCTCCCGAATACCATGCTGAAGCGTTGCCAATTACTCCTCAGGCTCGTTGAAAAATTTCAATCAGGACCTAAATGTCCATCGCAATTAAAACTAAATTAAATATTTCAGTTGAATGAGTTATTGGCTAGTGTACATACCACCACATTCTCAAAATAGATTCTATGTTCTTTCATATTATCAAAAAAGATATAGATTAAATGTACCCGCTACATGGTGCCACTATTACAAATAAATCTGATTTGATTACTGCTAAGACAGAAATGCCATGCCATCCAAGATACCAACTTAAAAATATTTGTACTGCTTTGAAGTGCTTGTGTTACTTTAAATGTCTGTATAGCATTACTTTGAAATGTCTGTATTACTTTAAATGTCTGTATAGCAAAATACTTGTATTACTTAAAATGTATGTATTACTCTGAAATGTGAAGCTGGCTATATGGTCTTGAAACCAAGTGACAATAAATAAAAATTAAAAAAATACCAACTTTTTTAAAAAAAATACCAACTTTAATGAATGTATTACGCCAGCCTTGACGGGGAGAACAGGGTTATGTTGTACAACTGGGAAGAATAAGAACGGAAGAGAACATTTGATGCGTTATGTTCTTCAAACTCAGGTTACGACTAAAAAGCTGGATGTTTTAAAATACCTAAAACAACCAAACGCCTACAACATTGATCCGTAGAGGAGTATTTTGAACAAAACGCCTGTTAAATTTAACATCGATTTAACAGTCGATTGCATGAAAAACATTCTGAATGTATGATAACCTGGCAGCAGATATTTTTGGATATCATTGAGAGTGGTTAGGTTTTTGTTTCTTTGGGTTCAAAAGACAAATTAACAACTACAATCCATGAAGTTTTGAATTTCGCTTGTGCGCTCACGTCAGTTATGATAAGTTTTATAAAAGTCATATGATATTGTTTGTTTTTGGAATGAATGAGATAGATTTTTTAGTAAAATAATATCTTAAAATGAAATAATAATTTATACAAAGAGAGATCAAATACATATAAAGACGTAATCGTGGAGAGGTACTCCAGAAACAACTTTGAACGCTGATCAGAAAAAAAGTCTGTAGGCAACGAGGCAAAGAAACAAAATCACAAATTTCTCAAAGAATACAAGATTCCCACAAGCTTTTCTAATATATTTTTTATGCTTCGGAAAATAAACAGTAAAATTAATCAAACATACAACTTAACTGGCTTGTGGATCGTACCCGCTATGTCATCGAACCTAATTTAGAGATAGGTTTAATATTTATATCAATGTATCGTGTTCTTTCTGGAGCTTAATGTCATTTCTTCAACCAAAAAGTAATTTAAAAGACGTTACTGTTCTAAAGCTATACGTTATATGGATTTCGGTACATACTTTAATATTAGTTTAAAAGTAAATACAACTTTGCTACGGAAATTTAGTGATAAATAGGAAATTAGTTCGTGAATTGTTGTTCCCTAAATCATATTTCGTGAAAAGTTAGAAATAACATATAATCGGTTTATGAAATAATTGAGTATCTTGATATTTTTAACCGTAATTAATTTAATAGTTAGTATTTCATTCTGTTATCATTAAGAAATAATAAGTAACATTTTCCTTGATCATTAAACCTAGCAAAAATTTTACTTATTCGATATCATCATTTAAAAAACTAAATTTCTAACCGAAAATTTTGTCCCTGAGTATGATCACACTATGAAAAACAACTGTATTCTCGCAATCATGCAAAATAATTGATTAAATTAATAAGAAATTAAAATGATGCTAAATTAATAACGGAAGTGTTAACCACATTTCAGAAAAGTTAATTGTAATTTTGTACGAAACGTTTCACGTATCAGTCTCATGCCGGTTTAGAAACTTGAAAATTTGTATTGCTTGTGAAGGCGATCGATAAATGCTTTCAGCATTATCTGTACAAATAGTTTGACACTGAATTTAAGTTAAGAATTAATGATGTAAGAGAGGACCAGAAATATTTGCTTTACTCAGACTGAAAGAGGTGTATAAAGAAAGAAATACCTGAAGAAGAAATAAAAAGAAAAGAAATGGTATAAAGAGACTACAAGTAACTGCACAGAGAATAACTTTTTATAAAAAAGGAGGAAAGAAAGTATAAAGTGATTTCACTTTCTGAAACAATGCAGTAAAAATAATTCCCTTGTTTATATTTTTATTTTTTTAAATCAAATAAAGATTTTGTGCTTAATAACCCTCAAATTTACCCAATGATTTTAGAACTATTAACAAACCGGGTAAACAGAAGATAAAGCCTGAAATACGATCAAATATATCAAATGCATATAAGTGAACACTAAGTACGAAACAATGAATACTTTAATATGATACTACTGGGATAAAATGCCAGAAAGAAATAAAAACAATACAGATTCGTAGATCAGAATCATATTGAACTAATGTGTTCAAGTGAATTCTGTGTTTTTCTCTCTTTATTTCCAGTTATGATGTTAACAATTAATTTCACGCGAGCATACACGGGGTGGAGGTGAAATGTAGCGATAATATCTTTCGGATAATTGAAAATGTCATTAGTCTATGCGTCAGAAATCTATGCGTAAGCCCTCCACATTTTTACATATGGAGAGAGAAAGAAGCCAGTTATGGATTCATGTTTCACACAGTAAAATTGTTTTTTGATTTATTTTACAGAACTGAGTGCTTATTAATACTGAGTCAATTTTTTTTTTTCATTTCAGAGCTGTCGTTATTTATTACGATTGCAAGACGGTAGTGGTACGATCGTTTTTGGCTTGAGGATCACTTATTTCTCCACTCCAAATGTAAAGCGACCAATAAGCAGCGCCGGGGCAGGCTAGCCTAGGTGGGTAGGCAGCCGGGCGTGACACAGTGCCTTGGTGTGTGGCAGCCAGCGGCGACTCGAGAGCCCGGCACGTGATCAAAGCGATCCATTGATCCCGCTGCGCTCACTGCAAACCTCCCCACACATACACGGCTCCAGCTGATATATCCAACGGCAAGTGACGTCATGTACCCGATTGACTGGGGTGAGATAGTAGCCCAGTATCAATAGACGATTCGAGGATGGATATTTTCGCCTTTCCTGATGAAAATATTAGTTATAAAACCCTGTTTTTGCATTTTATGTCATCTATTTGAATGAATGGCGGAAAAGAAAATAGTATGATTTTGGCGGATTCACAAATTTAGTAAAAATACTAAGTGCCTCATGCTATGTGAGTAAAGAAGGGATTTCCAAGTACCAAACCTGCCAGTAGAGATATAAAGTGTCAGCAGAAGACAATTAGTATACTATAATTTTTTAATTATGTTTTAACAAAAAATTCAAACAAAATTGAAAAGTACGTATAAATTTTTCACACAGTTGCATCATTGGTGATATCTCGACGGAGGTAAATTCCATATTCACTAAATATTTTGAAAAAGTGGCATTGTCGTTATTGGGTAAAAAAATTAATTTCCACTGAATTGAAATTGACACAACGAAATTTTAAGCATTCATCAAGCTGCGTAGTTATCAAGAATAAGATTTCCCTTCACCTTATAAATACAGTATGAAAATCAGGGAATTGAAGGAAATGTCGGAGTAGCTAATTAATAACTGTTTGCATATCAGAAACCAATCTTTGGAGGACGTCTTCAAATCCATTTACCCCTCACAAAACACAGACAGGAGAGGAAACATGCGTCGGAGCTGAAATATGAAGGGATTTACGTCAAAGCCGAGAGCGCGCTTGTTTCATCTGCTTAACGGATCCTGTAAGGAACGTATTGCCTATTTGGAGGAAGAGTGGAGGGAGAAATTACGGCGTCCGTAGTACGTCTGCTCGCGACTGAGATTGATGTCTTTAATTTCGGTTGAGAGTAAGGGATTTGACAGCTCTTCACTTTGTCCCGGTTTCTCAGTGTTCATCAAATGAAGAGAATACCGTACCTCTCCTGTCAGGCAGTGGCGCGTGAAGCTTAGTGCGTAAAAGTGCAACTAAATTCCAGGCTTAAGGCGCTGATGTCTGTACGGAGGCTGGTCATTAAGTTTTAAACAAAACTACTCTACAAAGCAACATGAAGAAACTTACAATTGAAAATAATTGGTAAACGTGACAAGTATTTTCCACACATCATTCAGTTCAAATGAAAGAAAACGGAATTTTCACAATTAAAAGACTCAGAAGCACCGATGTAAAATAAGTCCTACAAACCCGAGTCGTAACAGAGGTGTTTCATATCAACTGGAACGTATGTAGAGTATTAGCTGATACAGAAGAGCAGTATGTTCGTGAAATTAAGAATGTTAAAATGATTATTCATTCAAAGTTCGTTTAATGACATCAAAAAACTCATCGCAAGATGCCTCTTGAATTAATAAAGTTTAAAAAAATCGGTAAAATGATGACCTTTTTACTCGAAATAAATCTTGAGGCACTACCTTCTTTAATACTTTTTAAGCGGACCAACACTCCATACGGATAAGTTTCTTTTTTCGATGGATGTTCTTTATGCTGTTTATAATTAAATTTTTATATCACCGACTACTGGTTTAGTTCTTGGATAACACATACTTTATTTCGTTTATTATTTTTGTTCCACAGTTTGTTGTAACAGTGACTTTCTATATTCGCTCACTTTTTGTTTGTTTTTCGTGGTAGATATTCGAAAGAGCCTCACCGTATTTTCATGGGATTTGAGTTTCCATGGTTCGTTCCAGGCGAATGCCGGGATGGTTCCTCAAAAGAGCTCATGGACACCTCCTGCCATATCCTTATGTCCCTTCCTACGCACAAATGGTTACACATTAGGATACGAGCACCCTTTGCCACCTACTTTTAGTGAATTGCGGAGTAATGATAACAGTAATTTCTCTGTTCTTAAAACTCACCTCAAAAAACGGCAATCGAAACCTATTGCAATGATTATTTTTCGTTGAATCTTCATACCACATTAAAATGTTTAATTCATATGCAATTTTTTTGCACCACAGTGCTTGGAACTGTCCATCTGAAACATCTGAGGTGATTATCAGAAAATAGATGATTAAAAATCTGTCTTCGTTAACAAAGGATCTTAGATTCGAGTCTGTTGTAAAGCATTGGGTATTTTAATTAAGCATGTGTTGCGTGATCATGTCCGGGAAGTGCCGTACGTATAATTAGTGAGGAAAATCTTGATTCAAATGATGTAATACAATGCTGCCTACGAAATCGAAATGGCAGAATGACATTTTAAAAATAATCTAGTGCTACTGAGAAAGTGGCTTATATCAGCCAACAGCAATTGGATTTTGATAGTTGTTATCAAACTATGGAAAATATTTTACTTATAATTAGATATTCACTTTTATACTTTGTTAGTAGGTACTATATGTAATGAATTTAACTGCAGCGTTTTCATTCGAAATTCAGATGCTGACAATGTAACAAGCACGAGATGTGTAGCTATGACTCTCCAACAAAACATATGTCTCAAACTGCTTCTCACATGTCGTCATTGCAACCAAATGTTTAGATGACGTGATTGATACGAAACGGAAGAACGGGAATTTGGTGTTATAATTATGTCTACAACACTGTCAAGTAAAACAATTCCTCCGAAAAAAAACTGTAGTTGGTAATCAACTACCACAGACCACATTAACAAACTGAATAAACGAGACAAAAAATCCACACCACCAATATAATATTGTTGTAATTAAACTTCCGCCAGTACCAAGACACAAGATCCGTGATATATACCTATACTATTTTCGCTATACTAGCCGCATGCCAATGCAATCGGTATTGGTAACACAAGTGCTCTCCACGTCTCCATTAATTGACCATTCTTGGCAAACTGCACGCAGTACTACAGCCTGTTAACTGTGCGTGCGATAGGATGCTGATTGCAATCTGCATCTATATGCATGCTCCGCAAATCAGAATTAAGCGATTGGTAGCCAAATTCTATATCATTGTTATGTCGTGTACCCCCAGACTTATTTCCTGATCGCGCGAAGATTACTGTGTGAGCGTTTTAGGGGGGTGGGGGGGGGGGGTGTTCAGCATCCTCCGTGAAATTTTCAGGTTACATCTAGATCTTCTATAGCCTGTAGTGTTGAGTGGTCGCCATACAAAAGCGAAATGTTTCTCTTTAAACATTCTGATGATTCTTTGTTTCACTAGTTGGTGTAGAAGTTCTCGAAATGAAGTTTTTGTTATTTGGGCACCAAAATTTCTGAAACTATCATTTATCTACCTCCACGTCTCTTGAAAATTACATTACATTACTTCACTATATGCACCTTATTTAAACTACAGTATGCCTTGCTTACTGACGCCGTTCTCGGGGGTTTTCATCATAACAAGCCACAGAGTTCATGTTACGACAAAATCAGTTACATGTAAGTTACTACCGGGAATGTATGTGCATGTCCGGCAATTCGATCCCCTTCAATAGCAATTTTAAAGCGCACGTGGCTCAACAGACAAATTGGATGGCAGTCAAATGTTATTCATCGCTAACAACATTAAAACACGTAACTTTCACAGAGGACACGCTATCTGTGTGAGTTTTTAAAAATACGAAAGAGATTAGAATATTGATATTTATCATAAATTTTTACATAAAAAAAACCGCTTTAAATATTTAATTTTTCATAAGTGTGTATGAGATGCAAACAAAACAACAACGTAAGCTTTTATTGAATAGCTGATTTTACAATAACATAATATCAATGACACGTACAGTAAGAAAAAAATTGATGTTAAAATATTATATAATAACTTAAACAAAGTTAAGAATCTACTTTCTAAAATTATATGTATGCTGCACTGCACTTTATGAGCTTAGACTTCAGGAATACCGAGCAGAAAGAAAATTAAAAAAATTTGAAAAGACGTTGAAAATTAAGTGGACAGATAGAACATTAAATGAACGTGTTTTGAAAATGATGGTTGACGAATGAAGTTTATTAATGAATCCTACACTACGAGGAGACAGAATGATGGATTACAGTTTTAGACACGTGGAAATGTTTAATTTGTTGGTGTAGAGAACAGTCTAGCGTTCTGGCCTAGCATTCGGGAGGATGGCGGTTCGAATCCCCGTCCAGGCATCCAGATTTGGGTTTTACATAGTTTCCCAAATCATTCCAGGCAAATACTGGGATGCTTCCTTCCCTAGGCCATGGCCGAATTCCTTTCCTTTCCATGCCCTTCATCCTTTCCCGTCTGTAAAGACCTCGCTGTTAGAGAGACATTAAGCGGATAAAAAAAGAGAACAGTTGAAGGAATAGACTGTAGGGGAAGACAAAAATTAAAAAAAATATGAAGTAAATAATTGATGACGTATGTTTTGATGAGTGTGTTGAGTTGATGAAGTTGGCTGAAGATGAGAAGAGATAGAGCATTCGATCAAACTAGTCGACAACGTCTTCAGAAAATACTAAATGTAATTATGGGATTTCTAAGAACAAAACTAAAGGGAAGTAATTCAACGCAACATCTCCCTAAAAATGTAGAGCATATTTAATTTCGCCTTACGTCAATGGTCATTCCTAATTTCAGGAAGCGGCTGTAAAGGAAAGGTGTAGAATTGGGACTGACATCGGATGCTTCGTTCCGTTTATTTCAACGGAAATTATGAAGTAAATGGTTTTATTAATTACATCAAAAATCTTTTCTAAGACACGCAAATTAATTTTGAAAGAGTGGTTAAACAATTATATTATCAGGAAATGATGTTTTCCAATCGATACGGTGTATCATACTACACGTATAATAAAGTAGTTCAAACATAAGCCTAAATCAGACACTATTTTACTAAAGCAATAGCAAGAGGTATGCTTCTTCGAAATTAATAATTCTAAGTGGTAATTGTGTTCCTGAATTATAATTTGAATTACGCATTTCATCGCTTGGCAAAAATGCAATAAAACTGGGTGATAGGTTAAAAATAAAACAAAAAAGTTAAAGGAAACTGTCCAGGATTATGATTTTATAGTGGATAATCGTATAATTCCAGCAGCAATTCACTTAAGAAAATAGAAGGCTCCAAAAACATACGTAAATCTCTTTGTAAGCGCTTTAAATGCACCATAAATTTAGGATCAGTATTAATTTCGTTCCACGTCATCGCAAAAGCAAGGACGGTCGTAAAACAGGAATTTTACGGCTTAAATGTTAGGCAAGTCGAAACTCAATACCGCGTAATTACGTAATTAAATTGAATTTCCAGTTGACAGACAGCTGAATTAATTAACTTATCAATTGAAACCAGACCGTATTTTTACGATGCAATAAAACTGCATTAAACCATAAATACGTGAAGTAAATTTCCGGAATAAACTTTGTATCTAATGAAACATGTGATGGAACCGGGGGTAGGACATTCATCAACCACGTCATTGTGACGAGGGAAGAAGGAAATTAGATTTCTGTTTGTCGACGTTATTTTGTTTTGGACAGCTGAACGACGAACATTTGATTTACAAATTGTTGACTCACTTTCATTTTATTGGTCATACGTTTTACATGTTTATGCCAACGAATCAATTGCTGGTATAAATGACTTACGCTTAGATGATATACAAATTATTTTTGGATCTCTATAGTATAAAACAAAGTGAAATTACAGACACATAAATTGCAAAGAAGTAAAGGTATCAACATGGCGCACTATAAAAATTGCATGTTAGCTCATTTCTAGATGGCATATTTGCAATTTAACACTCGTTCAAATTTCACTGTATCATATCACTAGCAGCTAAATTGTCGACTACAAGAAAACTTAACCATTAAAAAATTTTGTCTGGCGACATAATAAGTTAGATTACTCATCGCCTTTCACTCAAAGGTAGTTTTAGTATTTATTTTTATTTTTCGTGTTCGGAAGAGAATTATTAAAATGTGCTTCAATACCATTACTGCGTAAGTACAATCGTCAAGAAATCTCTCATTTATCTCTATAGCAAAAGTACCACAGCTAAGATACATCCGTCAGATATACTTCATTACGGCATTAATTACGGGTTCTTCTTATTATTTTTTTTCACTTATGGCTTTACGCCTCGTAGACGTCGTGGTTAACAGAGGGGGGATAGCATTCTGGACAAGGAACGGGAAAGAATTCCTCCATGGACTTTTGAAGGAAGTATCCCGGCTTTACTATTACTATTACTCCGGGATTCACGTGAAGTGGTCTGGGGAAATCATTGAAAACTTAAATCTGGATACCCGGACGGGAATTCGAAGTCGGATCCTTTCGAATGCCAGGCCAGGCTCTTATTTTCAAGTACTGGAATTAATTGAAAATTGTTCTGAAACTATAAAACGATGGGATATATAAATCTGATTGTTATTACAAAGCTTACAATTTTCGTTATAAGTTTACATCGCTGACCATGTAATAACACGTAGTTCATTCAGTTATTAAATATAAGTAAACACTGCCTCCCATCTATATATAGTGAAATCGTCTCCATCACACCTTACCTAGCGTGGTGATTGAGCGGTTAACTTTCTGGCCTCTCATTCGGAACTAAGCCGGTTGGAATCCCAGTCCGGGCATCCAGATTTGGATTTTCCATTGTTTCCTCAGATCACTCTAAGCGAATGCCGGGATGCTTCCTTTAAAAGGCCAAGGCCGAATTGCTTCCTGTTCCTATTCTCCCACCGAGCGTGGTGGTGTAACGGCTAGCGTTCTGGCCTCGCATTCGGGAGGACGGCGGTTCGAATCCCCGTCCGGGCATCCAGATTTGGGTTTTCCATGGTTTCCCCAAATCACTCCAGATGAATGCCAGGATGCTTCCTTCAAAAGGCCATGGCCGAATTCCTTCCCATTCCTTGCCCCCCATCCTTTCCCGTCTCTAAAGACCTAGTTGTTATAGGAGACGGTAAGCAGTTAAAAAAAAAATTATTCTATTCTCCAATCCCTTCAAGCTCTAATGACCTCGACGTCAACGAGGCGTAAAGCCATGAGTAAAAAAAAAAAGAATCCATCACACCTTATTCAAACATAAAGTGAAATTCTTAAGATTTTGCACGTCCGGATTTCGCTGTTCCATGACTTCCAGAAATCACGCCAGGCGAATGCAGGGATTGTTCCCTCAAAAATTTATGGCCGAATTCCTTCCCGTTCGTTGTTCCCAATCATTTCCCTCCTCTAATGAACTCGTCGTAGATGAGGAGTAAAAAAAAAAAAAAATGGCTGATAGATGTCCTTGAGTGAAATACACGTCAATCTAGTAATTTAGACAGATCAGGTGACGCTGAAATCACCTTTCTTGTCACTTTAAGACTCTGTGATATGCAGTTTTTGTTTAAATCTAAAGTCTAAAAGCCCCAAGGTCATACTATGGACAAAGTAGGCATTTATTTACCCGAACCCGTCTCACAACTGGGAGCTATTTTAGACAAATGACACTAGAAACACGATCACGGGTTCAAAAGACCAAATATCTTTTGTCAACTTCCAACACTCATTTGATAAAATCGCTGTGTGTTCAACATTACTATTCAGACGAAGTATTATATCTCATTACCATTATCAAAACCTAGTTAAAGTAGGTCCTAACTCGTTGGAGTTTCTGCTATATTGGTTCACCACTAGACCGGTTATCATTTTAGTATTAACTTACATTTAACACGAACGCAAGCATTCAAAAATAATTGTACAATTTCTGAACGTATTCTGGTGAGAAATCCAGGAGGTAAATACCCACTCATACATGTAAAATTTCAAATCTACTATTTTACGTGCAAGAAAATAAAGTTAAGACATTTGACAAGAAGTTTTTGGCTGAATAATATCGGAGATAAGGAAACGAGAAAGTGTTTGCAAGGAAAGAAACATTAGGTTTAAAACTGCTCAATAGGCAAAAAACCTTCGATACTAGTTACCAATAAACTCTTAACACGCCTACCAGAATTTCTGTTAGTTTTATACTGTGGTTCCACTTGTAATTTAAGAACGCAAAGTAATTTCGAATTCATGTATGTGAAGGCGATAGTCCATAAGTAGCTAAGTCTAAAGTAAAATAGCGTACATGAAGAATACATAAATGTTACTAGAATGTAATTCGTCATGGGTCTGTTCTATACTGAAATCTATACGCGTGAAATGAAGGAATCTGAATGTGTAGTAAGAAATCCATTTGAGAATAATGTGGAAGAAGGATTTAAAGTTCAGTATACCCGTGACATTGTCACTTTTTACATCAGTTTTAAATACTTTAAACAGGGAAAGATGTATTACAGTACAATAAACTGGAGATTTTAATACTTTTATCAAGTTTTGAATCCTTTACTTTTCTGGTATTGCGAGTTTAAGGAAAATTAAAGTGCGCATGATATAAAAAAGTGGCGCTCGTAAGTTATCTTTTATTTCTTTCTGGTGGTGCGTGGGATTAACTTACATCTTTCCGCAGATTGCCTTTTACGTCGACTAGAAAACGTATTTTATTCTTTTATAGTTGAGCAGCGTTAATCATTACGCTCCTTTTTAGAACGTGAGAGAGCGAGGACTAATTAAATGCATAAATCGCAAGCTCACAATCAGGCTGGAGGCGGTAAGGAATTAATATTTGTTCGCGGAGAGTAAGAGCAGGGGAGGACGCCCGAAACACTTTGCGGGTCATCTGGTGGGGAAGTGCGATCCTACTGCAGAGTTCATTAGCTCGGAGTGAAGCAGCGAATTGGCGGCTCTCATTATTTAAACACCTGCTGTGTAGCTGACCTTGCCCGTCACACCGGTTGCTACGTACGGGAGAGTGTCGTCGAATTTTAATTATCGTCACGACGGTATTGAGCCAACAGAGTGCAATTTTCATCAGTGTTTTATCTCCGTGTGTGCGTTGTTTTACTTTGTACTATTAACTTAATAACTGCTGAGAGGTGGACGGCTTAAAGTATACTATAAAATAACAAACACGCTTCCAAATTTTCCCAAGATCACTAGCCAAGTACAAAAACTAAATACTCGGCGGAAAACCAAAGAGAAACGAACAGGAAATTAAATTATCATAAACTAATTTCGCAAACTATAACGCAAAAATGAGTGCTCTGAATGAAAACTGACTTGACCGTCTTTAGTTTTGAAGATGTAATCATCAATGAGAAGTTCGAGAAGCCGTTTGTCCAGTTAAAGCTATAGGTACATTTTTTACATATTTTTTGCTAACACAATGGCATGAGGTTAAATAACTACTACGGCAATTGTTTCTGTTTGATCTTTACTGAAGTGAATACAAAGTTCATAGTCTATAAATGCAGCGTAAATCCATTTTATTTACACCTGACAGGACCGAACGTAACATAGAAAACATTACTTAACCCCTATTCGTGCCAATATAAACTTAAATGTGATACGGCAGTCGCCAAAGTGATAATATGTTTATGGCCACAGACGTCACCCATACTGTTCTTACAAATCAACTACGAAGTATCTTTAACTCACTGTTCAAGCTTTTGGGAAAGCTGTGATCTTCTCACTCTTGATAATCCACGTATGAAGCCGTCAACAGAAACATTAATATCCTAAAAATTAGACAAAATTTCAGTTCCTCACAGAACTTGCTGTTATCCTGCTAGGATCAATAAAATTGACTGGGAAAAATAAAGAGAGTACTATAATTCTCTTTCATTTATACCTACCACTAGGGAATTCACAAAACTATGTCAGAATTGCCTACAACCGTAAGGAGTAAAGTTAGTGTGGCTGCGTGTTGTGTGTTAGGGTGCGTAAGGAGGACTGACAAGTGGGTTCTATTGGGTTTTCTCTACGATGCCCTATGGCTTGCGCCGACTATCTTCATGTATCTTCTGCTCTTGAGCTCTTGTTCTACGAACCTATCTGCTTCTTCTCTTCTCCTGCTAAATAAACATAAGCATCAAGGGTAAGCTTGCATTTAGGAGAGGGAGCGGACAGCTAAGAGTTACTTCAATGAAACAATATCTTCTGGAAACCTCATTTAATCCTTACTGAACCGTAAACCACCTACAGCTGATGATGTACAAGATAGAGAGGTATTCCGTAACCTGTGGTACTGATGCTAGCTTAGTCCTACAGTATACAACTAACAGAGAATGGTAAGGTTGGTGCAGCGACTATCTATTCCGAGGCCTAGGTGGTAACTCGTTACCCGACAGTGAAGAAGTGAGGGTGATCTATGTATCCTGGATTGCTAGTAAATTATTGGCTTGCGTGCTCAGCATCGCACGTATAACTTGTAACCTGAACTAACATTCAGCAGAAAGTCGAACAAACAGGACGTGCTAACTCGACGTCTGGCTGCAGTGAAACTTATTAAACTTAAACGATTTCAGTGCTAAAATGTTAGACTAAATAACGTCTCGTCACATTAGTTTTTAATTCGCTGAGTTATAATGCTTAGAGAATAAACATCTCCTTCAAGTGCTATTACTGTATATAAGACTGACGGAGAATTTCTCTCGCTGGTTTGATGCAATTATCCATCTCTTCCTATCTTCCTCCCACTTATAACCTTCGCCTTCAATTGCCTGCTTCACATATTTTAATCTTTGTCGACATCAACAGTTCATTCCTTCGACTGTTCCATTCACAAACAAATTAATCAATACCACACGTTTTAAAATGAGACCCATCATCCTGTGTCTTCTTTCTCTCCCATAACCTTTTCCAAAACACGTTCATTTCAAACTTTATCCGTCCACATAATTTTCGGCCTGCTTCTTCAGAACCTCATTTGAGATGCTTGAATGGTCCCTCTTTCTTGGAACCCTAAAGTCCATTCTACGCTACCATAAAATGTCGTGTTTCTTATACAGAGTTTTAATAGTTCTTTCTGTGTCCTAGATCAAAATTTGAAACAAAAATGTTTCTCTTTTCGCTAGTGCTAGTCCAATTTTAACCTCCTTCCTTCAGCCATCAGTTGTACTTCCTAAGGTAGAAAAATCACTTACTTCTCCTATTGCATCTGATCATCTTTCTACATTTAATCTACTATTATTGCTATCATATCTGCTACATTTGATCAATTTTGCATTGCCTCGGGTTACATTTAGTGTCATCTCTGCAAATTTAGACAAAGCAAACGTCTGTGTAGAAGAATGACGGAGGAAGCTTGCATAAGAAGGTATTGAAGAATCGAAGTAACAAGACTCCATTATTGATATTCAATAAACAGGCGTATTTTTAATTAAATAAATGTTTTTGAGGTTTTGGAGAGTAGAGCAACTCTGTACATCGTAAAAGGAGTACATTTAGTCAGAAGCAGCTAAATTATCGCCATCATAACACTTCCAGAGGTGTGGAAGCTTTTCCCGCTTTCAATTTATAACACCTGAACACATTTACAATTTGATAATCAGTGTGTGAGAATCACGCAGCCGTATAAAAGGAAAGATTCGAAATCTTTATTTATTGAAACCGTTCATATTTTGAAACGAAATGGTTTCATCCCCACACTAAAGTTTTTATACTTTTTTTTTTTTTTAAAATCGGCAATCTGGAAACGTACCCCTTTTTCCCGATAAATATTGTTACGAGCGTTTCTGCCGACGATAGCCCTATTGTTTCATACCACTCCTTTTTTATGTTTTCAATGCATCCTCCTCTCCCCACATTCGGGGGAACACACAAAATGGACGAGCTGTGATTTTATCGTTCCAACCACACGTAAAGAAACCTGCCAGACTCGCAACACATGCGAGAGAAAAGCGAGGAAGGGAAAAAAAAAATAAAAACGGCGACCAAATCAGTTGACAGCTGGCCCAGAAAACCCAATTAATTCGCATGCAAAGCGGTTTTAATTTCTCGTCGTTTAACTTCATATTTACACCACATCTGGATAAGTGTGGCCACCGGCTGCTAGCGTCCAGAAATAGCAATAAATCAATCTCTGCCTGCACGATAATGTGTGTGTGTTATCTTTCATTGGCTGGCCGACCGCCCGTATGAATAGCATTTTCTCATTTAGATTGTTAACAAGATTGCATTGTGAGCGCGTCATTCAGTGGCTCCCGCTATTGTCCCCTCAAATTATCGGAGGTTGCAGCCACCTCCGTCGGTAGCAGAAGCAGCTCCGTTCCTTCCACACATGCCAACAGCTCGCTGAAATTCTCACACTTCAGGGCTCACACGTTGAAACAATCAGTGTAGTAGTCCAAGATAGCTTCATTGGAATATAGAAACTGTTAGAAAAAAATTTGAAAATTTGTCTCATGGTGACCAACCATCGTGGCTTAGGGCACTAGAATTGTGCTAGATCAAGTTTTGAACATCACTAGTCAATTGTATTCAAAAACAGTTATTGAAAATGTTATGCCAAGATCGTTATTAACTGTTTACACCGGAATTTTTTTTTTGTGTGTAACTTATAAATTTAATGTTAACAGAAACCGTAACTTTTAAATCTAGCTGTGAAAAACTTGCTATTATTACTGGAAAAATATAACGAAAGGAAGTAGGGTATATGATGTCCGAAAATAATTTGACAATTAGGTTATGTAACAGGAATGTCAGACTATGAACAAATTTAAAAATATATATTAGAAGGAAAATGTGAATAGAAACAATTGGTATAAAAGAAGGAGGTTGGCACACAGATGTGCAGAAATTTCCAGATAAACGATCATAGGAAAACGTCTAACGAGATAAACCTAGAGAAAAGTGTTTTTAAGCTTTGGAAGATAGGAGTAGTGGAACTATTGAAGGTGCAAGTAAAAAAAGAAAGAAAAAAAATAAGTAGATATAGAAGAATCACTATATACAAAGGAGTAGATAACAACCTTGCTGAAGATAAAGAGGCTTAACTGAAAATTTTAAGGGAAAATTAGAAATATTGCAAGAGAAGCTGTGCTATGGTTGATTACTTTTGCCAGGAATAACAATTCTGATATTTTCTTGATACATTACTTATTTGAAAGAAAAAGTATAAGGCGTCGATCTTAAGGTCAGAAAATTTTATCAGGAATTTTTTTTTATCTTGTTTATTTTTACTGTAATAATGGTACGAAAACGGTCAGTTCCCTGGTGCAATTAATTAACGGTGCCACATCTGCACTGAAAAACACCTGCTCGATTTTGATTGATAGATAAATGGAAATAACAATTTAATTTTTAAAAGAATTATGCTAAAATTATGCCCCTACAGACACAATTAATAACTACCACGAAGTTAATAATCCTGCTAATATTACATGAAAATAAACAGTTTTTATGTTTAAACAAAAAATAAATCCTACGGAACTTCAGATCTTATTCCTTTACGAACTATCTTCTTCAGCAAAGTTCACGAGATGGCATCGGAAAGTTCCGAGACTAGTTCGAAAACAAGAAAATAGAACAGTACGGTGGTACGCGTGTTGCATTCCGAGCAGTGGCCTTCATCTGTCACCATATCGAGTGGTGCGGCTACAGTCAGTACGTGTGTTATTCTTACTGAAGTGAAAAATAACGCTTCACGTCAAATGATTCAATATTTTTAACTAGTATGATCTACAGAAAAATGTAAAGATACAAATATATTTCATGAAGAATAAATTAGGTTTACCAAAAACTGTGCAAGAGAGGCAAAAAGTTATGTTTGGCATTAAAACCGAAGGGTAGATGACCCTTCCGTGATTCTTTTTCTTTTTTTTTAAATTTATCTGAAATTTTGTATGTATCTTCGTTGATTTACGTCATCACATGCAATTTCTTTTTATTTTGTCGTGGGTGCAGTGTGTTATCTGCAGTTGATATACTGTGGTTGAATGTCTGAATCATTGATTTTTGTAACAAGCGACTGCCGCCTGAGTTACTACGAAAATATCTGGGAAAGTACGAAATATTAGCCATGCATCCCCCTCCAAGACAGGTATTAGAACCAAGAGACCTTTCGGTCACCAGTCAGATTCCTAAACCACTGCACCACCAAGCCAATCGCTGCGGCAATAAATCTGATATAAGATAAACATTAAAATAAAAAATAGCGACACAGCTGTCAGCATATTAGATTATATGACTTTAAAAACGTTAAATTTTAAAAACATGGGGCCTAAAACATCGACGTGCAAGAATAATTTATAGTCAAAATATACTATTATAAAACTGCAAGCAAGCTGCTTGTGTTTGTCCGTTTGCCCAGGCATCACACAAAAGCTACAGAACCAATCTGGAAAGGATTTTCATAGATTCAGAGCTTATAGTCAAGCTTAAAATCTGCGATATATCTAGACTGGGAAAAGAAGCAAGAAATGTTAATTCATTCAAAACAAGAACAGATAGGAGCCAGAGATCATACTGCACACCTTTTACGATATACTCACCAAAGATGACGCTACATACAGTTTAACACTGCGTCCTTGTATTATGTTAATAGTGTTTTTTAATTATGTAACTATGTTTTTTTTTAATTTCTTCAGTTTTCTGAATTAGATTACAATAGAAATTAATGGAAAACTCCAATAAAAACTACTACGTGAAACGTTATCAAGCCATTTAGCATAACGAAATTGTGGAATTTACGGTAAAAGGGACAAAGATACTATATTAAAAAAGTTTATGCTTTCCTACTAGCAGAAAAACAAAAGTTAAACTTTGATAAATAAATACTGCCAAAGCACTAGAATGTTTGTTCGTTTGTTTTCTTTCCTAACGCGTTTCACTTCCTTAGTGAAGCATCTTCAGCAGTTTCTCCGGTTGATTGCGTATACGTGATACAATGTGGTTACGTTTTAGACTTTGAATATTGAAGTTTTTATATAAATTATTATCACTTACATCTTATGATACTTTGCTTTATTTATCCTCCATTCTCATCAGCAGTGATTTTTTTCTTGCTTTTTGAGTAGTAGGTCATTTTCTTCTCGTTGTTGCACAAGTAAACTAACACTACACTGCACTGTATATTTTGCACTAATGGCTGGTCTACTTTGTTTACTTTCGACTGTGTAATGCTGTTTTGTTTTTCTTGTTTGTCTTCCGTTTGTTTAGTGTGTGGCGCGTTTTTCTCAAAAGTACACGTTTGTGCTTGTTTGTTATGATTTTATATGCCTCCTTGTTTAACGGTATTTTGCCTGTGTCGATGGTTTTATTCTTTATTTTATTTTCAGTACTGTGTATAATGTCTGGTGTGTCAGGTTTGTGTATTCGTTTGTTCTATGTTTTCCTTCGGTTATTGTTTTCTGTATGTGGTAGATCTCTTTAAATGTTAGTGCTTGAGGTTTATTTTTGTTTATGGTGATTATTTGCATGTCTGTGCCTATATTGGTTGGTTGGTGGTTGTGTTCTTGTAAGTGTTCTGCAAATGTAGAATGGTTGTTGTATTTTAATGCTCTTATATGTTCCTTGTACCTTGTTTTGAATTTTGTACATGTTTTTCCAGTGTACTGAGCTTGATATTCATTGCGTGTTAACCTGTATATTCATGAGTTGTGGAATTTATTGGTTTGTGTATTACTTTTAATGGTTTTCTGAATCGTGTTTTTTTGTTCTAAATACTTTTTTGAATCCTTGTTATTTTATATATGTCTATGGTAATATATGCCATCGCACGCCATTTCTTTTTGTTTTGTTGCATCTGTATGGGTGTAGGGTGTTATCTAGAATTGATATACTGTTGTTGAATGTTTTAAACATTGATTTTTGTACTAATTTAATAAATTGTATGTGATATGTACAAAAAATCAATTTCTAGTGATGAAAATATTTACAGAAAAATAACTGAAGTTATTATTTCGTGTTATTCATTTAAACCACGCAATTTAAATATCTGTTACTCTACAGTATTCTTTATCTAATTAATTATTTGTCATTATCAGTTATTAATTATATAACTCACTGAATACCAGTCAATATATTCTAATCTGATATATTTTTAAACCCCAAGAATATGACTTTATATATCTTGCAAAAATTTATATTAATATAATCTTTTATTGTCATATTCGATAATATCATTATTACATAAAACAAATATAATACAAGTTCCGCTACTTACTGACAATTTTTATAGAATTATTGGGAATATATGTAGATAATCTAATCTATAAAGTTAAACTTTAAATTGTAAGTTATATAATAATAAGAATAAAAATCAAGTGTGTAATTAAAGTAGTTGATAATAATTTTAAAAAAAAATCAAAACCTGCGGAAATTAATTGTCCTAATATTTTTCGTTTTCCATTACAGCGTACCGAATTACATCGGTTTATACCAGATTTACGTTGTAACACACAGTGAATCTCATAATGAAGCAGAAATAAAAAAAATTGGTTGTGGATAAACGGCAGCGAAAGTTGAGTGACAAGAGGATGCGGTGAATATACACTGGCTAATTGCTACGGATGACGGTCGTCCGGACGGAACCGATGGAAGTTCCCCATACACCTCTCCCATTTTCACATCCTCCCATGCCCCGCGCGCACCAGGCCGTAAATATGAATGTCAACAAGCTGAAAGCATGTCAAACAAAAACGCATCTAATAGCTGTCAAATGGACGGCGCGACGAGGAGGCCGAAATGATGCGAGATCCGTTTTTAAATACTAATAACGGGGGAGCGTGCGCACGCGTGCGGTGACGATTGAAGAGGCGGGCGAGTCGCGTGATGGCGTGGTTATTACGCGCGGGGCTGGCCCGCCCGGAAATTGGTGTCGGCAGCCGCGGCGGACGGCAGCACGTCAATAATGGATTAGGCGACCGCACCTGCAGGCAGCTTGTTGCCACAAGTGTTTTTTGATTTTCTGCCGTCGCTACCCGTGTCCTCTTAAATTCATTGCAAGCACGAGGAAAGGGGATGGAATATTGATGGTGAACATTAAATTTTATCGGCATTTTCTGCCACACAAGGCGTGTTACATTGCTACCTTAGTAGAAACAGGTGTATACAACCGACGAGTATTCTGCTCCCAGCACCAACGCATTTTTTTTACCAATTACAGGCGGTTTTGCATACTTACCTATTTATTTCACGTATCTAGGACATGACATTACATGTTAAAACAAATAAAATTAAGTAAAAAATTAATATAAAACTTATAAACAACATTACACAAAT
Source organism: Vandiemenella viatica (assembly GCA_031002005.1). Classification (NCBI taxonomy): domain Eukaryota; kingdom Metazoa; phylum Arthropoda; class Insecta; order Orthoptera; family Morabidae; genus Vandiemenella; species Vandiemenella viatica. The sequence goes on from CM061919.1 coordinate 216,998,407, forward strand.
TAAATAGATTGTGTAGACCAGAGTTCTGCATTTCTGATGGCCTTCTCATTTACCCTTAAATTGTCGTAAATGGTGCGGTTTCACGTAGGTTTCTGCATACCAGGAGATGTTGTGGGTCCTGCAGCTTACCACATTCACATATTTCGTTTGCAACAGTATAGCCCCATATTTTTACCTATGCCAGTGCTGGAATAATACCAGCTTTAATCTGCGATAACACATCTTACATACATTGGAGAAGGTGATGAGGAGATGTACCAGGGAAGTGAAGGAATTGGGTTACAAAACCTTAGCCAGACCACTGCTTGAATATGGTGAATTGCTGTGGGCTCCACGTTACGGGGATCAAGTTCAGGAGTTAGAGGAGATACAAGGGAGAGCAGGTAGATTTGTCTGCGACTCGCAGAATGCAATCAGTAATTGATATGATAATAGAGTTGCGTTGGGAATCACTGAAAGACATAAAGTGGGTGAAGAAAGTGTATTGTTGAAGGCTATCTTATATGTTTAAACGAGCAATTCTGATATGGAAATGGCACTAATGATTTGGATGAAAATTCATATGTAGACAATATTTTGCTTTCCAAGTTTATGTAAGTAGGTGACATCCCTAAAGAAATGTGGCTTTACAAAAAAAAAAAAAAGAGCAATTATTTTATTCGGTATCTCTGAAACGGTTCTAACACCATCTCATAGAAGTTTCAGGTACCATTATGCTTACTGATGTTAGTTGGTTTCTCTTTGGTTAGAGCAAGGAACTGAGCTCCGACTCTTGTATATATTTGGTATTTCGGAAACGGCTCTAAAGATTTGGATGAAATTTCATTTGCAGATAACGTCTGCCTAAATAGGTGTCTTTCCTGAACTAACGCGATTTTACTATATATATATGCATATACATATATATATATATTGTTTTACAACGTCATCTAGTAGACATTTGAGGTACCAGTAAGCTGGAAGCGGCTTTAAATGTTTATATAACAACCGTAAAGTAAAATGAAATAAATGGATTATTTAAAATAAAATTTTGAATGATGTGCATTCATGGATTTTATTTAACCGACTGGAGTTCTTATGTAGATAGGTATGAAATACATTGAATGTATAACAAATATGGAGCGGTCTGGCTGCTCAGATGTGATTAGTGGAAAAAAGGTGGTAAAGGCGCTTCTCTTAAAATATCCTTGCTCCGGTCCAGGATTCAAATCCCGGTGGTAGCAAAACCTTTTTAGATTTGTATTGGATTATATGAACATCGCTGGGGAATTATGTGGTTCGGATTCGACGCTAAATTCAAAGACCCAGAGGAAAGTAACTGGTCGTCCTACCCCTGAAACAATGCCTTAATATGCTTCCTTCTGGAGGATCCAACCTTCGGGTTGTGGAATAAGTTAGTTTTCTATAATATATAGGTCTACTGTCTATATATCTGAAATATCCAGCCTAATACTACAACTGTTGTATGTAGGTAAAATTAATTTCTCGAAAGATTTTGATGAAATCATGCGTACTGGGAGTGGGAAAAGTTTTTTTTGTAGGAACGGGAGTCAGGAACTAGATTAAGTTAGCAAGGGAAATAATGAAAATTTTGCCAAAAACACTGAAGGAGTTCGAATTTGAAATTAGTAAAGAGAAGAAGTAGCTAAGCGAAAAATCATGACATGTTAAGATGTGTTAGTAGGAACATTGCCTACGGACAGTGTGTGGTCCATCTAAAATTAAATTAAATTAAATCAATAAAATACAAAAATAAACATGTCAACATGTTTTAAAAATATATAGCAAATTGTTCACCGGACCCTTCACGGCCATAGTTTTGTAGATTTGCGATTTGTAATACTGATACTGAACTTTAAATTTTATCGGCATTTTCTATCCGACAAGTTGATAAGTGTGTTACGGAGCTACCTTGCCAACCAATAGCGTGTACAAATGACGAGGATTCTTATCTTAGCACTAGCTTATTTGCAGTCTTGATTGCAAATTACAGGCGTTTTCATATTCACTTATTCCAATGATACCAGCGTTACTCCTAGCTACTAAATCTACAATAGTAATATTATAAATGTGAAAGTAAATCTGTCTCCCTGTGTATTTGTTACGTTTTCACGACTGAATGGAAAACCGATATAGATTAAATTTGGAAAGGAAATACAGTGTGACGTTAATAAAGGACATTAGATACTGTTTTTGGGGTAAATAACATATTTTATGATGAAATTTTGAAAACTAATCTAACAGACGGATATCGTGTATAAATCTCTGTAACATTATATTGGCATCTCATGCTCTTTTTCTCTCGAAGTCAGTTTGAGTATGATCTTTTCATAAATTTAATGTACGGACACTACTTATTATATAATATAGATATGAATTTTATTCAATTCAAGCAATAAAATTCAAAGTCCACGCGTGTTAACAATTAGTCTTATATACTCACAATAACAAAGAAAGAACACACACATATCATCATGCTTCAAAAATAGTCAGCCAGATTGGTCCGGTAGTAAATTGTGCACCGAACCCGTCACTGGCGTCGTTTTCTACAGTCGTTTGTTATAGTAACGCCGTGTCCGTCTTGAATCGTCCTTCCAAATGTGGTAACGGGTTGAATCGTAAGCGCATCAAACAGTTCAGATAAAAGAAAAGCAGTTAGAGATGGCTGTATTGATGTAAAATCGAAAGAGATTTAAAAAAAAATTGTTAAGGTGACTGCTCTAGGAACTCAAGAGCCAGGTTTCGAATCCCAGTGACTACAGAATTTTTACAGACACTACACATGACCTTCACCTCTGCTTTGTTGTTCGGATTTCACTTTACCGTAGGCGGCAATTCGAATTCCTTGATGTACCCTTCGTGATTTCCAAGCCAGATGTGCATGATTATTATTATTATTTACTGCTATCACTTGTGAGAGGTCGTCTTTAATGATTCTGAAGGTGAAAATTGCACATAAAGTCTCAAATAAAAGCTAAAGAAAAAATTACAGCTTTGATTATCATCTTTGATAATAATTTTTCCTGTAATCATTGTTTACTATCAGTATATAATGTTTCAGCACTGCAGGCTTGCTGCTGTTTAAAAAACACTAAGAGAGATGCTTTAAACGAAGAACATGAGAAAAAGCCAGGAGGAACATAAAGGGATGGATGGCTGAAAGAAGTGGAGGAGATTATAAAGAAACGGAAGATCTTTAGATTATGACTAAGACTTGACGAAAGCAGAGAGGAAAATGAAGGACCTTGTGCTTGAATGATACCCAGCCTGTGGTTGGGAACTTCCTTATGATGCTCGAACATTATGAATTTTCTAGATTATAATAATTTGCTTACAACAAATCAACATGGATTTCGGAAGAAAAGATCATGTGAAACACAGCTGGCCCTATTTACACACGACGTAATGAAAGTTATCGATACAGGTTCACAAGTAGATGCAATTTTTTTTAGATTTCCAGAAAGCCTTTGACTCTGTGCCACACAACCGCCTTTTAGCGAAGCTTCGAGCGTACGGTATATCGGATCAGCTTTGTGAATGGATAAAGGATTTTCTAACTGGTCGGTCGCAGTATGTTGTCGTTGAAGGAGAAAGTTCTTCTAATCTAGATGTTACATCGGGTGTACCTCACGGAAGTGTAATAGGACCACTTCTTTTCTTAATTTTTATAAACGATCTCGGAGACAAAGTGAAAAGCCTTTTTAGATTGTTTGCTGATGATGCAGTTATTTATAGGGAAGTAAGAACTTTGGCCGATTGCTTAGAAATTCAGCGCGATCTGGATGTTATTTTGGCTTGGTGCGCTGAGTGGCAACTTACTCTAAACTGTAAAAAGTGCAAGACAATGAGCATAACTAACAAAAAGAATCCGATTGTTCAGAAATACGAGTTAAGCAATACAGTTATTGATATGGTCGATTCTATTAAATATTTGGGAGTAACAGTACAAAGGAACATGAAATGGGACATACACATTAATTCTTTAGTAGGTAGAGCAAATTCTAGGCTGCGCTTCATAGGTAGAATCTTGAAAAATTGTAATGAACAAACAAAGGAGATAGCGTACAAATCTCTTGTGCGTCCACATTTGGATTATTGTTGTGCCATTTGGGACCCGTTTCGTAAGGGATTGATCGAAAGTATAGAGAAAGTACAGAGAAGAGCCGCTCGATTCGTGACCGCTTGCTACAGTCCTTATGAAAGCGTCACAGAACTGATTAGTAGATTAGGTTGGGAGTCTCTGGTAGATAGACGACACACGTTTCGTTTAAACTTATTGGAAAACATGCGTACTCCAACTTTCACTCATGAGTGTAGTGAAATACTTCTTCCACCAACCTATTTGAGTCGGAAGGACAGGAAAGATAAAATTAGAGAAATAAGGTGCCGGACTGATTCTTATATGAATTCATTTTTCCCTCGTACCATTAGGGATTGGAATGCACAGCAAAGAGATTAGCTTTGGTGCTGAGCACCCTCTGCCACCCACAATTTTGTGAATTGCAGAGTATATATGTAGATAGATGTAGATGTAGATGATGATTACAGCATAAAGAGGTTTCTCGATAACTTTAGAATCTTCGGCACTTATAATCCCTGCCATAAGGAGATCATAGGGCTGCCATCATTTCTGCATCTGAACCGTATCAAGTGAAGTTAAGTTTTGATTTTCAGACATTCAGTGCAACTTTGATATATTGAAAACGAGTGTTATATCTGCCAATTTATAAAGATTCTCACTAATTGCTTCTCATACTTCATTTGTGAAGGCCATTGCTCTATACTTTTCCCCTTTTGTTTATTCATTTATCTCATCCAGCCTTTCGTTGACCCCTAGCACAATTACGTTTAATGACTGATCAGTAAATAGCTATATGGAGGCACGGAGGTTTTTCTAAGCTATACACTGTTATCTGTTGGGATTGTATTTGCAACAGTGTTATGCATTCATTTCGGGTTTACTGCCGAATGTGGTTGTCAGAGTACAACGTTTCAACGACGCTTTCTGCCGTCTTTATCACGTAGTTTATGTGACCATTTGGGAAAAGAAGTCATAAACAATGCTAACTTTACTAAATACTACAGAGTGCATCCACGTCGAGACTACATTCAACCAGTACGCTCTGTTGTTCAGGTAAAAATAAATTTGGTGTGACCTTAGTGCCGTTGTAACAGAAGCTTCTTTATTGATCTGTTCCACTTTAATTTTGGCCGAGATGATCATAGAGTTTCCCGTTTTGGCCTACAAAGTCACAGCTCGATATGGTATCACGTATAGCATTCAATACTCCTAATACAACAAGTTTCCGCTGTACATGGCGGTCCTTCAACTATCCAATACAACGTTGTATTGCTCACATATTGTGCGCTAGCCTCATACAAACAGAATTTGTGCCAAGGTACAAAGGATCTTTCTACTGTTGAGCGACTGATAACATACAAGCCTCTTGACCAATTACCCCCAGCGCGTACGAATAGTGGGGGGCGAGGGGGGGGGTGATATAAGTTCAAATGGATAAATAGTCTTGAGTCTCCTGTAGAAACATGTATGAACTCAAGATATTATTCTGCTTTTATTTATTTGCTCTCGGTTTTATGTGACATGGACATCTGGATCATAAAGGATAATCGAACCTACTGGAAGAAATGAGTTTTGCTATCTATTTGGTATCGTTCAAACATTTAAGCGTACGTGTTTGGTGTTATTCTGTTTGTTTTGATTTCGAGAGTGGATAGCGTTCTTGTATTGCCTTACATGTCTACAGAAATTCTAGTAGGTTTCAATGAAGCTCTCAAGAGTTGAACACTCACGCAATGTACTTCTACGTCTGGCACATGGGGGTAGTTTAGAGCAAGCAAAAAGAACGATCTGTCTACCTGGTAACAAGTGGTGATAGTAAGGCACTAGTTAGTTTTTGATATTTTAACAATTCTCTATATATTTATAAGGAGACATGTTTTTTCTTAAACTGTATAACAAATTCAGGAACGTCAGCATTAACTGTTTCACACACTATGGAAGAATAATCAGTCAGGTTGCTGACGTTGCATAAAAATCTTAAAAAACCGAAGGAAAACGGCAAGTTCTTTGAATCCAGGGGTCAGCTTTGATCAAATGTGATACTAAGATGAATGAAAGTGTGGTAAAACTAGGTCAGCATCATGTCTTGTCTACGATTATAAAATTTCCACTTTTTCAAGGAGAGAGAACAAAATAAAGTTCACCGATTACGACTTATCTTCCTTAATGCAATGAATAAGTTTATAAAATTGTTTGATGAGATATTAGTAAGTCCAAAATATAGTAATTATACAGAAATAATAAACATTAAGTTATACGCAGATAATTATTTATTCATGCCTTTCAATGGACAAAATCTTTTCAATACTACTTTTTGAAGCTTTTGACGACATGATGATGATGGGATAAATGCAAGTTCAAGTAAATTATATGGTTAAACAAAAAGGAGAAGCTACTATAGGCCTAGTTGATTCCGTGATGAACATGATGTTAAGTTACTTAGTACTTGTAAAATTTTTATTCCGGTCATTTTGGTTGTTGACGTGTTCCAAACATAATTTGGTTGCTAGGTACCACGGAGCGTTTTGCCATTGACGCTACCGTTTGTTCAGATTTTGACTTGGAACTGAAATATTTTATTAGAATTCCTTAATCCAATAAAATAGTGTAAACCTAACCAAAAAGAAATGTGATTTTTCCTGATTGCAGCAGTTGACTGTAATATCTTATTCACGTGGGCGAATGAGTTTTTCTTTCCCCTCTCGTAGGGCTGAAGACCCGTCTACTTACACGCTTTGCCGGGGACAGGAAAAATATTGGAGTTCTCGTTTAGTCGCTCAGAGGCGTGATGGGGAAACTTGGAGAGAAGACGCATACACGCTAATGGAAGCAAAGTCTCCGTCAGAATGCCACCTAGCTCCGCCGACGGGAGGGAGAGCAAAGTAGGCAATGGGACTGTCCTGTAGACACGTGTACTGAACGTTGCAACAAATAATCCTTCGTACAACTACGAGTAATAAGCAATGAATGTTCAACATGCTCAATAATGATAATACACAACCACCAGTTTGAATTTTTCTAACCAGAAAATGGACTGAGCTGTTGGCCATTTCGTTGCAGGTGAGGTAACTAGCTATCAAATGAAGTAACTAGCTATTAAATGAAAAAAAAACAAATTAATTAAAATAATTATCTATTTCTGTCTACGGTATATTTTATATCCATATCCGGAGTGACTTCTGTGTTGATAGAAAAAGTAGAAAATGCAAGTTATTATGTTTTTTAAATTATTTTAACTCGTAAGCGTAATAATGTTATTTCTTCGGAGGTTTTAAATTTTTGGTAATGCGGCTGAATTGCTTAGCAAGTGTTTTTCCATATAATACTCGTTCAATTTTTTATATATATATATGCTTAACGTCTGTCTAACAGCGAGGTCTTTAGAGAAGGGAAAGGATGGGGGTCAAGGAATGGGAAGGAATTCGGCCATGGCCATTTTAAGGAAGCATGCCGGCATTTGCCTGGAGTGATTTGTGAAACCATGGAAAATCCAAATCTGGAGGGTCGGACGGGGATTCGAACCGCTGTCCTCCCGAATGCGAGGCCAGAACGCTAGCCGTTACACCACCACCCTCGGTTCAAGGTGTGCAACCGTACGAATTGTCACTTTCACAGCATTTTGGCAACAATTTGCTTAAGACTAAAGGCCCATTCACACTAGCGGCCAGGTCAGCTCAGGTCAAAAATCGCTTTACACGTAATTCAATGGGAACATTCACACTACGCGGTCCGCTCAGGTCAGGGCAAGGCAGGTCAAACAGAAGATGGAGCAGTCACTGATCAACAACGGTCAAGACCTGAGCTGAGCTGAGCTGACCGCTAGTGTGAACGTGCAACGGTCAGGTCAGGTCAGATCAAATGGGCGACGAACGTCTTAAAACTTTTGCTCATAACCAATAACAAAGAGTAGCAAATAAAATATAATGTTTTAACAGGATGTTATTTCTGATTATTATAAAGTTGACGAAATTAAATATAAATTAATTAATTATTACATGTTTTCGCACTGCCAAGGAACAGATCCTGTTTTCGAATTAAAAGATATTGTGAATTAATTTCTTGTATTAAAAGCTTCTTTACGAACATCAGCACCAAAACAAGGAATATTTGTAAAAAACACGGTTCCTTTTGTTCATACTGTAATTCACTTCCTACATGGCATGAAATTTTACCATTTTGTAAGTAACTGTGCAAAACACATGTTGATAAAATTATTTTATCAATGAGTCCTGGTGCGGAATTAATTTATCAAAAATAAATTCGAAATCTTTGAGCTGAAATATTAAAAGCAGTTTCCAACACTCGTCTCGTACGACATAGACAGTAATTAATTTTTTTTCTTGATTTATTTGCGGTTCAAACTCCAGATGCACCCAGAACCGTCGTCTTTTTTTAAAAAAAATTATCTTGACTTATTGGTAGGCTCGTCATCTAAAATCAGTGCGGTTTTAAGTAACGTTAACGTAGAGAACGGCATTGTTCGCGATGAGCTATTTGAAATGAAATGGCCTTGTTCACGACTTGATCTGACCTGACCTGACCGCTAGTGTGAATGCTATCCTGGATCGTTAGCTGAGCTGACCTGAGCTGAGCTGACCGCTAGTGTGAATGGGTCTTTAGTGTTCTAAACAAAATCCAAGAATGTAAGGAAGCAAGTCCCAAGGAAATGTCTTTGTTAGTTCGAGGGCTTTTGTTCTTTAGCAATGCCAGGTACTTTTATATTAATAATCATGGCACAGTTTTGAGTTGTAAACTACCTTAACGGCTTTCTGAATGAGATACTTAGAAAAACCTGAACACTGAATATTCAGAAGGACCCGAATTCGTCTGAAAACAACGCGGAAGAGCTGAGGTTCTTTAATATATACATGAACACAATACATACTCTTATTTCATTACTCGAGTTAAATTCTGAGAGCATTGCCAGGAAGACGATTCGGAGAATGGAGCATGTCCTAACGAAGGCTTCATCATCCAGTAACAGATAAATATCTTCCTCACTGGGCTCATCTACTTTAAATCAAGCTATCTTCAGTCCAGTTATTCCGTGATAATTCATGAGAATAATGAACTATTACACTAAAAAAAAAAAGAAAACAAATCATGTGTCGACATATTTAAAAAAAAAAACAGTTCATAGGAACGCTTTCACGATGCATAAATAGGTAGTGATCCGTCTGATGGTCTCATGGAGTACCCGGCAGCCTGTCAGTATTCTCACATCAACTACTCATAAAAATAAATAAAGATTTTATATCTTTACATGTTCAATCCGGTGTGAGTAAGGATTGCAATCCAGCAAAGCGAGATCCCGCAGTCACGCAGGATTCTACACAATATTAAGGGGATACCTGAAGTGAACTACACTTAATGGTTTCTTGAGGTTTATTACAATGTACACAAACAACTGGTAAACAATAAACAAATGTGGTTACAGTTATCGGATGACCGTCGAGAAATTTAGCCTGGTCCTGATCCGGGGTAGAGAGAGACGGCTTCTACTTCTCGCGAACTTCCGGTGGTCTTCTGTAGTTGACGCTGGTTCCGCGGTTAGGCCGGAACTGTCAGTGGAGCTGCCGGCTACGCTTATATAGGCGGCCTGGCGCAGGAATACAGTTGTGTGGTAGTACGGCGACCTCTGTAAGAAAAGGTCCCACTTAGCCTCTAGATGATTCTATTTATTTTCCTGGTTTGTTTTGATGCCTCTGCGCCTGTTTGGAGTCGTATATGTGTCCCGGCGTGCAGGCGCGTTGTGTGTGAGGTCTGCCTGGCAGGGGCCTTTACTGGCAGACTGAACAGATACCCAATCCACAACCACAAAATGAAGCGAAAACCCGTGTCAGTCTGCGTGACTCGCTGCCCCGTCGTTGTCTTCCGGCCCAATCCGGTCTCTATTGGATGTATTGCACAGTATGCCTGTTCCCTGGCAGTTGGCATTTGAATCCTGTGAACAAACGTTTGTTTTTGTCATCCTTCGTATTTCGTAAGTAAATAGAAACACTTTACGTATTCATTAAAACTATGTTTGTTGTAAGTACACATTTCTATAATTTGAATTATGTTGAGTATTTAGTAAGATTTTTTAACTATATATACAGTATTTTTATGTGTCACACACGTCATCTGAACTTCACAGTTAAAGGTGTTTAGTCACGACTTCATTATTACCATTTTCTGTATTTGCAGACAAAGTAATTGTGACAACTTCCTGTATTTGCGGCTGAAATTTTAACTAATCGTTGCTATGAAACTAATGTTATTGTAATTTTATCAATTGCATACCTATTCATTTATCAGATATCGAAATGCAATTGTATATCCTTTGACTTATTGTTGTTTTGGCCGCCGCCTCAATGTGTTTGACACAAATGTTCTTTGACGAAAGCCGCCTATTTACGTATGCCGCTCTGCCTTTCTATTAATCACTCTTGGGATGATTTAATCAATTGCCACAATACATTATTTTTGAGTGAATAGCATGTGTCCTTTCTACTCTTTGTTATTATTTCGATTAAAGGCAGAAAAAATTATAATGAAGTCATCAGGCGTGTATCGCCAAATTGTGTTGCAAAAATACCATATTTAGACGGCTGCCTCCGCCGTGTGAAATTTCGTTTTTTCACAACGCAAAACAGCGATACACCCGTGAGGACTTCATTGCAATTATACGCCGAGAAAGTCTCATTTCTTACATGAAAAAAATAATTTCCACTCTTAAAAAAGTCGTTATACCACTTAAAGTAAAACTGAAATACTTTACAGTTTGTGTCTTGGTGAATAGTTGCTTTTAATAACAATGAATCAACTATAAGATCAATCAAGAGGCATAATAATGAATCCCACAAAAACAATTCTTGTAGAAATAGGCCAAGTCTCGTGCTTGTGCAGTGACAAAAAGTTATGAGATCTTGCTCTAAGCTGTGTCTACACTTTACAGAGTATATTCACTTCGCTTTGAGAAACAGAATGCTTTCGCTCGGTGATATAGATCGTTTATTTAGAATAATAATAAAAAAATTAAAAAACCTGATGACTTGGCCACTAAGCATACTATGTTTTCAAACTGATGTGATTTATTGTAAGGCACATAATAGGATCTAACACTATTTGCCATGTTTGATCATTTTTTTAAAAAAGTTTATATTAAATAACAAAAATGTAAAACCTTAAAATATGTTGTTTTTTTTGCCTTCGTTAGTCCTTTGACTGGTTTGATGCAATCCTCCACCACTTCCTACCTTGTGTTAACCTCTTCATCTCTACATGCCCCTTGCAACCCACGTCCTCGATTATCTGCTTCGTATATTCTAATCTCTGTCTTTCCCTACAGTTCTTACCTTCGACTGTTCCCTCCATCCGCAAAATTAACCAATCTATCACGTCTCAAAATATGCTTAAGACGGGCTGAAAAAAAAAAAAAAAATTCAAAATCATTTTGCCATTTAAAAGATTGTCAACTGTTACTTTTTATAATTTAACATTAATTTTTTTTATTAATTTAATCAACAGGCGTTTATTATTTAGTTTGTAACACTTTAAATAACTATGTTTTAAAAATATGCGTTAAATAACTGTAGGCGATAATCACGGGGGATTGAAAACACTGCGGGATTGCAATCCTTAGGTGTTAGCCACCATTAGCTTCTAGGACCCGTTTATCGGATGGTAAAATATTTAAAGCAACTTATGTGGGCAGAATTTATCATAAAAAATTATTAAAAATAAATGAAATAAGGAAAGTTGAATTTAAACGTTCTTACTGTTCTAAAATACAGAAGAAAATTTTTCTTTATTTAAATGATGGAAAAAGGAAATATTTTTTAAAATGTTATAGTTAACAGTAACAATTTGGAAGTAACTATAACAAATTATGGGATTCGTACCACATAGGCAGAAACTGTTGTCCTTTTTTTAGGTTTATAATTGCTTTACCTGTCTATTTTTCTTTTCTGAAACTTCAGCCATTACTCGCGTTACACCTTCTTCTTGTTTTTAACAAATTTCTTTCATAATTTACCACAGCAAAAAGACGGTATTCAAAAAACAACATTCAAACCGTAGATGACTGACTCATAGCTATATGTTTTCCGATGAGAGAGTGTATATCATCATGACTTTACGCCTCGTCGAGGTAATTAGAATGGGGCAAGGAACGAGAAGGAATTCAGCCATGACCTTTGGAGGGACCAACTTTGCATTTGCCTGTAGTGAACTGGGGAAATCACGGAAAATTATGGAAGCAAGGACGGGAATTTGAACCCAAGTCCTCCCGAATGCGAGGCCAGAGTGTTAACCACTCATCCACAACGCTCGGTTCTACCTCGTCGAGCGTAGTTAGTCAACAGCAAATTTAGTCGGATCCCAGCACAATTTAGATACCAGTCGCGTAACGTTATTAGACGCGAAGGCCGAACAAGATAATCACGGGCCTCGCGGGTCGATGAACTGCATACCTGTTGTCCACGGAGCGATGCGAGTCGCTGACGAAGTACGTCATTACCACTGGCGCGCAGTGTTTTTCCGGACGTCAAAGCCAGCTGGCGACGGTTCCGGCGGCGCACAAAGGCCGGACTCAATTGACGCAGACGTAAACAGCGAAACAAGTGTCGCCCGGCTTCCCCAATGAAGTGACGCGGGCCGTAATGGTGGGGCGATAACAACCCCGGGGTGGACGACAAGTGGACGCCAGCCGTCTAACGACCTGCCTCCCCGTCACACTGTGTTTTCCAACCGCCCGCCCGAAACAGGCGCTTTAAACACACAGCATACTGAAAACGCCCACACGGAAAAACAAGTAGTTACTCAAGGCAATGAATGTTGCAGATCATTACGTGAAGAACGGGCACATAACAATTTTAGTGGATACACGATCCATGGCAAAAGACACAAATACTTATTTACGCAACATTCATTAGTTGATGAATAACAGCTTTTCAGGTTATGCCGCATTGTTTATTTAATTCCCTGAACTTTCGGCTGGTATTATACAACCTTCTTCAGAGAAACTGTTTATGTTTGTTGACACAGCAACTTTCGCCAAGCATAGCAGAGTAAAAGGCCGATATCTTCGTTGATATTGTTCGAAGAAAGTGGCCTTTTACTCTGCGATGCTTTGCGAGGGTTACTATGCCAACAGACATAAACAGTTTCTCTGAAGAAGGCTGTAGGATACCAGCCGAAAGCTCAGGGAATTAAATCAACAACGCGGCATAACCGGAAAAGCTATTAATCATGAACAAAGACGGCCGCGGAAGTCTCAGGTATCATACATTGGTTAAGAGGAATTATTATGAAATTAGCTGTTACCCGCGACTTCGTATGAATGGGCTTAAAATTTTACAGCTAGAATTTAATATAGAAAACTATAAGTTACCTAAAAGATGTCCAAAAACTCAAGCAGTCCGGATAATACAGAGGCAGATCGCTATCGTTAACTCTCGATTTTCACAAACATTTTTTTTTTTTCTGTCATCAGCCTTTCGACTACTTTGAAGCAATCGTCGATCAGTTCCTATCTTGCGCTAACGTCTTCATCTCAACATACTCCTTACAACTCACGTCTTCAATTATCTGCTTCAAATATTCTAATCTCTGTCTTCCTCTACAGTTCTTACCGTCGACTGTTCCCGCTACTAACAAGTTAACCACTCCTGCATGTCTCAAAATATGACTTACCAGCCTGTCTCTTCTTTCTGTAAGACTCCTCCACAAACTTCTTTCCTCGCCCATCATTTCCAAAACTCGTTCATTTCCTACTTTATCCGTCCACTTAATTTTCAGCATTCTGCTATAGCACACATTTCAAATGCTTCAATTTTCCTTCTTTCTGGTATTCATAAAATCCACGCTTCACTGCCATAAAGTGCTGTGCTCCACACATAGAGTTTTAAAAAGTTCTTTCTGTGTCCTAGATTAATATTTCAAACTAAAAGATTTATCTTTATCATGAAAGCTCTTTTTGCTAGTGCTATTCTGCTTTTAATATCATTCCTGATTCGTCCATAGGTTGTAATTTTACTTCCTAAGTAGCAAAATCCAAAAACTTCTTCTATTGCTTCCGACCATACTTTTATGATTAATCTACTATTATTGGTACCATTTCTACAAAATTTCATCACTTTCGTCTTGGTTTGTTCATATTTAGTTCAAAATATTCCTTCAGTATTTTGTTCATGACAGTCCCTCACTTGTCAATACACGTACATGCTGTTTATCCAATTGTCTCCATTGTAGTATTATATTAAACTCGTTTTCGAGTGTGATCAAGTGGTAGGCATAAAAATGGACACAGGATTGATTTGCGGTCTGTAAGTAATATCGTTCTTTCCCTTCGCTGAATATTATTGGACATTGTAACGCGCCATAAAATTTATTTGTGATTGCCACACTGACTAACTATGATTCTGTATACACAATCTCATTGTGAGAGAAACAAAGCCCGAACGACCGACAAAATATTACAAATATTACACGCTAGCCGTCTGTCTGTAACCGTTTGGTTAGTTTTCAGAATATCACGACAAAATGTATAATTTATGCTGAAGAAGCATCTTTTCCTTCCAAATATGGCATAGTATTTCATTGCAAATTTCATCAAGATCAGTTTACTCTTTTAGTCCAGACAGACAAAGATACTTTCACATTTGTAATATTAGTGTAGATTACCACATAACAACTGTAGTATCTACTTTTATTTATGGATAAAGTTTCAGAACAAGGGCAATGCAATTGTGTAAAATTTTGAAATATTAGCACATCGGTTACCTGCAACAACTTTACTAGTTCAATTCCCTATGAAAGTACAAAAACATCAGTGAAATGCATTGGCCAATTAGACCAGAGAGCCAGCTTTTTAATTCATATCAACACCATTAGTGAATTACTCATTTCCACGAGTTTGTTACTATCAACTGAAGGGAATCATAACTTTACATTAATTATACGACATGAAAAATACTCCATATGTAAGATTCTTTATTTAAATTTTTTGTAAGTGACAAATGTTAGTATAGAAATGAAAATTGGCGAATGAGTGAACTAGAGAACTAATTATTACAATACAATACCAACAAATAAATAAAAAAAAAACGATTAAATTACAGCAAATGATGCACTCATCACTTAAATAAAATTAACCTGTGTTTGATTCGAATCCAATATGTGGAAAGTCAGCTCGCTAACCACATCGCTACTGCGGTCGGTTTTGGGGGATAAAAGGGAGCATTTAACTACCATGGCAATTCATCATACGCTTTCGAACACAACTACAGTTTCCCCGTCGCCTAACGGTATGAACGATATAAAATAGATCGAAACAAGCCGTTAGCAAATATAAGGAAAAAAAAAAGAAAATTCAGTTTTTAAAATTTATGCATATTACTTTCAGCAATTAATTTAATGTAGATATTATGTACATGGGTCCTTTCATGAATCACGACAATCTTCCATTTCTTCGGAACAAATCAAAAGTATACACATTTTTGTTGTAGGCCATCATTGTCTGCAGTTGCTTAGTTGACAACTGTTAGTAAATAATGTCAATGCATCTGTTTCATATTTGCTTATTACCGTATGCCTTTCATTTTTCATCGAGGCATCAGAAGCGACGAATCTGTGTAAAATTTGCACTTAGTATTTACAACATACTGAGTCTTGTTTGACACGATCCAAAACAACCAACCCTAATAAAACTATTGTAGATCGTAGATTATAAACAGCCAGCAACTGTTTATGTTTTAGTATAACGTCAAACATGGTTTTATAAGTTGTAAATACTAAGTGTAAATTTCAACACAGATTCGTCGCTGATAATGTTTTAATGAGACGTGAATCGATATACCGCAATAAATAAATTGAAACTGTTGTATCCATTATTGAAAATTATTACATACCATTATCATTATTTGTGAATGGACCCTGTCGGATTATGTAAAACCTTGATTCTTATCATGGCTTGTAGTTAAGAATTTTTCCAATGAGTAGCTGGAACCGGGGATTGTCAATTCCTAGAGCAGTGGGGGGAGGATAAAACTTTTTTTGCGTTTAAAACCATGAGCAATCGACCAAACAGAGTCAGTCACGTTTGCGGCCGCGGCTAGCATGAACCACTATAAATCTCTGTATTCTTACAGTACAATATTTAAAACTTTAGCACGTCGTGATATTAGAAGTGGAAAAGAACCGGAAGCAACGAGTGGGAAGGAGTTTGGCCATGGAATTTTGAAGAAACCCTCTAAATATTAGCCTAGAATGATTCCGAGAAATCATGGAATTCTGGATGCCCGAATTGGAATTTGAACTTGCTTCTGTTATTGAATGAGATAATAGAACCAAGATCGGTCGAATAACGAAGGTGTTCTAAACTCCCCCCTTCCTCTCCTTTTTCTTTACTAAAATGACAGAACCGTAGTGGTGCTGTGTAGGTCAACTGTCGATAGTATCTCAGAAAGAGTTTCATTGATTGCACAACTTCAGTACTAAAATGTGATTGCCGCGACATGTGGAACGATATTTGAAGGCGTATCTCATCTAACTGGAGAAAAAATTGTGTTACGCGAGCGCGATATTACTTGTACTAGATTGGACTTTCCCAAAAGGAGGAAAATCACAAACACACAAAATTTATGCTGATAAATTTTCGAGAGGCTTATACGTACCGTAATTGTGTATGTTTGTCAGCTAAACAGCCCAGACCTGGCGTAAATGATTATAGAAAATCTAACACGATTTTCCCTCATCAGGAACGGCCATTTAGGACACTTGAGGTCTCAACTTTTCTGAACTGTCATAAAAGAACACTGAACAGAAAAAAAATCTCTTACACTCACAAAAACACGATGATATCCACAGTAGATTCAATACCTGTGTGTGTATATTGAGTGCAGCAGGAGTATTTGTTTTAAAAATGTCTACAGTAGTTTTTGTTTCCATAATTCTAGACTTGCAAGGAAGTCGAGCACAGTTAGATAAAATTTAATTAAATCAGATATTTGTTCTTGTTTCCCAATTTCGTGCTTTACTCCTCGCCTACGTCGTGGTTGTTAAAGCTGAAAATCGGGGCTAGGAAGAGAAATAGATGAAACCATGCATAATCCGATATCTGAATGGTCGGGCAGGTATTTGAATCCTCGCCCTTCCCGAATTCCATGTGTGAGCGTTAGCACTCTATCTCACTAGCAACTACATGCCCACTTAGCTATACGCCTCGTCAACGTCGAGGTCATTAGAGGCGGGAAAGGATTGGGTGCAAGTAACAGGTAGGAATTCGGCCATGGCTTTTTGCAGGAACCAGCGTTAGATTCGCCTGTAGTGAATTAGCGAAACCATGGAAAACCAAAATTTGGATCGACGAAGGGGGATTCGAATCTGCGTCCTCCAGAATACGAAGTCAGAGCGTTACCGTTTACCCACCAAGCTTTCAAAGATCTTCATACTAATGTCTAGCACGAATATAAATACTGTACTGCGAATTTCGGTGCAGAGTTTTTCGCCAAAGAAGGGATGATTTATGTTTAAAAGAGAAATTTCTATCCTGGATAAACGTAATACTAGCAACAAAGGAAGCTGATTTATTTAACTGGTTATGTGCTATAACATTATGAATCTACCTGCCTATTCTTCTACGAACGCACTGCACCTCACAACTCTCTTCCCTGCAGGTGGGTTGTGGAGCGAGAGAGTACTGAGAAACAATAAATCCCATTAATTTTACAGCAGAATAAAACTGTTTATGACGTGATTACTTTCCCAAATAGAAAAAGGGAAAAAGTAAAGAAAAATGAACGGTGAGACGAAAAGAAAGAGTAAATAAGCCGTGACTTTCTGTACCAATAAGCTTCATAGTTCAAATAATAATTACATTTGTTAGTTAAAATCGGTGATGAAAAACTTTATCTCAGTCCCCATGTAGTTGTCTGCAGAAATGTGGTTGGAAATTTTTAATTTAATTGAAGCATAACAATTGTTCCGCCCAAACGATCTGTTTAATGTGTAAGGCAATATCTTTCTGTTTTGACATACTGGAAATAAACAAAGACTACAATTTTATAAATAACTTATTAATAACTGAAAACGTATGCAATCGAAGTATAAAGATCAGCAATTAGGACATGTTTTTTTTTTTAAATAAATTGTATATGTTGAAGTGAAAAATCGTTTCCAGGCCTTCTTTCTCATCGACAGAATGTTGAAAACCGAAATTAGAAAGGACATTATGAGCATCTTTGGAGACCAACAGGTTTAATGTTATTGCTGACTGTTGCGAGGAAATATGGAACTACCTGGAAATTAAATATCATATTCTGTAATATTTTGTGAATGTGATGATATTCGCATCAACAATACACCAAACACATACATTAGCCATACCACGGAAATAAATTGTTGAAATATTGGAGGTTGGCCAAGTGACTGCGCATACCGCCTCTGTCGTAGTAGGTCCCATAGTTCGACGTAGAATCAGAACCATGGGAGAACTCATTTGAACAAAGAAACGACCTTACAGTGACGAGAACGCTTCCAAGCTGACTCCCCGTCCGCTGGTCTACGACACTAAGCTGAACATTTGGTAACTATTGTACTAATATGTATCATTAATAGACAGTGGTTATCACGCTATAATTTAATTTTATATAAAATGACAAAGACTTGGAAATATGTGCTCCATTTAAGTATTGATCTTTATTTAGTTTCTTTTGACGCAGAGAAATTAAATTTAAGGTTGAAAATATAGTTAGTTAGTTTTGTGCACTTTTTGATCATCAAACTCACTTTCACTGTGAAACCGTTCTGATCATACAGAATTAGCTCCATATTTGCAATACGAGATTAAAAGCCTCGGAAATATTCTCAAGATTTAGACAACAGCTGCCTTTCTACTACCAGAAAACTATGATTCTGATGGGATTAAAAACACTGCAGATAGAAAACTTGTGAATAACTGTAAGTTTATTTTGTGTTCATTCAAATTAATGATTATTTACAATGGCTACGTATTTTAAATTTTATAAATGAATAGACCTGATTTTCTGACTGAAATAACTTTCAAACATCAAGTAAACTATTTACAGATTCAATAGGACTATCATATATGCCATCTTGCAGATAAAATAAAGTGAAGATTTCAGTTAAAGTTTGTCTTTGTCGGGAGGCATTATAAACACCTTTTTTTTCAGTCTTGAATAAGTCATTCATGGTCCATTTATCCCTGCAAGTAAACCTTCGATTCTATTTTAATGTAAAACCGATGTCTACATTGAATATTTAAGAATGGAACTTATCGTTAAAGCTTTTGTTTTGATTGGTTGTTCACGGTACATTTCCAAGGAAAGTTGGCCAAAAAGAATACATAAAAGCTCATTGTTTCATTGAATGCTTCTAGAGAGATAATATTGTTGTTTGAGTCGACAAATTAGTTCAATTCGGCTGAATATATTTGTTGCTGGAAATTTCCTGTCCCATTTCCCACTTTCCTTGACCTAGTTCCAAAAGTAATCAATTGGGATGTGTGAATTATCACAAATCAGAAAAAGAAAAATGATGTTTTGACAGCCTAAAGTTGTTTTCATTTTGATTCGTTTATAAACAAGTATACATCATTTTCTGTCGTCATAGACTCTAAACTTAACGTCAACTAGATCAATATGAGTATCAGCCGTTCCCTCTTACAGATAAAACATTTAGTATAGTTTGTCTTTACCGGGAGGAGGCATGGACATCGATTTTGCATTCCTTACTATCTGTTTAATTTTTGATCATTTGTTTCGACTACCAGAAGCCTCTAGCGGTATCGTCACTAGTCTTTGAACAACTAGTTTACGATAGAATTTGATGTCTGCAAAGAATATTTGAAAATAAAGAAGATGGTTCCAACTTTTCATTAATTGGCTGTTTCAAGTTTAATTTGTACAGAAGGGTGGATAAGAACAGTACCTTCACAAGAATTAGTTTATGCCAGGGGCGGATCCACAAGGGAGGGGGGGGGGGGGGGGGAGGGGCTAGGTCGATCCCCGACATTGTAATTTTTGGAGACCTTTTTTTTTTTAGCTCTACGGGTAAAGACGACTACCCCATGGCCGACTCAAGCCCTCAGAACCAAAATTCACTCAAGCCAAGCCCCCCCCCCCCCCAAACCAAAATCCTGGATCCGCCCCTTGTTTATGCCATTAAATGATTCAGTAGTTACACATGAATATTATTAAATTTTAGTAGGTATTTTACTCATAGGTATTATTAAGCTTTAGTTAGTATTTTACTCATGAACTTAGCTTAAGCCAAATGTGAAATACCTATAAGTGTTGTATACTGTTAGTTGGCGTAAGGTGTAAATTATTTATTATAAACACCTGGTATGATGTAAGAGAGGGCTTGACAGCGCTGATCTTGCCCGGTAAAATAAACAATAACTGGGCGCTTATAAAGAGATAATATTAGTGTTTGAGTCGACTAGATCGATCATTCTTAGCTGATTTGTGGTTTGAACTTTTCCTTTCAGTTTCTTCACTGTGCTTTGTCCACTCTCTCAGAGTAATCAATCGGTATGTGTGAGTTAGTACAGCTGCAGGTGGTCGATAGTTTAGCGCGTGGCTGCCGGTCAAGGCAGTTCTTGCTGACGCGGCTCCTGGAGAAAGCAAGCTGGAGCGCGCGTGTGGGGGCGACAGGAGACGGACGAGCAAACAGTAATCAAGCGGCGGCCGGCTCTGGAAGAGTGGAGGCTGGAGTCTGCAGTACCGAGCCTCGCTCCGTAATCGGGTTGTCGCCTAATGCGCTTACCGGCCAGACAAGCGGGTAGCCTCCCCCCAGGGGCGCCAGTCGCTTCCTCTGAACCAGCGTCTAGCTGAATAACAAGGGCACTGACTTCGGTTACGCTTGAATTTTCTCCGTGTCAGTGACCTAGTGATATTATTTGTTTAATGGCATTTGAGTAGGCAAAATTCTACGTTCTGGTTTTCTGTAATTTTCCGGAAACGTCCAACTAGATCCATATAAGAGTTGTATATACATGAAATTTTCTCGTGAAACTATTCGAATGAATACGTTTGTATAAAACGACGTTTCGGCGTACATATTCTCAAGTGACTGCTGGATACACGCAACCCTGTCACCCACAAGCATCAGTCACTTGGCAATGGCGTCAGAGCTTATGAACGCCGAAATGCCGTGTTATATTTTTTTTATATTTACCATCCATTTGTGGAGCCTAATGTCTAGTGACTAAAATAGGCCCTATATATAAATTTTTAATTGTTGAGTACATAGTTTCGGAAATTTGCAAGAAACATTTTCATGCAAGAAATTTTGCACGTAATTCCATTACACTTTGGCTTATTGTCCAATTAATAATATATTATTACATTGGATCTACAATTATAATAGTTACAGCGGCTACTACAAACTTTTTAATATACATATTTATATAATAATAAATATCGCTTATTGCTGCTTAGTTGTTATACTCAGTACCTCCTAATTACAATTTAATGTTAGAATTGACATTTCCAGGAGCTGATCCTGAGCACTCCCGTCTGACTACTGCTTAAAATTGTATTCTTCCGTTGTTTTAACGCTTAACGAATTCAGTTTGTTTCTGTTACTAATGCGTATTGGAGTTTATGTGCTCGCTTTCGGTGTAGTAGCATGAGGGGTATGCGAGAATCCAGCATTGCAATGGTGTTTTACATTTTCGTAATTTGATTTTACTGCAATACTTCAGTTTTGATTGAAGTACCGCAGCATTGCAATGTTGTTTTACTACAATTCTTAAATTGCTCATCGTTCCATCATGTTACTATTACTATTACTATTACTCCGCGATTCACTAAAAGTGTGTGGCGGAGGGTGCATTGCACCTATCCGGAAAGGTAATGGTTTGGAAGGGATATACGGGATATGGCAGGAGGCGCCCATGGGCTATTGTGAGGAACCATCCCAGCATTCGCCTGGAGCGATCTGGGAAAACCCAGATCAGGTTATACAAACATACTAACTCGGTTAGTTTACCGAGAAAATCTGAACTAAATTAGATCCGTATGTTAGAGTTGTGGTGTTCGCAAACATCGCAACATGTTTTATTGGAGGGGATAGTAATATTAAAGGTAAAGTTACGTAAGTGAATAAGTGAATATGCCTGCAGTAGTTGAATCCGCTAACGGAGGAACAGCTCTGCGCCGAGTAGCCGGCAGGCCGGAGATGGACAATTGGTTGACCTTGAAGAAGGTGCCTGACTTTTGGTCGCAACAAGGGTGGGATGAGTGTGAATCTGCCTCTTCAGGTTGCGGCGGAAGACCTCTTTTGCGGGGGTGAATATTATGCCATGTAGAGAGCGCCAGAAACTTTCTTGAATGAAAAAGCCAACCAGGCGCGCGCTTTTGATTCCTCGATGCTCTTCTGTTACATGTCGACCAGAGTGAGGTCACCCAGAGGAAGGAGACGTAAAACGACAAGAACCAATATGTTTGTTTAAGCACTCGTGTGTGTCACAAGTGGGGGGCAGCGCTGTGATAGGTGACTGCGAATAAAGTGTCATTTACATTTTGTGAGACTTTGCATCAACAGAACGTACAACATATGGTAATGGACCATTCTTGCTGACTGAACAGTTTGACATTTCGCTGCCAAAGTAATTTAAAACTCAGTGTGACCTCGTGAGTACAATGAAAATTGCAACTTTGAGTCTTCCCATTTACCATTCCATTCTTCAGTGAACTAGCCGGGGGCCAGTGTTTCAACGATTATTAAATCATCGGCCTTCTGGCACATAACTCCGATATCTATTCATACCAAACTATGTATGACAATGTTCAAGAATCGATTAATAGAATAGACTTGAATTGTCTTAAATAAATTCATTTTTTCTCTTATTCAACTGTAAGGCAAAACTCTGTCCCCTTAGTTTTCCTATTTTGAAATGGGACTCTTAATTAAATTTTTTGTTAATTAATTAAGTCATACTCAATTATTAAAATTATTATCATATTAAAGAGCTCACTCGGAAACGAGATTAGACGGAGTATTTCAGAATTCATGTCAAATTTCCTTCCATTGGCTACGTAATAGCTGCCAGAAGTATACTAATTCTTGGAAGCACGACAAAAGTAATACTAGGCGCATTGAAGTATGGTTTCTTTAGTGTTTTCACACCATCTCAAATCAGAAACTGACTTTAACTTGAATGGCGTGTGTGACTTTACAGAATGGATCAGATATCGGCAAGTTAAAACAATATAAAGCACAAACAATTTCTGCTTTTATGTGAGTGTTACATGATCGTCACTTTAAGGTAGTAATAGTCCACTTAACATAAAAATATCGTAGGGAAAGTAGCCTTATTTCTTCGTAAGTTACTCCCGATTCACTACCTGATGACTTGATCTAGATGATTTAAAATTACTCAGTGCGCCGTTGTAATAATTACTGTTTAACAAGGCTGAGTTGCGAAATGTAAAGCTGCTAATACGGAAAATTATGGCTGGACTCACTGGAAGGTCTCCAAGGTTACTGATGTATTGTACTCTACCCTAGCTACGATTTTAAGAAGGTGTGAAGAGTCTACATTAATATATTATTTATAAAAGTGTTCCCTAAAATAATAGACCTCAGTGTATAAATGTTCACAACCAGAATTGTGAAGTTTTGAGTTTCGCTGATGGTGGAATCTGGACTACGGATTGATCACATATATACGGTAATCTTTAAAAGAGGTGAAGGTAAGGTCTGAATTTCCTGCTGTAGAGGGGATTGAAATATCAGATATCTCCGCCACGAGTAATCATATTAATAGAAATCTAACAAACACGGCAAAGAGGCATAATAATTCAACCACATGTTGGAGATGGTTTGAATAAACCGAGATGGATCAACATTACTGATGAGTGTAATCATCAGACGAAAATCAGTTTTCCTCAGTGTTCAAAATCATCTTCCAATTTACAATGACTAATAATGAGAATACAAAGCTGTCCATCAGTAAAGCAGTCTACACATTATCTGCATCGTTTACTCAGAAATGTTCTATGTACGGTATTCCATTTAAATGTAGGTATATTATCGACAGCGAGAATAGCAAACAGATTATTACTTTACGTAATAATTTTTATTATAAATGATTTATTTTTAACCGACTTCAAAAAAAAAAAAGAGGAAGTTCTCAATTCGTCTGTATTTTTTTGTATGTATGTTCAACGATATCTTCGCCAATTTTGAACCGATTTAAA
The DNA here is from genome assembly GCA_031002005.1 of Vandiemenella viatica. NCBI lineage: Eukaryota > Metazoa > Arthropoda > Insecta > Orthoptera > Morabidae > Vandiemenella > Vandiemenella viatica. Next base: position 217,022,698 of record CM061919.1, read on the forward strand.
TGAATTTTTTCTAGTGGATGGGTTATACCTTCAAAGTGGTCCTATATGAATTTCATTGAGAAACCACCCATTCTACCTCTTTACACCCCTTAATATTAATACAAATCCACATTTTTTATCCGATTTCCATATAACTTTGGACAGTATAATCAAAAATAAATAGAAAAATACTGTCAACTTTTGGTTTGAAAAAACTGAATCCCTCTTCCTCCTTAATTTTTGACAATGTTCTTTATACAAAGCTAAAGTAGACACCATTTAACTAATCTCCATATTGGCATATAAATGTAATTTTTCATGGAGAAAGTTTTTGACCAAAAAATAAATAAATAAGAAACTACCCCATCTTCCCGTTACATCCCTTAATTTTAGGAAAAAACCTGTATTTCTTATCTGATTTTGATTGAACTTTGCACATATATACTTTAAATCAAAAGAGAAAAATCCTGTCAACATTTGATCTGCCAACGCTCAACCGCTCTCCCGTCCTTCCACCACCTTAATTTGTCTTAATGTTCTTTATAAAAAGCTGTATTCGCCACCGTTTAACCGATTACCGTAAATGTTGGCGCTTATATGTATTTTTTCACGAAGAAGGTTTCTGACCAAAATATCGAAAAACCCCCTCTCCCCATTAAACCGCTTAACTTTAATACAAATCCACAGTTTTTATCCAGTTTAGATAGAACTTAGCACACTTGTACTATAAAACCAAGAGAAAAATAAATTCCACTTTCGGTTTCCAAAACGGAACGCCTCTCCCCGTTTCCACTCCCTTGATTTTTTTGAATTTTCTTTTTAAAAAGCTGTAGTTGACAACATTTGACCGATGTTTATGAAAGTTGTCACTTATAGCTATTTTTTATGGAGAAGATTTCTGGCCAAAAACTACCCTAACTCCCCTTTTACATCCCTTAATTTATGTACAAAACCCACATTTTTCCGATTTCGGTGGAACTTCGCATTGATATACTTTCAAACAATTAGAAAAAGAAAAATATTGTGCACATTACTTTCATAAAAAAACAAACCCTATCCCCCTTTCTACCCCTTTAATTACTGTCAATGTTCTTTATATAGAGCCACATTTTCTATCTGATTTTGAAGGAAGTATGCACATGTATACTTAAAAAAAAACCAGAAAAATACTGTTTAAATTTGGTTCAGAAAAGCCAAACCCCTCTCCCCTTTTCCATCCCCTTAATCTACACATAGCTACAGTTTCTATCCGATTCTGAAGGAAATTTGCACACGTATACATACAGAACAATTGCGTTTAAATTAGGTTTCAGAAGCCCAAGCAATCTTCCCTTCTGCCCCCATCCCTCCTAATTTCCAATGTTCTTTATACTTACCCACAGTTCTGATCAGATTACGACTGAATACTGCAGATGTATACTAAAAACAAATAGTGTATACAGTCTGTTTACAAAACCCAACCTCTCACTCCCTTACCGCATTTAATTTTTGCAAACGTTCTTTTATACAAAGCTACAGTTTTTATCTGGTTTCGATGGAACTTTGCACATGTATACTTTAAAACAAAGAGAAAAATACTGTCCACACTAGCTTTCCAAAAACAAAACCACTCTTAGCCTCCGCACCCCTTAATTGTTTTTTTTTTATATATACGTACAGTTTTTATCCCATATCAATAGAAATTTACACAAGTGTTCTTTAAATAAATCAGTAAAGGCAGTTTACATTTGGTATGCAGTGTTATTTACAAAAATCTATAGTTTTAAATCCCGTCAAAATCAATTAAGTTATTTTTAAGTTTTGTCAGAGTATCAATAAAATAAATGTGTCCTAATGCTTCATCATGTTCTTCAGATTTAAACTTTGACCCCAAGCTTTCACGTTGTGAAAACCAATTAAAAACCCGGTACAAAAAGATATATTCCAGAGGGAGATTTGTGTATGTGGTATGTATTAATGCACAGATGTTACATGTTTCGATTATCGAGCAGCAGGCTTAACAGTTGTTATGATTAGGTCGAAACACAGCCTGGACCAAAATGTAAACTGACATTCCTTAATAACACAGCATCCACTTCACCCTGTTCTGGAAGTTATAGACAGCTTTTTTTTTTTGAAAGCAAGCGTTTTAACCACTGAGCTACCAGGAAGTTCGCAAAATGGGAACTGCTGTGGCTTATTTCAAATAAAAAACAAACTATAATAACACTAAAAATTTAAAAATAAAATAATTGTTTAAAAAACATAAAAACCGTCTTCAAAAGAAGTACACTAAACATTTTAAAATAACTTTATACCTTGCTTAGAAGAAAGTAATTCTAAATGGACAATATTTAAATTACTGTTATTGAAATATTTACATTAATTAGTTATTTTTGGAGTCGGTGACAGCCAAATCAAGAAAAACAAAAAGATAAAAACAATAATGAATAACAATAATACATAAAAGTCATATTATACTAACTATAAAGCGTTAACTGCATGATGCAGTCTACTAACTGACACTGTAGTGCCAGAGATATGCCTGGACGACCAACGAGGCATAGCCACAGATTAAAATACTGTTAATTTGTTTACCTGGGCTGTCTCCCGGAATAACACTATCTGCCTCAAGACATGCTGTAAAATGTTTAGAATTTTTGTTGATACTCCGCGTTTCGCCTCGAACACCAAATAAAATTCAATTATTCGATCTTCGCGATGTGACAGCTGGCACCGACTCCAAAAATAACTAATTATTGTAAAAATTTTAACAACAGTAATTTAAAATATTGTCCATTTAAATTTACTTACTTCTAAACAAGGTATAAAAGGTATAAAGTTGTTTTAAATTTTTAGAGTACTTTTTTGAAGGAAGTTTTTATGTTTTCTAAACAATTATTTTATTTCAAATACACGTCTTACTATGGCTTTGAGTTGTGTACCATTACCGTAAACCCTTGTGAATCTGACAATACGAGAAACATACAGCTGTGTTTCTCCGAAGCATGTTTGGAGCAAGAATAAAAGTCAGTAGTAGAACAACATAAACAAATGTTCCCTCTGTTTCAAGAAATTTATTTCCCAAGAGGGCCAAATTAATTCTGCCATGGAATTAAATACCATTGATTTGAGTGTTTCGGCACATGCCGAGCGTAAATTGTATGACATTTAAAGACTAAGGTATCTTTCACACTGCACACTCGGTGTCCGGCCATAGAATCTCAAACACAGAGCAAACTGAGAACGTTCGCACAGAGCGGCTGTCTTACACTTTTAGCTTCTGAGTCAGGTCGGAGGCTTTCGCCGTTCGTAGACTGCCTTGTGTCTCGGCCACTTATCTAACTGTCAGATCTTTTATAGCGTTCACACGAGACACAAGAGGCTTTTGATTTTAGTTTGAAAGAATGGAATGATCTGATACTGAACAGATCATACAGCTGATTCGAGAACGACCGGATCTATCGTATGTTGAAGCAGAGGAGTATTAAAATAAAACAACAAAACAAAAGTCTTGGGATAACATATTTTCTATAATAGTGTCCAGTTTCAAGGAACTGCCAAATGAAGTAAAGAAAAAAAAAAAAGATCAATTTTACATTAAATTTTACAATTTCTTTTTTCATTTTAAATTTAAACTATTAAAATGTTGACAATTGTCTTAGTTATTAACTATAATAAACCAAGAACATATAGAGTAAACAGAATCGATTACAAAAAAAGGGATTTTTGGGCATATCTATATAATGGATGATAAAAAAAATAGTGTCCTTTATGAGAAAAAAAATCCACAACAAGTTGGATTAAATAGGTCAAGAAAGATTTGGAATGAAATAATATAAACTATGGAAAGAGAGACTTTTAGTAAGAAAATACTAAGTACAGAAGTATTCCAAGGCAGAAGAGGAAAGAAATTAGGTCCAAAGTGGTCTGAGGGGAAAAGGAAGTAACACAGTGAATTAATGAAGAAATATTGGATTGAACGGAAGAAAAACAACAGGAAAGGATAAGAAGAAAATGAATTAGAATCAACTATATTGATTGAAAAAAAAGTAATTATGTTCTGTTGGATTTCCGTGGTAAATTGCCTTTCCATAATATATATATATATATATTTTGATCTCATCAAAATCAATGAATCTTTCGCATGAGAGTCAATCAGAAACCTTTGAACTATCTCAGTCTGAAAAATAATTATGTCCTCAGAAAATTTAATTCCTATGTTAGGTGGCCCGCCAAAATGTTAATTCATGCACATATAATTTAGATTTTTGTTATTATAATCAATTCTACATAAGCTAATGGTTACAACCAATCTATTGAATCCTCGGATACACTTTTGTATATTTGTGTCTTGGTATATAAATTCAGAATTTTACTTTTTCATACAGTACATGAAATGTTTACTGTGTCATAAGAAAATAATTAAAGAAACATGTGTCATTCGCCACAATTTTGGTAAACACTGCCCCCGTTACTTATCTCCCAGCACATATTAGGTGCACTCGCAATGTCCTTTTCTTCTTTTTGTGATAACTTAGAATGCAGATTACCTCAGCCAACTCCCGGTACCGATAGCAAAAATCATGTTCTTTGTCGGTGAGCTGTGTGTCTCTGACGTAAGGGACAGTGAGTGGCTCGTGAGTGGCCGGTTCAGATTGCGGTGGCCAGTGTTTAGAAATTCAGTGGAGGTGTACCCACTGTTACATGTGAAACTGGGCTAAAGGGGGGCTGCGCATTCTAGATTATGAATTACGGCTTAAGTGAAGTGAAATCCCATGTTAGAGTAAGGTAACAAGCAGTAGTATAGTTCTTCTTCCTAACTGAGGCTATACTGTTCCTCATTGGCGAGAAAAGTATAGCAGGCAGAGAACAGTAGTCAAGGAACGGAATGGACAAACGATACTGGTATTAACCTATCGTTGTTTCTAAAAGAATGTAACACTTAAATCACGACAACCATGCAAGGAATGAAAGCGGGAAACCCTCCAATATCAAACTGGAGCATTAGTAATTATCACGAAAGCTTGACAGACAAATGGTGATAACGGACCCTTTCATAATAGAAAATAATTGTTTTTCAGAAGTTAATGCTAAAAAAACTAAAAACGTAAACTTGTTTCACTTTACACATTTTTGTTTCTGAAAGTGTAAGTTTTTTTGCATTTACAGCCATATTCCGTAGACTTACAAACATGAAGCATTTTGGCCAGGGCAATGATTTTATCTAATCCTGTGAAATGATTGCTGGTTCAGTGAGATGAAAAATGCTTATTAATAAATACCTGTAATATATAGCTTTTTCTCATATTTCGTTAACGTGTCGCAAAAATCTAATGTCAGTTGAAAAAAAGTTCCCTAAATGTAAAAGCACCAAATCCTCAAGAGCTCTGGTTCTACAAATACACTAACTTAACCTGATATCAAGAGCCAATAAATTTAATTTAAAAATATCTTTATGACTCGTCGATGACGAAGTTATTAGAGTCATGAGAGGAATGCGACCAATGTAAGTGTGGGAAATGAGTTAATGAAGGAATTATTTCAAAATATATAGTAACTTCCTGTGTTTGGTTTGTTGTTTAGAGATTCACTGGAAGGCAGTAACATTCTGTCTGCTGCTCCGAGTAATATTAATTACTTGATAACCGTCCATATTAATCAAAGATCAAATTCTCCAGAAACAAATATCTCGTAATCTCAGAACGGAATCTAAAACTTCGAAAGATGTTTCTGTAATGCAGGATTATTGTAAACGATTGAAGTGATTTTACAGATTTAATAACGTTATATTATTGGAAATATTTTCACAAAACCTTTCAGTCATATAGAAAAACTCAAAAAGTTTTTCAATCGCGTTTCAAATTTCAGCCACGAGTGCGCAGACGTTTCCAGGAGTTTGAGAAACTAACGGATCGGTCTTGGGGGAATGATGACCATCCATTCCACTCATGACCTCCATACTCTCCCTGACCTAGACCTCTGTTTTTTTTTTTTTTTGGTGAGATTATGTGAAAGATTTAGTGAATAAGCCTTCTCTCCCAACAAACGTACTAGAACTGCGAGCTGGCATCAACAGTGCTTTTGAACAAATTATAAGTACATGCTGCATCAAATGTGGTAAGAACTTGATTATCGACTTGACAAGTAAGGGGACACGTACAGACAATTTTTGAATATATGAAAAAACTTTTTGATTTTTTATGTGTCTTTAAAGTTTACTGACTAAACGTCCAATAGTATAGTTTCAGTTATTGATAATATCTCTGTAATTTGTACAAAATATATTGCAATGGAGTTAAATTTTTGTTTATTGCGTTACTAGGCGTAACAGTTCAATCATGTTATCAAAGTTACTCACCTGTAAATATCACCCGTCGACCGCAGTGACGCAGGTGTGATAGCAAAACCGGTCGTAAGGTACGAGATTAGCTCCTGAAGCCCTGCGGTTCTGCATACGGGGATGTACGGGATACAAGTCTGTAATCCGAGAATCGAAGCACGCGATTATGAAATGCGAGCCATCAGCCGCAGTCGGAAATCGCATTAGGGGCGATAGATCGGCGGCGGCGTGTCGCACTACCTTGCAGCCTCGTAATCCGGCCTGATTGTTTTTGCTGGCTAGCGGGTCATCTATCTTCAGGGGCGTAGCGCGTGATCCCAAACTGCGTGCTCGCCGAGGCTTAGCCGGACGGACGATCGGTCGGCCACAAATGTTTCTTTGTTATTGGTCGTTCGGCTAGTGGTTTCACTTAGGTTTTGACAAAATCGGAGGGTGTTGACGTGGCTTTAACAGCTGCTGAAATAGCATCATTTAACTTCAATAAATAGAGAACCCGTTTCTTTTTTATCGGATAATATAGGCGCAATTTTAATAGCTGCTGAAACAGCCACATTTAACCACAATATAGAACCCGCTAAATGTTATTTTATATCCAGAGATGATAATAGATTAACTACCAAAATAGAATCGGATGTAATCTGAAAAGTAAATGAATTTTGCTATTTAGGAAGTAAATTTACAGCTGACGACGGAAGCAGGGATGGTGTTAAAAGCAGAATAGCAATAGCGGAAAAAACCCTCTTGAAAAAAAAATAGTTTTTAGTTTCAAATGTTGAACTACGACTTAGTAAGAACTTTCTAAACCTCTATGTGTGGAGCACTATACTTAATGGTAGCAAGGCATGGAGTTCAGGAATGTCATAAAGAAAAAAATTGAAGCATTTGAAATTTGGTGCTATAGAAAGCTTCTAAAAAGTAAGTGGGCTTATAAAGTTCGAAATGAATGTGTTTTTGAGATGATGGGGTAGGAGAGAAGTTTGAGGAAGAGTCTTACAAAAAGAAGAGGCAGGATGGTATGTAACATTTCAAGACATGCGAGATTGGTGAATTTGTTAATGGAGGTAACAATCGTAGGTAAGAACTGTAGAGGCAGGTAAAAAATAATATATGAAGTAGACAGACGTAGGTTGTAAATGGTATGTTGAGATGAAGAGGTTACCGCAAAGGGCTGCATAAAATAAGTCAAGAGACTGATGAAATCAGTAGCATAGAATTCGATTTTCTGTGACTGAACATAAACAAGATATCTGCTGGAGGGAAAGAGTTTGTGTAACTCTCCAAAGTACTGCAGTAATAGGCAGGACTGGTAATATGCGATAATACTGAAACTAATGGCAATATGCTTTTGGTAGAAAGAAGCGAATATTTAGCTAGAATAAAGAAGGATTACTTGGATACAAAAGCTATCTACATCATTTAGTTTATATTCATTATATAATAACCAGTTCTTTGTACTTAAAATGACTGCAGCAATACAATTAATTTTTGCAAAAAATGTCACTATTAAGTCATTACTGCGTCTACTCAATAATTTTTCATTTTGAATTAAGATCCTAATATTAGATATTTCTGTGCCAAAACTTTCTGTTTCTATGCTATGAGATGGTAAAATTGAAAGGGTATCACTTGATTTTTTACATTCTCTCAGTAGTACGTTTTCGAGAACGTCTACGTCAAGTTTTAATCGTATGAAAATGTGACAGAAAGTTAGAAATGTTATTTTGTTCGTAACTTTGTAGAACGAAACAAATATATCTTCTACTACTTATAACCGCATTTATTCTTTGTTAAGTACCAAGACATGACGATTTTTAAATCCTATATTCTGAATTCCCTTTAAGATTTCCTTCTAAACTGTAATGCTGGAAATACTAAAATCTAATAAAACAATTTAAAATGGTCAGTCTAATTCGACTATCATTGTAGCAACGATCTGCTGAATTCTTTTCAGCTTGAGAAAATTATCAATTAAAGGAAACTATTTTCTTGAGCCAAAATTTCAGATCCTGAATCAGTCACTAATAAAAGCTGAATGTTTAAATTTATTTTTAAGTAGTTTAGCATGGGAAATTGCGTTATTTCCTCTTGATAGCTCCCTCTAGTGCAGTTAAAGCTCGATTATTTTACATTCCAAAAACAGCTTGTTATGAATAATTTCTTTAAATAAATATTATTTTCTTCTGTCTTATCTAGTATTATTCGATCGAAGAAATCTTATTAACTTTTTTCTTTTTTATGTAAAACAATTATCCAGTGATACAACAAATGATTCACATATAGCATCTAGAAATTTACATCCATTTTAATAGATTGTTGTACCATTATTATTGTAATTCTGATACTTTTTCTAATATGTAAAGCAATATGACGGTACTAGCCTCTAAGCCCTTCAAACAGTAATTTTCTGGCAATTCATTTCTTTGCGGTTTCCTAAATAGATATAATTATTATGTAATGCTTATATTATAAGCTTATTCTGTACTTTGTGGATATTTCGGTTGTAGTTTAAACAGAGATACAGGTGGAACTTCTGCTGAATTAATGATGTCAGAATTAGGGAAAAATGAAATTAAAAAGAAATTAAGAATCCTAAAACCTTGTGCTATGGTGCTGTAGTGCTTGTTCCTCGTCCAGGTCTCATTCAGCTCGATGAATACGGAATTAATTCCATACCTATAAAATAATAACTTCAGTAACTTAGCGCCAATGAAAGCAGTTTAAATTATTTATAAAACTAAGTTTATTAGGAATTATTCTGAAAAAAATTGTATCATTTATCATTCTACTCCTGTTTATATTTCGACTTAACCAAACTTCTAATAATAGTGCTGTTCAAAGTTCATAGCTTCTATTACCTATATAAGAATACATTCATTGTATTTCGAGCTAAATTTGACGCACTGGAAATATTTATATGTGTCTGATATTGCGACTTCAGTAACAAAAGCTACTAATAATTAATATATTAATTAAAACACAGTACATAATTTTATATTAGTATTTAGACAAAATTTCATGATTTAATCATTTCATCGAGGATATTATAACAGTGACTTAAAATATCTACATCGAATATACATATCTTGTAAGCCCGTCAAACATTACATGTTGAACGCAGTATTTTATCAATTCTTTTCTTCGCTAAATAAATACAATTTTCATCAAATACCGATCACAATCTTGAAAATGATGTAATGTAGATATTTCTTAACTTACTGTAATCTCTGTACAGAGAGTGTATAAGAAAAATCTACATCGAACAAATTTTAATTAAGAAAAAACAACTAATAATTAATATGTCGATTTTTACGAAATACATAGACCTACTTTTCTTTTAGCGTGGTGGCTACTCATTTAGTCGTGAATGTTTACCTAAATAAAGCTGTTATTAAAAAACGCACATAACCTCGAATATCTCTGCTCGTTGTAAGCTGAGCAGCGAAGGTGAAAAGCGTGACGTCATAGAATGACGTCACCACGTGACAGATCATCGTGACCAGGAGTTGCATTTTATAGATATAGATTGTCATAGGCGAAAAAACTTGATAATTTGCTAAATGTGCTACTATGATAACTGCAAAGCATATTGAGAGTAAAAATAAAGGATAATCAGTAGCTGAAGTTCTGTAGAGACTTTTTATAATGTGATTAATTCCTTGTTAGTATTTTTTATTTTAACAAAGGCTATACAGAAAAATTCTGCTGAAGGTTAGATCTCACTGTTTTTAATAGATGTTTAGTCACGGAAAATTGTTAATCATACTAAGGCATAGATCACCTAGGGCTGGTGTAAAATAAATTTTTTCTGGGCTAGAACTCGCAGGCCACAGCTGCACAGTGGCAGCAATAAATTCCGTTCGCGCAGTTCGAGGCAGACCACCACAACAGCGACCTTGGCGTTGTCGGCGCATGCATTATTCACAGAACTTGTCCGAATGTTTCTCCTACTGCAGCGTGTGTCGGCACCAGGGCACAAAGTCTCCACGGGGAACGGAACGGAATCCAACAGTAACAGATTGGACCCAAAGGCTCAATGGTGTGGCAGGGCTCAGTTCATTGTCAGAGTACAAAGTAGGAGTTTGCAAGAGTGGATTATTTGCCAGCGTACAACCGTGTCCTAGTCTGTAAGATGTTGAGCCGGATAGTTTCATATATTTTTTTCGAAATACCTCCGTTGTCTCCATTACGTGAACTAATTGATCCAAAATGAGTACTACGGAATACAACAGCATCTTCTGTGATTTACTCACGATGTGCTTCAGATGTTCGGTCTTGAGAGCTTACGACGTCCGCTACCAAAGCCAGCCACCTATTCAGTTGCACTGTTGGCTTGGTTTCATAAGTATACCTGACGAATACAGCGAGGTAACTATCGAAACGTTGCGTTCTACTTGAAGTTATCAGGCTGAATACGGTGACAATATTGTCGCGGAGTTATATACCAAGTGTGAATTCAGTAGTTCGTTAGTTAGTTCACCATGATCAATTCAACTGTCCTAGTCACCAGGGAAAATTTTTATCTATTGATTTACAGCGTTCTCTACCGAAGCCGACGGTAAGCTTTGCCGTTCGGGACTCCAGGACGGTTTTATCTGTTACGACGATTTTCTGTTGAAGACCTTCAGTGGTACCAACTTTGACATGTAAGCAAATAATTTTACTGCAACATAGTTGCTTTTGATGATGTTTTATTACACTTTGCGTCACGCTTAATATTAGTACATTATTAATGCATGTTAACGTTCAAACAGTGTACATAATACCTTTATTTAATGTAATGAGAATGTGTACGTGTAATTTTCTATGATGGTATGTTTTAAGAAACCTTCAAAAACGAAAACTCCAAAAGTTTTAGTAAAGTCCAACAGCAACAAACACAAGCACTTCGCACATTAATAATGTACTAATAATACGTTTGAAAATGGGGTTCAGTTCTCGAAACGCGTCACGCAAAGCGTAATAATACATCATTAAAAGTAACTGTGTTGCAGTAAAATTATTTGCTTACATCTCAATTGAAAACAGTTACAGACTTTCGTAAGTCCGTTTATTATGGATAAAGCAAAGATATCAACTTTAACAACACATCCTTCAGTAAATATATCTCGATTTAGTGGTTGGGAGACCTGTCCTCCATTCATCTAGTTAAATCGTGATTCTTCCGGCTGAAATTAAATAAAAAATATTGTGATGAGGAGACTAACTACACAATAGTTTCCTTAGTAGCATTCACTCAGTAATGCCATAGAATGTTTTGTGGAAGCAGAGGGTAGTGAAGACTAAGATGATCAGCTAGTGTGGTTTAGCGCATCAAGGTGACATCACACTGGACAAGGGAAGTACAACGGGACCGGGTTCGTGTCCTGGACCGTCCTGACTCTTATTTTTAAGCGGTTTCCAGCAATCACCAAGGCGAACGATGGAACGTCCCGCAAATCTGCGTCATTAAGTAAACATATCACAAACAAAAATACACTTATCACACAGAAGTAAAGTTAGGGGGCGTCCATTAATTACGTGAGATGTTTTTTTTTTCCCAGGAATGCCAGACTCCACCCTCCCTCTGGTGAGATATGGTCAGACCTCCCTCCCCCCAAGGTGATGTGAAATTTTGATGCCCCCCCCCTTACAATCGACCTCGTAGTTTTTTGAGACCTTTTTCTTAGCTCTCCTGCTACCGAGAGCGGTTATAACCCCCCCCCCCTCCCAAAGGTAGTTTTACACGTCGTTTCTAATCATTATACCCCGCCTAAAATCGACATCCGTGTCGTTTTTGGACTTTTTTATAGCTTTACTGTCCCTCAAGAGTTTCTAAAGATTTATATAAGATTTTCGTCTACTCCCATCCCCCTCCCCCTTGCTGAGGTTTGCTGAGATTTCGTCGGGAACCCCCCCCCCCTTATTACATCTTACGTAATTAATGGACTCCCCTTTACATGTTTCGCAGTGTAAGAAATAGATTATCTTGGTACGCTTCCACAAAATATCATTAGAATTGTTGCAGTATTTTTTATTGTAAAGTGTTTTGCATCTTGTTTCATTAAACATTAACCTTCTAGTTAACAACAATAAAGATTCCTTATACATTAAATGAGATTCAACGATTACTTCTGCTGTTTTTCACGCCCTATCATTATCAACTCTCTACGTTCCATCCACAATTATTCAAAAGATCCTCCTCCTCTCCTCATGTGTTACGCGTCTTGCCAACCTAAACACGTAATAAAATGCCGTATTCAAAATTACAATAACATATTTCAGCGAAGGCAAGCACGTTGCGTCACAGCTAACAGACAGAAACCCAGACATTGCACCTTTAGGATGGAGGATCCAGATCTAACAAACCTGATTCTAATTGTAGTGTGGTCACCACCCGCTTCACCCCCTTGATTCACACCAGCTGCCTGTGCAAACAGCCACCTGGTGTCTATATAGTCCCTACTGAATATAATGGGAAAGAGAATAAAACCTAGAATATTTCTATGTATCACCGTAATGAAGAAGCTCTATCGAGTATTGTACTTAACCATTTTAAACGAATAAAATATTAATGTCGAATAAGAAACAGCTATTAAAAGTTTCCAAATAATAAGGATTAAATGCTAGCAGTTCCTGACTTCCTAATATTTCCAATTTACACAGTGAGTAGTGTCCGATAACAACTAATTCACATTAAACACCGAGCGTGGTGGGTGAGCGGTTAACGCTCTGTCTTCGTATTCGGGAGGACGCCTGTTCGAATCCCCGTCCAGGCATTCAGATTTGGGTTTTCCATGGTTTCCCCAAATCACTCCAGGCGAATGCCGGAATGCCTCCTTCAAACGGCCATGGCTAAATTCCTTCCAGTTCCTTGTCCCCAGTCCCATCCTGCCTCTAATGACCTCGACGTCGACGAGACGTAAAGCCATAAGTAAAAAAAAAAAAAAAAAAAAAAAATGCACATTAAGCATTTATCAGAAATACATAAATAATTTTTTTTAAGGGCATGATTGATATAATTCTAATAACATTTCCATCATATCAATTCTGAATTAGGACTGTACTGTCGAATAAGAGACTGCTAATCGCAAAATTTTCTAGATAATAAAGATTAAATACTTTCAATTTCTGACTAAACTAAAAGTTTACACAGTGGCAGAACTAATTCACACCAAACATGAGTAAAATTTACCACAAATGTAAAAAGAAAAAAATATGCAGGCCGTTACTGATAAAATTCTAATAACAATTCCCCTAAGACAGATTTTAAATATTTCTAATCTTATTGAAAGCAACGTAAACTAATTTAGTATTTTCCATGTCCAGTCAACAACATTTTTTTCACTGAGTCCTGCCGAGCGTGGTGAGTGAACGGTTAACGCTATGGCCTCATTCGGGAGGACGTGGGTTGGAATCCCCGTCCGGTTATACAGATTTGGGTTTTCCATGGTTTCCAAAATCAGGCGAATGCCAAGATAGTTCCTTCAATATGCCATGGACGAATTCCCCCCAGTCCTTTCCCGCTTCTAATGATCTAGACGTTAACAAGCCGTAAAGCCACAAGCAATATACTCGTGTATATATATATATATATATATATATATATATATATATATATATATATATATTATATAGTCCAGAGGAAGAAATGAGAAAATATCATCACACCATACACTTGGGCTATATGTGACAGCTCCTTAAGCAAAAACTAGAATGTTTTATCACGCGCGGTGTTTCTTGGTTGGTAGACTGGATGGGTTATTGGGAGGCCGCCTCGCTGGGCGCTTCGCATGCGACACACAATACTACCTGCCCCTGCCGGAAGACACCCCGCGACGCTCCGCGCCACTTGTTGAACACTCCAGACGAGGCGCGCTCTAATTATGAGAGACAATTCATTTGCGTGGGCGCCACAGGGCCAGCGGTCGTTGCTCTTATCTGGCGTCGTCCGGCGTCCTTTGTCTCCGATGCCGATGCCTAGCCTCTATTCCGCTGCCTCGTTCCCCTCCCCTCACCTCATGCCCCATCGCCCCACGGGTTGGATTTACGACGCTTGCCAGGCTCTCTCACCGAGATACGTCAGCAGATGTGCCCAAGTTGTCGCACGCAGTGGAACGTCTTCTAAGAGCCCTCACACATCTTGTCAGCTCGGGCCTTGCTGCAAACGTTCAGTGGTTTGGGTCATATTTCGTTAAAAACATGCACAGTTACACATGTGGTGGGCTACTATAAGAATACAGTTTAAAATAAAAACAAAACAAAATACAAACTTTTATTTTTCAGTATAGTCTGCCTTCTTCTTAGTGCACCACCACAACTTCTCCGACAGCGTACATACTGTTTTATATATATATATATATATATATATATATATATATATATATAATCTTTCTTTGTTCTTGGGCTTTGTAAGTATGGTTTGGTCGTGGAAAGTTGTAGACCATTCATATAAGTTACTCTGTAATAATCATAGATAGTTTTTCCTAAATTTCATTGGAACAGTAAAGCACCGTTCCGTAACGTGTTCGTTATGGAAGCTAAATGAGTGCCTTGTGGACACGCTCTGAAGGTTAAACAATAAAAACAAAACCTTCATCCAGTGATATTTTTCTTTTGCATGGGTACATATTTGATCTTAATATGTACCCATTTATGAGTCCTACATCTTTCTATATTTGTCTGTAATAAGTTGTGCTTAAGTTCTCCCTTACCCCAGTTTCCTTTCGTTAGTTGGCATAATTTTTTGTAGCAAAGACGATCGAAGAACATTAATCGGATGTTAAATCAGCGCAGTATACAAACTCATTAAGAGGGAAGTAAAACGGAAAAATCATTGTTTTAGAAATAAAATCATTCTATCACCTGTTATTGCTGAAACAATTGTGAATTACTATTTGATAGATCTTATTTACCACTACTTTTCGTTCTTCATGGAAAATCTTGTATTCCTTTATAAAAGCTGTTTGAAATGTCGGATTGTAAATTTTTTGATAATAATACTGCTTGTGGCATCATTGTCCTGGAGATCTCATGCTGTTTGTGATTCAAATACCTGGAATAGAGATTAATTTTGGTACACATCACCCTTTGTCACCCACAATCCATATATACAGGGTGTTACAAAAAGGTACGGCCAAACTTTCAGGAAACATTCCTCACACACAAACAAAGAAAATATGTTATGTGGACATGTGTCCGGAAACGCTTACTTTCCATGTTGGAGCTCATTTTAGTTTCGTTAGTATGTTAGTACGCTCTCCTAACCTCAACCCTCTTGACTTCCATTTATGGGGGCATTTGAAAGCCCTTGTCTACCCAACCCCGGTACCAAATGTAGAGACTCTTCGTGCTCGTATTGTGGACGGCTGTGATACAATACGCCATTCTCCAGGGCTGCATCAGCGCATCAGGGATTCCATGCGACGGAGGGTGGATGCATGTATCCTCGCTAACGGAGGACATTTTGAACATTTCCTGTAACAAACTGTTTGAAGTCACGCTGGTACGTTCTGTTGCTGTGTGTTTCCATTCCATGTTTAATGTGATTTGAAGAGAAGTAATAAAATGAGCTCTAACATGTAAAGTAAGCGTTTCCGGACACATGTCCACATAACATATTTTCTTTGTTTGTGTGTGAGGAATGTTTCCTGAAAGTTTGGCCGTAACTTTTTGTAACACCCTGTAGATGAATGGATAGTTCGGTCACCGGTTTGGCACATTTTAGAATTGCCGAGCTTGAGTCTCTGTAGTGGCTAACAAACCCAACCCGATGATCCTACAGGGTAAAGGAGACCTATAGTTTAACGTGGATCCCGAACCACATAAGTGTTCTGGCGTACTTGCCATTACACAGCAAGTTGTGCCAGAGGTGAAGGTCGGGCTCAAGACCTTTCAAAATCCCCACATTAACCATTGTACCACCAGACCGCTACAATTTCGTGATAATATCTTTTGATGCAATTCTCATATCACAATACTCTTTTTTAAATTTGGTTTGGATTCGAAAGAAATATGGTTGGTTGAACATCCAATCTTCATTCAGTACATGAGTTTAAACTTCCGTTTGATCATATATTATTTAATTTCACAGACATAAAATTTAATTAATGCTCCTCATTTTACGGGTCAAACAAAAAAAGAACATTTCTCTGACAACTGAAAAGCCAAACTTGTATCCCATGATCAAAAATCTTTTTCCCAGTTCCGTCATATCACAATGTTAACCAGATGGTTGTACACATTAAGCCAACAATCCGACCACGTATAATGTCCTATGTCAGCAGAAAACCTTGCTAATGTTTACATCTCGAACAGTTGTACCCCGGCAACTGTCTGTCAAAAACGACAGGTGTCAGTTCTTCCTGTGTTAAATAATAAATTGCGCCCTCTACCCATAGAGAGCAAAGCTATTTTTTACTAAATACGCGTCGGAATTTTCTAGTACCTTCGAACAACAACTTATAGGTTGTCGGCTATGGCAGGATATAGGATAAAACTTCGGTTTCGCAGGGGTCGATTGTTCGATTTCAGCGTCGGGCAAAGGTTGTTTCAATTAAGTTTTGTGTCTGTCCGGTGATGCTTGTACTTAGTTGAAGCAATAAATTATAGATATTTAAAATGTACGTGAAGGAAACCACGCTACTAGATCTCGGCGTATGTCATATTAGCCAAATACTTTTTGTTTTAGTTTTGAAATGTTATACTGATTACTCTGTAACTGACGATAATTATCTTCAGGGTATAAGCTGATATCTTAAATCTCAGGCCATTGGTCTGGATAAATGCAGCAGAATATGTTATATTCGAAATGGATTATTTTCAAGAGTTTTAGGAATGACAGTAGACGAGAATACTGTTTTGTATAAACATGCAAGCTAATACTTTGAGTCAACTTGTTGCAGCTTGTATTCCTTGCAATAAATACATTATTGTTTTATGATTATCTTTAAACGACAGTTGTGTACGTAGTGAAATTCATAACAGGAACAACCTTTATGACTATGAATTATATAATAAATCATACGTTCATCACATTAAATTGCTCTTCCGTCAGTTGAACATGAAAAAACATTGCTTCAAAAAAAAAAAAAATCATCTGGGATTTTGATAAAATTACAGATTTGCATGTTTCAAAACAGTCTCGATGTAAATAAGCTAAATACGCAAAACTAATATACGTAATGTGGGAATTCAGTTGTTATTTAAAACTGATTTCAATTAAAAATTACGTATATTTGAACAGACGCTTTGACATGGTGGAAAACCATTTGGGTTTTCTGCCAGTGTCTGTAACAATTTCATAGAAATATTTTTGAAATATAGTTTTCCATAGTTCTCTTCATTCCTTTTCAGTTTTTATTATACGTCTCGTTCCATATAAATGAGAAGAACGAGATGCAGCGCATCCTCATTAATACTGAGATACCAGAATTGGTAGTCAGATGATATCAGTCCAGAGCTTACGTTTATTGATTTATAGCATTCGGTGTTTTAACTCGTCCAGCCAAATGTTTTTATAGCCTGATGGCAAACAACACTGAAAACATATTTTGGAGTGCAGAGGAAAACTCTTTTCAGTGTTTGTGATACGGAGAAGGGCGTGGTACGGACGGATAATCCAAACAGTTGTTTATTGAAATATCCGGAAAGAGCGGACCCAGTGATGCAAACTGTAATATCACACTTTTGTAAACAAACGCCGTCAATTTAAAACATAAAAGTTGTGCTTTGTTTAATATGAAGGACGTAATCTAAATACGGTTAAAGGTGCGTCCTGGCGGCTTAAATTTCATGAACAGTTTGGGAACGATAACTCTAGCATTCAAAACTAATAATTGATCGCAGTCACTTAATATATCGAAATTTACCGCCAAGCATTATGCTGGTATTATACAAATATCAGAATTCTCAGGTTGCTGGTGCCAACACTATTTGTGAAAATCTGGTTTGACTGAAATTCTGTTTGTACAACTGGCTTTTAAGCAACTTCAAATTTTACAGGAGGACTATAATGGGTAAAGTGTTGCATTAAAAATATGTATTTCTAAAAAGTTATTTGTGAGACCTAACACATTTCCATGCTGAAAGGAAATTCATTTGGAAGGACTTTTGCTGGTAGTAAATTTCGAATCATATCACGATCATCATTGTGGCACATCTCCAGTTCCCCGACCTCCCCTTTTGGTGGTTATAGACGATCATCTTCCATTGTATACTGTGTAAGAAAGTTTCATTGTCCATGACAGATTCCAAATTCTAACCTGTTCTCTCTGTATCATCACTCTTCTTGGTATTCCATTTAGTCTATTGACATATGATTACGATAGCTTCCGAGGTCACTGTATGTATTATCTCTGTTCTCCGGGTGGAGCCACGTTAATTTATTAAAACCTAACGTTTCTGCCATCGTGCTGTGGCCATCTTCAGAGGACTGTCTCTTGACCGTTAGCCTTTATTTCCAAATAAGCTCTTGGTAATGCTGTGCTATTCATTCTTTTAACATTCCAAAAATTTTGAGTCTAAATGAAATAAGTCTTTCTTTCTTGCATGGCTTCATTTAACTCTAGATTTGATCTAATCTCATCATTCTTTATGTGATCTAGTCTCGTTATTCGGAGGGCAGTTCTAAGAAACTTGATAAAAGAATATAGGCTTTCTAGGTGAATCTGATGAATAAAATCCTCTTGAGTTTTGCACCGACAGAGCGCGTCCAAAAGAGGTGAAGTTTTGCAGACTGACTATTGTTCCGTCTTCCGACGAAGATAGATCCAGAGTCACGCTCCGAAACGTCACGTCATACGGACGCGCTCTCCCGGTGGAAAGCTCTAGAGTAGATGTTACTCATCCACGAAATTTCATTTTATAGGCTTGGATCTTGTTAAGGTTCTTTGATGTTTATGTGTGCTTCTTTCAGAGCACATGTGAAAATAGGAATGAGATAAAATTTATACAGGGTGGTTTTTATTCTTTGGTGGCCCTTCATGTCACAAGTTTTGTACGATACTGTAAAAGTTGGACTCTTTGCTTACATTTATTATTTCTAACCCACCGCTACGCTGATTATATCATCATCAGCATCTTCAAGTTTTAAATCATAAATGGTTTGTTGCGCCTTCATTTTATTATAGGCACCACTTCCAACGTCGATTTATCCTCCTTCTTTCATGTTTTGGATTGTAATTAGGCAGCATCTTTGGTCCTCTACACACGTTGCATGCTACACCCATTTCTTCATTTGTCTAACTATTTCCTCATTCAGATTAAATTTTTAAAAATTTTCCTTATTTCTTCACTTCATTTCTTATCTAGTAAAGTATACCCAACCACGGATCTCAGAAATATTTTCTCTGCAGCTTTTATCCACTTTATTTATTGTTTAGTCAATGTCCATGTTTCGCACCCATATAGTAATGTTGGTACAGCCATTATTTTCTAAAATTTCGTCATTGTGTCTCGTCTGGTGTTCTTAAAATTTCTTTTGATTACTCTACAGAGGTATTTTAATTTCTGTAATTGAGTACTGACAAAGTTTAAGTCGTATGCTAAATTTACAAATGTATTAATTTGTTCCATTGTATCGTATTAGCCCGTGAAGGTTTGTCTGCCATTACCTTCGTTTCTTCTGAGGAGATTAAAAAATAACAAAAAACGAAAGTAATGGTATTCAAGGAAGACGAACCAATCAGGAGCTATAATTCTATTTTCTAAGTAAAGGAATATGGTAACTTCCTCCACCACATCTTGCGTTTTATAGAGTTAAAGATCTATCTGGTGGCTCGTTGGTTAAGGTGTCTGACTGGGGTTGTAAGGTCCTCGGTTTAAATACCTGTCTCAACGCGGATTATCATAGGCCATTAACCCTACCTTCACCTCTGGCAAAGCTTGCTGTGTAATGTGAAGTATGCCATACTGCATCTGAGCTTCGGATTCCATCTTAAACTGTAGGTCCCCTGTACCCGGTGGGACTACCGGGTTAGTTTAAGGAGACTACGACAGGGGTGGAATACGCAGCCAATATAAACTCTGTCACCAGATCATGACGACCACACGGAGTCATATACATTATTTCAAAAAGACGTTTTTTTTTGTCAGAAGCCATTATCTCTCTTCATATCAAACCGAAATCAATAAATGAGGTATCATTTTAAAGAACAAGGTATCCGCTTTGCTGACATCATAAATTAACAAAGGAATTTTGCAGAATTCGACCTTTAAAGTGCAAAAGTATCAATATTTCTACAACGCGTTTTTGTGTCACAAGCCATTTATCTCCCTTGACATCTAACCAATATAGATAAATGAATTATCATTTTAAAGATTAAGGTATCTGTTTTAGTAACATCATGTTTTTAGAAAGAAATTTTTCGGAATTTGACCTTAAAGGAAAAATGTATCATTACGTCCATGACGTATTTTTTGTCACGAGCGTTTTTTCTTCCTTGTTATGTGACCCAAATCGAGAAATGCGCTATAATTTTAGAGATTAAAGTCCACTTTGGTCTAGTCATATTTTAAGAAAGGGATTTATCGGAATTCGACCCTCAACGGCAAAAGTATCATAATTTTCATGACTTTTTTATCACAAGCGATTTATCTACCTTGATATATAACCGAAAGAGATAAATGAGGTATCATTTTAAAGATTAAGGTCTCAGCTTTGGTCACATAATATCCTAAACAAATTTTTCGTAATTTGTCCCTTAAAGGGCAAAACTATTATTATTTCCATAAATTTTTTGTGTTACGAGCCATTTAACCTCCTTATTACATAACCGAAATCGATAAATGAGGTTTCACTTAAAAGATTAGGGTCGCTACTCAGAACAAAATTATACATTAAGTGAGAAGTTTTTCGGAATTTCACCCTTAAAGGACAAAAGTAATAACTGTGAAAGTAGCGCATATAAGATAGTCGAGAGCCAAGCAGCGGCGCGTGTCTCAGAGATTTTAATGAACTGCTTCACTGGCGTCGACTTTTCTTACGCAGCTAATACACAAAACAAATAAACAATTGATCCTGATGAGGCGATTCTTGTTCCATCCTATTATAAACCACTAATCTTATTATTAATCGTATTCACATAATTTTCGCACTGGTCATATAGTTATTATTATAAAGTTATTGAATGAATAATTTGTTATGGTAGAGATACGGCGCGCTGGGTGCGACCACTGTGCCACTTGCCGCAGTGCCCGCGCTAAGCCGGTAATCCGCGCGGCGCCAGTTTATCGGGCAGTCTGCTTATAAGTTATTGCGTTTCGGCCGGCGTCCGGTCTGCTCTGCGGCAGCTCTAATTACGGCCCAGACCTCCGCTCCTGGCCGCAGTAACTCGCCGCTCGACGCATGACCTGAGGGTCTCAGCCGGAGTTCTCGATCGGCCAGAGAGGAGCCACGATAACGCCAAGACTGGAGGCTGCACGTCTCCTATAACGTACCTACTGTTCCATGTTGTAATTAATATCCAACTTGTATGTGGAAGAAGCAATAGAGGAAGTTTATTTATTTATCGTATGATTATTTAACAAGGTACAGAACAGGAAATGTACATATCACAAGCTTGTACATTTTCATATCTCTACATCTAATCTTTTATACAGATGCACTGATCCACACATCATGTATTTCCGCCATTGTTCCCCTGTACGCCCGAAGATGATGGTCGGAAACGATGTGATTGATTGTCTGTAAGGTGGCTCCACAGTCACAATTTGCAGAATCTTCCAGGCCCCATTTGTGTAATAAGTAGGCGCATCTGCCTTGTCCTGTTCGAATCCGATTGATGATTCTCTACTGCCGCCTGGGGAGATCGAAACCTTGTAACCTTACTGAGGGGTCCTCAACTAGATTTTTATTGGCTACTGATAACTGCTCCCATTGAGTTGTCCACAGCTTGTTGATGTTGAAAGAGGACTCTGTAAGGTTGATTGCTGTGCGCCATGGCGCTTTTCTTGATTTCAAGCGTTGGTGTTTTGCTTGAATTATGTCTTGATGTACAGGCAGCTGAGGGATCTTCAGGATATTTTTCCAGATTTTTAAGAGAGCTTCTGATCTTCTTAGTGCTGGGGGTGAGTTGTTGTATAGCATTGGAAGCCATATGGTGTTCGTACTCCGAATGCATCCCGTAATTATCCTTATTACTTGCTTGAATTGCAGGAAGTGCAAAGAAATATTTGACGAGGCATAAAATGTTCAGGGAGAAAAAATCAGTATGTTACGATTTGCTGATTACATTGTCCTGTTATCAGAACAGGTTGAGGATATTGAGAAGTTATTGAATATCATGAACATAATACTGAAGGAAGATATTGGACGAAATATAAACCAAAGTAATATAAAAGTGATGAAATGTAGAAGAAAAGATACCACTACTAGTAGATTAAATATAAAAATAGGGTCTGATGTGATAGCAGAAGTTAGTGAATTTTGCTACTTGGGAAGTAAAATTACAACTGATGGTCGAAGCAGGAAAGATGTTAAAAGCAGAATAACAGTAGCGAAAAGAGCCTTCATGAAAAAGAGTAATCTTTTAGTTTCAAATATTGATTTGGACTCATAAACAACTTTTTAAAATTCTATGTGTGGAACACAGCACTAGGGTAGCGAAGTATGGACTTAAGGAATACCAGAAAGAATGAAAATTGAAGCAATTTGAAATGTGGTTCTTTAGAAGGAAGCTGAAAATTAAGTGGACTGCTAAAGTACGAAACGAACGAGTTATGGAAATGATGGGTGAGAAAAGAAGTTTGTGGAAGAGTCTAATAGAAAGAAGAGATAGGATGGTATTGTAGGTCATATTTTGAGACATGCAGGATTGGTTAGTTTGTTAGTGGAGGGAAGAGTCGAAGGTAAGAACTGCAGAGGAAGACAGAGATTAGAATGCATGAAGCAGATAACTGAGGACGTGGGTTGTAAGGGGTATGTTGAGATGAAAAGGTTAGCACAAGATAGAGGATTGCATCAAAACAGTCGAAAGACTGATGACAGCAAAAAAAAAAGTTCAATGTTTTGCGGTTGTAATAAATTAGGGAATAACTGCAGTTATTCACGTTATAACCTACCCTTTCGGTGTATTCCTGGCATATGGGAATCTTCTACGTACACTAATACTATTTAGGTCTTTTATATCAATTAATAATAATTCAAATCCTAGGTCAGAAAATTCATCAATGACTATACCTAAATTTATAATATTGTTTTTTACCTTGTGTTCCTTAAGACTTCCCACCGGCAAGGAAATACGTTTTTTACCATCCATTTTTATTAAATCGGGTTTCAACGCTCGGCAATCGGGTCATAATTTACTATCTTTCTTGTTACTATTTGAAAGAAACCTTTACACTCTACATGAAATACCCTTATGATATCTTGCTTTAAAAAAAGCATACAACAACATGAAATCTTCCTGGAACACTTTATACATTACTATTCTGAATATATAACTTTTTTTACACTGTGAAAAATTAACAGAACGCAACTTCAGTATCAATAAAGTTGTGTATGGCCGCAATCGTAAATATTTTCCGTAATTCGAAATCCTTTCATATTCCGGTATCTCCGTACCTGTGTCATTTCACCTCCCGTCTGATTTCATCTCCATGCATTGCATGTCTTCATTAATTCATCCTCTTCCAATCACTTTTTTAATCTCAATGACTAGCCTCCACATTTACTTCTTGCTATCCGAGATTCTTCAAAAACATCTGGTTAGTGTTTTATATTACCACTTTACATCCAATATACATAAAATAAATATTCATCAATCTTATTTTTACATTTCACAAAGCAACGAGAAGTATGACCATTATGGCTTCAGATACTTCCCTATTTTTACTACTTTAATCATTTATATTTTTGACTAGCAGAGTAACCAGCGTTGCTTGGTGGCTGCATACGAAAGTCCTGATGTTTTATCCCGTTCCATCAGATTGTTTATAAACAAACTCCACCACCATCCGCTTTGCCAAATTTTACTACCTTTTTCGAGATACGCATAAAAAAAAAGAAAAAAAAAAAGCTGCGTCTGTAAATTTGTCTTAAGAGGAGTGAAGTGGAAGAGCAGATACAGTTTTGTAAATCGAATGTAAATATTTTTTTCTCGTATCTTCATAGTCAAAGATACGGCTGCATTACTTCTACATCCATCTGTTATTTGATTTAAACGCAAATTTTAAGTATAATTATGAATAGCTGAATACGATTTGCCGGGTTACTATGCAAAATATGTCTGCAAGTATTTTAAGTTAATTAAAAAAAAAAATTTGGTTCACTTTTGTAAATAAATAGAAGATAATTCATTTGAAAGAGAGACACGTAAAGAACAGAAAGCTTTTGAGTTGCCTATTTAAACGTGGTCACACGTAAGGGTTGCCAGCTGTTATAAAGACAGCGCACCACACCGTCTGATGGATGGTGCAATGCCCTCTCACGCACTCTTACGTATCTTTCACAGCTGGCAATCCCTACTTGCGACCACTTTTACATAGGCATCACAAACGCTTTATGTTCTTTACGTGTCTCTCTTTCAAATGAATTATAATTAGTTTTTTTATTATTTTTTAAGTGAATAATTAAAAAAAATTTAATTAAAAATACTGGCGGCCATATTTTGATAGGCAATTCGGCAGAAACGTATTCTGCTATTAATAATTATACATAAAAATTGCATTTCAATGAAATAACAGATTGAATTAGAAATCGTGCCGGCGGTTCTTTATCGCATACATGTGTAATGTAATATCGGTTGCTCAGGCTTTGTTTCTCTGTCAGTCAGTTTGCGAAACATCTTTCACGTAACTTACAGCTTTCTATATCAAATTTTTTCAGTACAATTCTATGCTCATGCGTACGAAGTCACGGGTAACAGCTAGTGCATAATAATGTAGTAACAAAGTATATTTAATATGCATAATAGATTTTTTTCTGTAAGTTCAATTTGAAAATTGTGTGAAAACAAGTTGGCTTAATATCTATGCTATCCAGATGGAGCCACATCTTAAGTAAAATGTCGATGTTTCAGCCGATATGGTTTCTCAGATCTCTCCTGCTCTAGAAGAATAGCAAAGCATGTCAGAAGAAAAGTCTGCATTTTGAAGCTGGGCAGCACAGAAACTATGAAGGTCAGCTATGAAAAACTTCGTCTGATCTAATAAACGTTTATGAGCAACGACGACTCCAACCTCAGTCAATTACGTGTTGAGAGTGTACGATGGATATAGCGTAGGATCACTGTAAATACTCGGATTATAGTATCGGTACAATGTCATACTCGCAGCTTTGCAATTATTTTTGAATTTACTGGAAACCCTCAACTGTGTGCCACACGACCGCCTTCAGCGACAATTCGAGCAAACAATTTATCGGATCTCCTTTGTGAATGGATAAAAGATTTTCTACCTGGTCGGTCGTAGTATGTCGTTGACGGGGAAGCCTCTTCTACTCTCGATGTTACAGCAGGCGTATCTCAAGGAAGTGCAATAGGATCACTTCTTTTCTTAATTTTACAGATGAACTCAGAGAACAGCAGTTTGTTCACTGATAATGCGGTCATCTATCATGAAGTGAGGAATTAGGCCGATTGCTTAGAATTTCAGCGCGCTCTGGATGTTATTTTGGCATGGCACGTTGAATGGCAACTTACTCTATACTAATGCATCTCGTTTATAATTTTAAGGTTATTTTCGTGGATCAAGACGGTTGACATACTTATCTTTCACTGACAATTTTAATGTATAAATAATTTGTTTTATATTTTGTGAAGGAAACGGCAATCGTAGTTTATCTGTACAATAAAAAATCTGTAACTAGGCTGTGTTTGATCCAACATCAAGCAAAAACTCTGAAGATATTTTTATAGGGTTTACACATTTCAAAATCTGATACTCTAACCAAGAACTTGCTGCAACCCTGGTATCATTCGTTCAGAAATAAGTACGTGAAATTATCTTTTTCAGAATCTTCTTACATATTTTTAAATCACGAAATATTCTACTAATTGTATTACGACCTCCAAATGGATATATCGATGAAAAAGCGAGTCACTAGAAATGATATCACAGGCAGACTTGGCTTTGAGGAGTGCGTCTTTATTTTTATTTTTATCAATGTACATGCTCTCATCTCGTGAGCTTCGTAGCCTCAAAACACTGACTGGAAAGATGTAAAGCCAATTCTAAACGCTTATGACCAAATCAAATCAAATATAGCGACAGCAAGTAGCGTTCACTTAAAATGCTTTCATCTTATTGTTATTTTCCTGTCACTTGCCTAAAGTGTGTTACGTGACTGAATTTCCTCATAGAACCGCTAAAACGTGAAGGTATTTGTTCTCTGAAGCGAGATTGTCTAAAACTTGAACTACATATGCGGTTAAAATCCTTCTGCATCTGTACTTTTCAATCATCGGAACATAACACATTACAAAAAAATAATTTCCCTCCCCTAGCACATTTTTCCAATAAAATGGAAGAAATCTACCACTATGTGTGGTTATTATAAAATATATTAAGGAGATATGTGATGCTCTAACAGAAAAAAGTTTACTAATGATCATTCATTATTTGCTTTCAGTTTTACGTATTGTCGAAATCGAGGTCATTGGAGTCGGAAAAGTGCTGCAAACAAGGAACAGTAAAGAATTTGGCCATGGTGTTTATAAAGGAACCTATCCGGCATTCACTGGAGTGATTGGGAAACCATGGAAAATTAAAATCTGGATGCCCGGACGGGGATTCAAACTCGCATTTTCACCCACCAAACTCGGTTGAGTGATTGGATACTTATCATTGAAGTTATCTTGAACACAGCTGTCAGCCGCCTATTTCTGTCATATCAAACAAGAAGGATTCACTTTAACCCAGCCCTTCCAAAGAAACAAAAGATAAATAAAAAAAAGGTCTTAAAATTAAGATAGGAAAAATAAAAAGACGGTTAAAATAGGAGCACATCACATTATCACTATTCACTTTATCATTTTCGTGTACGTTAAATAAACATGCTTGTAGGCGGTCAGTCATTCACAGTAAGACAATCAAATACAGATAAAATACAAATGTAGTCAAAATCACATTCAATAACTACTCACTACAAGAAAGATTTTTATTAAACTTGTTTTTTTGTCCATGAGAGAATACACACAAAAACAAGTCAGACTTGAGACAAATCAAACACATTATGACTGTCATCAGTTCTTCGTTTTCATTACGTTATCCATTCCATCACTCCTTACGGACAAGTAGTCACATTCGTGTTTGAAAATTAAGCTGTCCTTGTTACTTTAATAAAATTATAGATTTTTATATAGATAACGAATTTTTTCTCCCAGAACTGCTTCTGTAAGAGCAGTATCACTGGTCTGATTGTTATTCAAGCAGGAGAATTTCCATTATACTCGTTGCCAGAGGACGGGGAGATGTTTATACAGCTGGAATCTAATCCTCCGTCTGCAGGTGGCTCTAGGTTTCTGTACAGGCTCAAAGATTGAGATCTCTGGTGGTATTAAAGGTTCCCCGAGGGCTTACCAGATCTTAATTGCTGAGATGTCGGTTAATTGACTGTACAGACCCGGTTCTCATGCGCAGATCAAGCCGGCGCCAATACCGACCACTCCTCCTCTCTTCCTACTCCCACTTGATCTTCTATTCCCCCCTCCCCCCTCTCCACCGTCCGCCAGCTTTATAGCCAATTACAATGCAAATTCGTCTCAAAGTTATCTATAGGGGAGAACTTGGAAGAAAGGACTTTCAGAAGTGATTTCTTTTCCGGCCTCAGAAGTTTGACACAAGTTGCTCTAGCATTTTGGCGGTCGAGTTAAACAGTCCCTTTAGACTAAATTCCAGAGAAAACAAGCAAGAACAACAACAAAGTAAAGACTATCCATCAGATTTATCCTTCACAAACGATAAATCGTTGCATAATTTTGTGAATTATGAGTGGAAAAGAGATTGTGAGGTACACAACTTCACTCTTCATGAAATTTAATATTATAATCATATTCAGTTATTGAATAGTTGTAATTATATAACCTTTGATATTTAGAGGGCAAAGAACGTCAAGTCCCGGGAGAAAGAGAATCTTTGATTGAAATTGTTCGAGAAAGATGTATCAAAACGGTCAAATCTTTGAGGGATGACCATAAAATTGACTCTGTTGGGCTGTGCTAGCCTTTAATCGTATTTCAGAGAATAAGTCCAAAGAAAATGATGAAGAATGATAGTACGAATAATTGTTATTAATGTCTTAAAAAGGAATCATATATAATGAAGGGAATACAAAAGACAATTGTCTGATAATTATTTTATTTTTAATTCTGAATATCTATTTGAGTTGATGTTGGTAAAAGAATTTCAATGAGAATTATAAGATATGTTGTTTCATTGATAGTGAATTGAAATATGAAGGCTACTACTTTTAGAGTAATTTTGTAGCAGTGGTAGTAAATCCAGAATCGGATGTATAGATGGTGAATGAGGACCAATAGAAGAGATATGAAGAAATACAGTTTTTTTCCGGTATGAGAAGTTTGACACAAGGTGCTTTAGCAATTTGGCGGTCGAGTTAAACAGACCCTTTGAATCAGATTCTAGAGAAAACAAGCAAGAACAACAACAAAGTAAAGACTAGAGCGATAGCCATCACAATCAGATTTATCCATTGCAAAGATCATTCACTGCATAATTTTGTGAATTTTGAGTGAAATAGAGCTTTAGATTCTTACTCTCGATGTGTCGTAGAAACTTCAGATAACCCATCGACCAGTTACAGATATTTCTGTTTTGTAGCGGTGGTCTTTTCGGCTTTCTTTCCCCCACGGATTTGTTTCAGCGAACCACATTCCTGCCTGATTAGTAACACTTCACCACTTGGAGCAGAGACGCTTTGGGTCACTTTGGAGTCGAACTCTAAATTATCATGTAAATTTACTTGTACGTCACTAGCTTTCACTAACTCGGCGTCGCACGTATTTCTTTGAAATTATTTTGATCAGATTTAAATTTTTTGCCATATCTCCATTTAAGATAGCGTGACGATATAAAGTTTAGATGCTAAGCATGACCACCTAAGGGATTAAACTCTAAAATATCTGTTAAAATGTATTTGGTAATTTTTACCTAATGTCAATTTAGGGTTCAAAAAGTTTAATGCTCTGAACAGATTTTAATTTGGATTCTGGGGCCACATAATGTAACAGAATGCATCTCTTTTTTCAGGAACAGCATCACATTTTAAAATGCATAAACCCCAACTGAATTTTAGTAATTTTTGAATGATTTTTACTATTGTTGTTATTAATAACATTATTACTATTTTTGTTTTGATTAATGATAAGGGTCATGAATATTTGTATTAAAATTTGCAAAATGTTTTGTATCCTAACTGGTTTCTGTAGCCTGTGGCTAGCGTAAGATCTGTATCGATACTTAGCAATGCAGAATCTTTGGCTGGGATGGAAACACTTGAGCGAACAGCAGTGTCTGTTCAGCGCCCGTCGTATGTCGCGACTTTGTGCTATTTTAGATGAATGCTATGATATGTGTCAAATGTATCAGAATATCGTATGGAAGTAGAACAAGTGCTTAAAAATTGGTTCAAGGAGCTGTATTAATTAAATTAAGTAGTATTTTCATCGGATCAATCAGTTTTCATTTTCTAGACTTAGCAACAATAACTCTTATTTGTTTGGCGGTTATGTGAGTTAACTATGTTGAATTAAAATCATCCATGTTGACGGTTTGCATTTGTTAAACATTGGATAGGTCTCCTCGTCTAAAACGCGCTGTCATCTCAATATAGTGTGGTAATCAATATGATTCTTTGAAGACTGTTTTGATAATCGATGGCAGATAATTATCCATGATAATTTAGTGGAAAGCGCAGAACAGCCCTATTACAAATTTTTTACAGTACAGATAAACCAAGATAGCCGTTTCTTTCACAAAGTACAAAAATTTTCTCCATCCATTAGAAGTGACAGTGAAAAATATGTAGATAGCTATCTTAACTGTCACTATGATCAATCAAAATAACTTTGAATTTATAAATAACATGCGAAAGTATAACTGGATTTTTTTTTTTTAATCGTAGTTTAAATAAAACTTTATTGAAGATGCCAGTGATACCTCTTCCGGAGATGTATTTCACAAATGAAAACGACAGGAGTTTATCACCAGAATATCTAGTTTGAATATCTATTATTGTACAGTACAGTACAGTCGCAAAGTTAAATTAGTAATAAACTTAATTATCTGCTATTTTATGATCCTCTTACGTCTGAATCAATTTTCTGAGACGCAGATAAACTTACATAGACAAATAAATCCATGACAGAGTTTAATGTAGTTTTAAATCCATTTGCTTTACAAGGTAATGAAATGTAAGAAATGGGTAATAGATTTTCAACTAATATCAAAATAAGACTCATCTGTATTTCGAGAGAGACAACACACATCAAGAATCAATAAAAAATTTCACTTAGGTCTAGCATTCTCAAATAGGTTCGAACCATGATATGTATATATACACACACACACACATATCATACACAAACACCTAATATATAACATTTGTGTGCGTGCAGTAGATATAATTAACAACTTCAAGATTACCTTTTGCATCAGAGTATGTAGACATAATAGTTTTTAGATTATGATTTGTTTCAGGGGTGGGTCAGATTAGTAAATAATTTAACTGAACAATAAAAAAAAAAAAACATACCTGTAGATTTCAAATTCCTAACCGATAAGATTACTTTTGCTGTAAGAGATAACACAAACACAGATTGCAGTTATAAGTTTCTCTTTTTGGTATAAAGAAAATTTTTGATGTGCGTCTCATTATTTATGCGAAAAACATTTAATACAGAACCATATTCAAAATTATATCTCTCCGCACCGCTCAAAAAAATCTCGTCTTCTTTCGATGTATGACATCTTCTCTTCCATAATAATGATTCGTTTGTGTGAAGAGCTCCGATGCTTTGTTCTTCTAACACGTTTGTTGCAATATGACATTCTTTATACTATTTCAATATGCTGATATTCTTTTTTAAGCATTTTAGCAGTGAGCCTATGCACTGAGAGCGAATCACTTAGCATAATTTCTGTAAAATATATGGTTGATTGTAAATATTATAACCGAATTATATAATTTTTTTGTGCTATATCTGGGATAAGCTTCAACATAGAAAGCATGTTTTATTAACTTGAATATGTACTTATTATATCGGGCAGAAAGTATTCATCACAGTGTGTCAGTCATCTATAAATCTAATGGTGGATATTCCTTACGCAGGGTAGATGTGTAATAATTTTTTATCCATAAATGTAATAAATTCTTTAAATATGGTAAAGATATGACTGGACCTGTAAAATTAAATGTATAAATATAAAACTGGTACTGGGGTACGCCAGTCTTGTGCACTCTCGGGCATTAAAAACTATTATGATGTCATCTGTATTACATAAAATTGCATATCTTCTGAAGTACTTAAACTTTATTTATACATTTGCTCACATCTTTTATAAAAATAAGAAAGAGCTAGAAAAAAATAGAGAATCAGGAGTGATAAATATGGTCAAAAATATGCAAGGAAGGTTGTAGTATATTGTCTGTAATATTTAATTTACATGTAGATGAAGTTGTCTATGAAGTAAAAGAAAAAAAAAAAATGATGTAGCACAAATGTTAAAGGAGGAAAAATCAGCAAACCGAGATCCGTTGATAACGTTGTCTCGTTAACAGGTAAGTGTGAACATATTGAAAAACTACTGACCATCGGGGAATTAGGTAAAAATGAAAAATAAAGTAAAACAATTTTCACTAAATGTACCAGAACAGTAACAGTAGATTAAATACAAAAACATGTAATTTTTCTGAGTAATAGAATTACGTTATTTAGGAATAAAATTACAACTACAACTAATGGCCAAATTAAGAAAAATGTCAACAGCAGAATAGGAGGAGTGAAAACATTTTTGGAAAAGGGGAATTTTTTATTTTCAAACTTTTACCTAGGATTGAGCAGTCTAGTGATTTGGTTGATTAAGACTGGTGACTGGAGCACGGTACTTTATGAAAATGAAGCTTCAACTTTATAAATTTCAAAAAGTAGAATAATTGAAACATTAAAAGTATGTCGACAATTAAGTATAGTAAGAAATTAACATGTTTTAGAAATTACTGGCGAGGATAGTTTGTGGTGGAGAAAGATGAAACAGGATTGTGGGTCACATATTATTACTTTAATTTGTTAGTGAATGGTTCAGTTGAAGAAAGGAACTGTATGGGCATATTAAAACTTATGAAATACACAATTGAGTACGTAAATAGTAAAACGTATATACGTTGCAAGGAAGAGATTAGATAAAAATAAAAACAGTATGAGAACTGTATTAAAGCAGCCGAGATACTGATACCAAAGTTGTGTTTTAGATGATTTTACAAATACTGTGAACGTGTTTGAAATTACTTTTATGTTTCACGTTTATACTAATCATATTGAAAATTTGAGATATAATACCCGTTGTTGGTCATTTATTCTTGTTACCACATAATCAAAAAAGACGGATGTTATTTAATATTTGAACTACGTTTTGTAAATAAAGTAGGCTCCACTAATTACTTCATGTATGAGATTAATTATTACAGCGAAAAACCAATATATCTGAAAAACGACATACAAAAAACCATACGGGATACAAATCTATTGCAATTATACATTACGTTAATTTGTTCTAAATTATTAACAGGGATATGGTGTATATAGATTATATCGGAAACCTAGAATTACCACCAAATTGTGATGAATGCGTAATTTCTATGTTTCTTTGTTTAAGCTAAATTAAAAACGAAGGTACTATTTTTTGAGCAGAACCGACATAGATGAACAATAAGTAGGGAATGAAGTTGATTAAAAGGGTCATTCAATTTAAGTTGACCGAATTACAACATTTGCAAGAGAAATTATTCGAAATCGCGCGACAACAGCAGTTGCAGCTGACGTGAAAAATTCAGCTAATTAAGTAATTTAACTAATGCTTTGAATTTTTTTAGTAGACGAATGTTTTTATGAGCTGCAGTCATTTAAACGTATGTATCTCGCCATTTTAATTGGACATTTCCGCACACGTTATAATTTATGAAACAGCTGGACATCAGCACGCCAAGAAGTGTAGCCTATAGTTGTCGCAAGACGTCCATTAATTTTCCATTGTGGCATTCTATTGTTATTCGCAACAGTCCGTAAACTACAAAGATAGTGAATGTAAATATCGTATCATATTTATTTGTTGAACCACAATATTTTAAGTAACTCAGGATTTTGTGAAAACCTGCCGTGGTGGTCGAATTTTCCAATGCAAACAGAGCCTGTTTGCTTCGTGCAATCCCTCGCAAAAATGCTTGAGTTCTTCAAGGGAAATCAGATAAGATTTGGTAAGTATTCGAGAGCTGTGAGAGAGCTAGGTAAGCTGATGCAAGAATCTCGGTAACGTTTCAAAGAAAAAAAAAGGAACAACTGTTCGCTGAATATTTAGAGTAAACTAAAAAAGTAAGCTTTAACCACATATCTCTCTTTCCTTCCTAGTCACTTTCCCTAATTCAATTATTCAAACAGATGGGAAATAGAAACTTTTTCCTAACACTTTTCGATAGAAAATGCGCAGAAAACCTAATCAGACGTGATATTCAGACACAAAAATAAAATCACCTGCTATACTATCGTGCAGACCATTTTTAAAAATCAGAATATAACTTGCTGGCTCGTATATGGGTTTAACATGTTAATACGTTTTATTTGCCAGTAAAAGATTATATGCAAAAAAACAAACAAAAAACAAATAAAAACAAATACATGACATGTTTGGTGAACGCTGTGAGAATTTTTGTACGTGTGTCTGTACTGACAACCTGAATCCTACGAAAATCTCATTCCATACAGCCGTAATAATATTAGGTATAAGCAGCTGACGTTTATTACACACTTCTTAAAAACAAAGATATTATCAAAACTAGTTGCCGTTTATACTGAAATCTGAGCAGGCATATGCCACAATCGAGTAAATTCATCAGTCTACAGCGTCGTATATAAAATGTTTCCCGCAGACCTTTGTTGAACTGTTGCTGAATTGTGTACAGCGTACAAAACTTTGGTCAGACCATTGCTCGAATATGGTAGTGTAGTATGGGACCCACATTTTGAGTATCAAATACAGGAGTTGGAGAGGGTGCAAAGAAGGGCTGCTACATTTGTTTCTGGAAATTATCACAGGATGCAATCAGTAACTGATTTGATAAAAGAGCTGAAATGGGATTCATTGCAAGACAGGAGGAGGTTGAAGAGGTTCATGGGAATGTACAAGTCGTATATTGGTGATGAGGCATGGAAGGATATTGGTGTAGGTATGAAAAGTAGTGCATGGAAGGGAAAAGATGACCATGACCACAAGCAGGCACTCGATTTCAGGCACAAGGGAATGGGAAGGGTGTCACGGATTGGAATAAGAGGATTGGAATAAGATGGAAATGATGAATAAATTACCAAAAATGTTGAAAGAATTTAAAGTTAAAATTTGTAGAGGGCAAATGTAGGTGGGTGCAGGAAAAGGGGAAGATAGGTGTGTAGGGAAATTGCCACGGGAGTGTGTGCTCCATTGCAATTAATATAAATTAAAATTAAATTAACATCTAAACTAAGTGACTCATAACTGCGTTCACCAGCACTTTCTGTAGGAAACAGTTTGACAAATACACTGAACTGAAACCTACAACGTCGTCTTATATACGCATATGTTAGTTCGTCTCCTTCCATTGGAGAACTCTAGCAGTAACTATTCTGAAGTCAAACAGGTGAGTCTCTAGTCACCATGTTTTAGGATTTCGTAGCCATAACGGCAAAAGCAGACCGTTGTAATTTTGTCATGTCTGTATGTCAGTCTGTACGTCGTCACTCCGCCGAGTATTTGGTATTTCTGATGAAACGTCACAGATAGATACTTTACTCTAACCACGTTAGAGATACAGAGATAAATATTTAAAAACAATTTTTAGAGTACCTCTAATTACCTAACATGTGGGTCTTATTTTTCTGTTCTGTCGGACATCATTAATTCCAAACAGGTTAAAAAATAATTCTAAAATAAAAATATTGTTCTTGCAAAGGGACAGGAGGCGCTCTTTCGTCTTTAGACCCTTAAGTTTCAGTAGTGCTGAGATATTTAAACGTCAGGTCATGAGGCGTAAGTGTGCTATGTCGTGTTATTTGGGACAACATACGGGTTACCCCATAATATATTGAAGAATACCGGCAACATTTTGGATGGACTGATTGCTTTGGTATCAGAGTTGTAGAAAGATTTTAGATATGAACAAAAAACGGAAGAGGTAATTGTGCTGATGCTTGAGGGTACTATGATACCAAACGAAGAAAGAGTTTGAAGACCATATTTTAAGTTGCACCGCGGTTCGAATCCGGCCGCGGGCATGGATGTTAACTGTTGTGTCTGTGTGAATGTCCTGTCCGTCGTGTTATGTCCATACTTAGAAGATACAATATATAAACACTTGATGACGACTGATTCACTGGAAGCTATAATAATCACATTGAGCTCGCAATATGGCCTCAGCTGCCGAAAGCCATTAAAAAAAAAAAAACAAAAAAAAAAAAAAAGTTGTGGACCGAGGTAGAGGGTTTGTTACTGTCCATTTCACTGATTTCTACCGTAAACATATTAATATTTAATCAATGCACCGATGAATTTTATTTAAAAAAGTGCTGAAATTTCCTTTTTAGTACGTAATTTCATATGAAGTCAAAGCTAATTTTTAAATTTTGACTAATTTTTATGCACAATAGATGTTGGTCGTGAGTAGTTTGTGTGCCAAATCATTCCCGTTACAAAAGCGAAGATTTATATGTTAGATCAAAGATATGTTCAGCCACAAATCTTGTAGTTAACAGATAACAAAAGATCATGAAACACGATTACTACACTGCTGTTTGTGAAAAGTGAAACACCGAGAAGGAATCATCCGAATAGCGCCACCTTTGATGGAAGTGGCGACGGGTGTGCAACCAATAAGTGATATGTTTTGCAGCGAGATGGTGTACACCTATTCCGAGCAGAGCCATCTCGTGTCGGTCCGACAGGGTCAGTGTTGCGCCGAGTGTAGTCGCTGCAGAGCTGACGCACAAGGTGGACACAATACAGTGAGTGTTACTATGCCTCGTCGACGACAAAGGGAGCCATATGGGCATGTGAGCGAGTTGGAACGGGGCAGAATGATCGGTCTCCGGGAAACGGGGTTGTCATACCGTGCCATTTCGGCTCACACAGGGCCTGCTGCTACGACAGTGATGCGTGTGTGGAAGCAGTGGATAGCGGAAGGTCGTACACAGTGACGAGCGGCAATTGGACCACAGAACAGTACCACAACACGGGATGACCGTCATCTTGTCCGCATGGCCATAACGGACCGTTCAGCGTCATCCACGGTGTTGGCTCGTCGCTGGAGCACTGCAACAGGTATGAACTTGCCTGCATCGACGGTTCGTCGCCGTCTGCTGCAGGTTGGACTGGTTGCACGGATGCCATTACGTCGCCTTCCATTGTCCAGAAACAACCAGCTCCTCCGACTGCAATGGGCAAGTGAACACCTCACTGGGGTGCTGAGTGGCAAAATGTAATATTTTCGGAAGAGTCCCGCTTCAACGTGTCCTACAATGATGGCAGCATAT
Source organism: Vandiemenella viatica (assembly GCA_031002005.1). Taxonomy (NCBI): domain Eukaryota; kingdom Metazoa; phylum Arthropoda; class Insecta; order Orthoptera; family Morabidae; genus Vandiemenella; species Vandiemenella viatica. The sequence continues at coordinate 217,059,706 of CM061919.1, forward strand.
GTGTCCGGCGGTACCGTGGTGAGCGCAACCTGGAGGGCTGCATTGTGGAGCGGCATAGCGGACAAACACCAGGTGTGATGGTTTGGGGCGCCATTGGTTACAACATTCGATCTCGCCTCCTACTTATTGAGGGCACTTTGAACATCAACCGGTCCGGTACCTAACGGTGGTTGTGGAGCCTGAGGAACTCCCTCTGCTTCTGGCATCCCCTCAGGCCACATTTCAACAGGACCATGCACGGCCACATGTTGCGAGGAATGTACAGGCCTTCTTCTCTGCTTCTCTGGCCTGCACATTCGCCCGACACGTCGCCCATTGAACATTGCTGGGATATAGTTGGTCGGCACCTGGCGCGTCACGGTCCTTCGGTGCCTAGTGTCACGGATTTCTGGGGTCGGATACAAACTGCGTGGAGGGAAATCCCTCAGGAACGTATTCAGAACCTTATTGATGCCACGGCGTATAGCAGCTCAAATTGCAGTGCATGGTGGCCACTCGACATACTGATTAGTAGGACTCAAAGGACATGTACAGATTTGAAAAGGTAATCATTTGTTACTTGTCACGTACCTAACCTCTGGTATTAAATTCATTGAATTCATGAGTTTCCTTCTCAGTGTTGCACTTTTCACAAACGGCAGTGTATTTAACGGGTAATAAATTAATTGTGTAGAAAGTACTAACTCCAGGAAGTGGCAATGGTTCCTACTACTCTACAGAAACGTTTATGTTTATTTCCTTTGTCTTACCCATACAACCCTCTCGTGGCCGGCCTCGGTAGCGTAGGGGCTAGAGTACAGGCCCCAAGTGCCGAAGGTCGCCGGTTCGAGTCCGACCGAGGGCATGGGTGTTTAAGTGTTGTATGTGAGTTTGCTTGTCATGTCCGTCCTGTGGAGTGTCTAGAATTACTTGGAAGGGAATATACACATCCTCGGTTAGTTACTCCGGCTAGAGAATTGTTCGAATTGCCATCTGACCGTGAATATTGTAATCTGTACATTGTATCTTAAGTGTTAATTACCTTATGTATAATTTACAGTACCAATTATTTTTTTGATATGGTGCTAATGACCCAAATGTTGAAGCGTCGTGAGGCCCGAACAAAAATACCTTTTGTATAATTTCTTAGAAGTAAATGGGGGCCCATTCATGCGTTTGAGTGGATGGTTGTGAAAATCATCCTAAATCTGGTAATCAAGACTCCTGCTACATATGGTCCGAAGTTTGAACCCTGTCCCGTTGTTCCACTCAACATAAGTGTTAATTCCATGTGATTTTTTTTTTAAATTACTAGAGCCATTAGTGACATGCAAGTATTTGGCGTAAACAGAAAAGGGAACAAAGATTTGCAGAAAGTGCTATGGATTGACAAATTCTTAACCCAGATTTGAACAGTTCAGTACAAACATTAGTTTCATAGTCTGTTCTTATTAATTATGTGTCTGATCACCTCAGCAAATTTAAACCTGCCGAAACCTACTGTATTCTTCTTTAACATCAATGAAAAAAAATCGGAACCATAGAAATAAAATTAATTTACCTTGATCAGTGGGGGAAAAGCACTAACTCAAATGGACGATTCAGTTCATTACTTTGCCGCTTGTATCAGGGAATTTAAGAATCATCCGTGATTTGCTCAATCAGACTCATAATTTGGAAAACAAGTAAAACAAAACATAACAAAAAATTTGATTAAATCCTTAACTGATTAAGAGTTTAAAATGGTGAACCAAATACCTGATTGATATAACAAATAATAAATTGAATGCTAGTAATTCTTTACTAGAATATATACACCAAACAATCAGCATTAAAATTCAATAAACTAGGGTGAAGATAAAATATTAGAATATTTACTTAATTTCGAAGTGCGATTTTATTAATTACGTGTCAGAAATGTGAATGTATTGTCATCGTTTATCAATATCTTGATTTAAATCACAGCTCTCAACTACTCAGTTAGTTTTACGTAAACACCACAGCAAATTTAAACATGCAGAAACTTACCGTATTCTACTTGAAAATCGATTCAAAAATTCAAAACAATAAAATTTGTACATCATTTCTGTGGCTGGTTCGAATATTTGTCATGTATTACATTTAGGTATCTGAAAGCAGTTGAAGATACAGGTCATGGCTCAGGAGCAAACTTTATCTATGTATTCTAGGAATGACTTGCTTTAAGAGATCTTACAAAATTCCCCCAACACAACAAACACGTAACAATCAGATCGAAATTAAAAATGGTCTCCATTTATAATAATTTACGAAATTTTACAAGTGATATCTTTTTAATGCACAGTAAAAGCTAATGCCTGTTACCGCGAAAACACCGAATCTCCTGATGAAAAACATACGTATTGCACCACAGATTTTGTTTTAAGTTTATAGTCATGCAATTAAATGCTGCGTTAGCTACTATTGCAGAGTATTATAATAGATCAATCAGAACGGCTCCATCGTGCTTCCGGTAACGTGGACAAATTGGTGAACAAGCAGCAGTGATTAACGCACTGATTGTTCATGACGTGCAATCTAAGAATTTAATATACTGTCAAACAATTAGGAATAGGGTTTCCACTAATAATAGTGTGGAACTAAAATGTCAAGAACATTTACCTTAATTTTTAGGAACGATGTTGGGGCGGATAATCATACGCTCTTTGGAAAACATAATTGTCACTCCTGGTTACTGGTATCGCAGATTGTAAGGGAATCTAGTAGCCCTACGCTGACACCTTCTTTGTTTTTAAGAGGACACAATGCAACAGAATATCGTCGAAAGGTGAAAATTCTAAACCTGAATAAAAGATACATAACTGGATACCAGTGTGAAATATTGATATGTTTATTGGATGTATTTATCCTCAGCAGAGGGCTGGAGGTTATTCTATTTAAAATACCTCGTCGCTTATTTATACAGATCATTTTATAAACGACTGAATTAAAAAAAAATAGATATATAAAATAAGAAAAATCCCTTAAATAGGCTATAAGATACTTATTAAATCTATTGCAGATTTCTAAAAAAAAAAAAAATTGTTGAAAAGGGGAATAAATTATGGTATGTACCTAGTAGTTGCTACCTCGTGCTACTACTGTTGTTTTCGGTGAAAGTATTTGTTTTGTCAATATGATCAGAGCAGAAGGAAATTCTGTTCTTACAATTGTATTGTGTTAAAACACAAGTACTTTTACTGAACAACGTTTCTTAAGATCAATATTTGATTGATAGTCTTTTCTTTATATATCAGTAGTAGATAGTCGTGTCAATTTGTTATGAGTTTGTGAAGACATTTTTGGTTAGATTAAGTGAGATTCGCTAACATTTGTTTAAGATGAACAATTATTTTCAATATAATTTTTGTAATTGTAAAGTATATTTCTTCTTGTGTCTTCATTCTGAATTATTTTCTTTCAGAAATGTTTTGCAAATTTCTAAAGAGTAATTGTTGCACTTTTGATATTTTTTTATGTCTGGTGAATTTTGCAATATTAAGTTTACCCGAAAATCTAGTAATGACTAACAGAGACGGCCATTGAAGTATGAGAAATCATTTGCAATTTTTGTTTATTTGCCATATTAAAAGTCAATTTTATTTCACAGTAAATTTGATTTTCTAGTTTAAACAGGTATTTATTGCTATTCTAGTTCTACGAAACATTAAATTATAAAGATATTTGAGAGGCTTGGAACTTAAATAAGAGGTTATTGTGTCGAGAAGGATTTTCTAAAATATTTCTGAAAGCTCCTGGTAATTTTAAAGTGATTTGTTTCAATCGCAGTCAAAGCAGTCAGTATCATGGACTTAAATGTGAAAAGAGATGTGTTTCGAGTCAAGCTCATCACAGTACGATTAAATTATCATTAATATTTCGAAATATATTTGCAAAGGTTCAGATGTGTTTATCGCATTTCTCTGAACAATTAACCACTGAACTGTGACTTTAAATTTTAACTAATCTCGTACTCATGCTGTTTTTCGTATACATCTTGCTGGGAAAGTGTACACACACATATATATACAGCGTGTCCACAAATGAATATCGGGGTTTTAATGCTTTATAAGATTTATTACATTGTCCTTACAGTTATAAATGATGTGTCAAATGAAAGAGCAACTCAAACAGTTTTGTTCGTTGGCGCTAGTGCGCATGTGCGTGAAATGTTTCCGCTGCGATCCGCTAGAATGCGGTAGTAGCAAAGATGGCGACTAGTGAAGTGAAAGCGTTTTGTGTTTTACAGTTTGCAAAGACTGAATCTGTAGTTACTGTGCAGCGTGCGTTCCGCATTAAGTTCGGGCGTGATCCTCCAACTGACAATAACATCCGTAGATGGTATCATCAGTTTGAAGATACAGGCTGCCTTTGTAAAGGGAAGAGCGCGGGACGACCAAGAGTTAGCGAAGAAAACTGTTGAGCGAGTGAGAGAGTCGTTCACTCGTAGCCCAAAGAAATCTGTTCCGAAGGCTAGTCGCGAATCAGAAATTTCTAAGTCGACTGTTTGTAAAGTTTTAAGGAAACGCTTGCAACTACGTCCTTACCGTTTACAGTTGTTACAGGCTCTAAAGCCTGCAGACCATGGTTTACGTGCCAAATTCGCTAACGAAATGTTGTTACATGACGATGAAGATTTTCTACATGAAGATTGTCTTCAGTGATGAATCAACCTTTCACCTCAGTGGACATGTCAACACTCATAATGTGCGGATCTGGGGCTCAGAAAATCCTCAAGAGATCGTACAAGTGCAACGAGACTCCCCTAAAATCAATGTTTTTTGTGCCGTATCCCGGCGGAAAGTTTACGGACCTTTCTTTATTGATGAACCGACTGTAACTGGTACTTCTTACCTTGATACACTAGAGCAATGGCTCTTCCCTCAGTTGGAACAATATGAACCAGAGAACTTCATTTTCCAGCAGATGATGCGCCACCTCACTGGCATAACGAAGTACGCGGTTGGTTGAACGTAACTGTACCCGACCGCTGGATTGGCCGCAAGGGGCCCAATGACAGAGCTTGCTATGCGTGGCCTCCACGTTCACCTGACCTAACGCCATGCGATTTCTGCCTTTGGGGTTTCATCAAGGATCGTGTGTATGTGCCTCCGTTACACAGCCGACCTCTTTGAATTACGACAGAGGATTGAAGCAGCTGTTGCAACAGTTACTGAAGACACACTGCTCAACGTTTGGGAAGAACTCGGCTACAGACTTGATGTGTGCCGTGTGACAAATGGTGCCCACATAGAACACTTGTAAGCTTGTATATAAAACTGTTGAGTTGCTCTTTCATTTGACATATCATTTATAACTGTAAGGATAATGTAATAAATCTTATAAAGCATTAAAACCCCGATACTCATTTGTGGACACCCTGTATATGCTACAATATTTTAAAAAGAACTTAGAACATTTGTGGCACATGAAGAGATGCTTAGGAAAGTAGTCAAAGCACGGCTAGAAGGCCACCGTGTTACAGAGCCATTGTAATAAAGTTAGTCTAGAACATTCTAGAAATATTTCTACACCTTAGTAGACGTATAAAGGGAATTGTTAAAGAACAGCAGCATCTCTAATACCAGTTTTAAAGAGGAGTTAAGATTTTCCTCAGTAGCTTCTGAAACAAAGACAGTTCGGGTAAATAATAAAAGGTAGAATGGAGCAGGAATAATAATTAGTGACCGAGATCGAGTGTGAGTAATGATTTTTCAAAATAAGTGACTGATAAGAGAAAAACACACGGTAGAGATGCGCGTTACCTTCAGGCACCTGGAAAATACAGAAGATTCCGTCGCCATATGGACTTATTTTTATCCAGAGCTAGATCTGACGTAAGACTCTACATGTTAATCTGCACCGGTGTTGCCAGTTTATAACGTCATTTCCGAAGACTTGTTTGCCGTGACCACCTCTTTTTGTCAGGCTAGTAAACATGCGCATTCCAGAGAAGGAAGGAGAAGTCCTTATACATTCCGACTAATGTAACCACTTCCGTCTACCTCCATCTCTCATAGTTTTATATAAGCCTCAGGATCTATTGCGCAGATATATCGTTTCAAACTATACTATGGTCGAATGTAACGGCGATGATTTACCATCATCAAGTATTTCTCTTACTGAATGATTTATTGTATACAGAGTGTACAGTATAGTTTAATATTTTCTATATGTAACGGAAACGCAGTGTCGTGTCTACCATTTGAACCCTCTGAGGAGTGTGACTTTCGCACGCACCGAGCGATGATCACAAGGAACACAATTCCTTGCAATTGTCCTCGGAACGTCCAGGCCTCTACTTCCACAACTAGGCCGACTCTTCTTCTGCCTGTGGTGTCAGCTAAAGATGTAATCCCTTACATTCAATATCTTCCCAGGTTTTCAATCATCCGTGCATGATGGCGAAATATCTACAGTATAACACCTGTTGACGTTCTTAAATCTGCCAATATGAGTCACCAATAACATAGAACATTACATATCATTAGCACTTGTAATGAGAATACTCATACAATGAATAAAACAGTGTGGTAATTGCACAGCAATAAGTTTTGTTATATCGCGACGATTCCGGATGCGGGGCGTATAGATTTCTGGTCGCCATACTGTTGTCTCCTAATCATTTAAGAAAGCGACGGTCATTGCACGCGGCTACCTCTGAACAATAGTACGACCTCAAACACAAAAGCTGTTTTGAAGGGAGCGTGCGGATAGCGCTAAGCACCCAGGTGAGATGATCCTCGGCAGGTATTACGCCCGAGCGAACACGCCAAATCACAAAGATTTGCGGCCGAACATTGACAGCAGTGGATCCAAGGGAATTAAGACGACATCCTGCTAACGAGACTGCAAAGTCAGAGCTAAAGATACACGATCAGCAGTTGATATAAGCCGAGCAATGTCGACCGACCTCTGCACAGAAAATCTGGGACGTTTGGTGATTTTTTTTTAACCCCTGAATGGGGATATGCGGCAAAAACGCATATTGAGAAGCTGCAGACAATGCAGAACAAGGCACTGAAGAGAGCACTCCACCTGCCAATGAGATTCCCGACAGACATCCTCCACGAGACAGCGGGCATAAAAAAAATAGCAAGACATTTATACCAAAAAACTGAGGAGAGCGACAACCACCTTATTCGCTCTAGGGCACTACGACATATACGAGGGTCCACATAGAAGACCACTCCAGCTGCTGACAGAAGAAAACTAGTGAGAAAATGACAAATACAGTATGAAAAGGATGCACTTACACTGTTAAAGTAAATTAAACTAAATGCAAAAAAATACAAAAAATAAAAAAAATACAAAGAATACAAAAATTAATAAATAAATAAAATAATAAAAAATAATAATAAAAAATAAAAATAAAAGGCTCAACAGAAATGAAAAATATAAATGTAAAACAAGCACTTACACGGAAACATCAAATAAAACAAGGCAATGCCAAGACGGCAAGTACTTCTGACAAGAATCCCTTAACCTAAGGGCTAAGGGAGATTGATAGAGCCTCTACACACGTTTGGATGGATGAGTGTGAGAGCGTATTACCCAGTAAAAATGTTACATTTTAAACATAAGACTGCATTTCTGCAAATTCTTTTCACATATTACCCGGGGAACGCTATGATCGGTGATACAACTGGGCGCTGGAGAGGGAGAGAGGTCAGAAGCCAGCTTTCAACGTCAGAGGCGGGGTCTTACGATTTCAACAATATCGGCACCTAGTTGGAAATCATGAGCTGATAGTATGTTACACTGTCAGACTTCAAGTGCTGAACGTTAGGTTGTGTGGGCAGACGACAATCAGATGAATCGTTGCGCTGCTGATGATATCCGCTGCAGTTAGAAACGGTATAGTCAGCGCCGCATTTAGGCTTTGTGGGCCCTTAGGCTATACATGTGGTGCGAGTCCCTGACGGCCATCGGCAGTGGCGTAACAATTTAAGGCCAACCTTATCTTTTTAGCTTTACTATTGTCCTAGGCGGGGAGCCCTCCACCTGTGGTGCGGTCCCCCCTTTGTGGTGTGGGCCTCCCTTTGTGGTGCTGGCCCCTAGGCTACAGCGCAGGTACCCTATGCTCAAATGTGGTCCTGACTATAGTGCTAATCTTTTGCCGGATGCAGTGTTTTGCAGAAGTCACTACTCACCCGTATAACTCACCCAACAACGCTTTGAGTATAGAGTCCTGTCCTCTACCGATTTATAAAACTGAAACAAGATACAGCCTACAGCAAACTTTTTCTGGCAGGAATTAACTTTAGTGTTCATGCTTTTAAATAATGTCATGTATGGCGAACCCAATAATCCTGCGTGTCCGCTTTCATTGTAAAATAAATCTTGCATACAGATTATGCCTTTATTGTTACTTTTGTAAAAGCGTAGTTAAAATAATAATGTTTTCATTAATTTTTTTTAGTATTTAATGGCCTCTGTTGTAGGTCAAGATGTTGATTTTAAATTTTTGATTGTTTATGAATATTTAACGTTAAATACACTTTTGTCTGTAGGCAATATGCTCTTTTATTTAATAAATTGTTCAGGTTATGACCCACGTCTCGCTCGAACAGCTATCCTATTTAAATTCACATCAATAAATAATATTTAATAATTAATAAACTATTCACTAGCACTAAAACCAACCCATTACACACTCTCGCACATTTTAGTACCATTTCAACGAGACCTGCCCGCTTCTCACAGACAACCGTCCCTTATTCCACGAATTCCTATACATTACAAATTTTATTTGGTAAGATAATGTTATAAAATTTTAATTGTCATCTTATTATGTAATCATTGTTATCACTGATTGATTACATTATCCAAGGTGAAAAAAGGTCTGATTATATTAATGTAATAGGTTAAGCACCCCCTCCCGGCGTAGCACATAGCTTGTTCCCTATTGATTCCAGAAGACATTTTGTACTGTTTTTCTCTTGTGAGACTATCGTAAATAATGAACGGGGATAATTAAATGACGGAAATAAATATTTACATGCTGTTGTGTGTTCTGTATCTCATTTTAACAGTGACAAATAATTTGAATGAAAAGCTACGTGGCCTGGCTCGGAAACCCCCCCCCCTCCCTCTCTCCTCCCCACGTAGCTCAGCGTAGCTTTCCAGCCAAACCCTCGCGGCTATATCTAGCAACGTAGTTTATGGACGCTCCCTTATGTGACATAACAGAAATCCACAAAATTATTTGGAATGAATGTGTCTTATTTCTTCATAACTTCGTTTTCCTTCCTTAAACTAGCCGTCGCAATTTTTTGAAATAAGAAGAGTTTGCTACTCCATCTCTTCTTTACTTTTCATCTTGTGTTGTGGAAATACATACTTAGCATCTGGTAAACATGCCAGAGCGTCGGCCAAGGAATGTCTACCTCTAGTGCCATTCATTATTTTGTAAAAGAAGGAACCTAAGCTGGAATAGCTATGACCATCGCTTGAAGACAAACAAGAACCACAATACTTTTTCTATTATGAATGGTATTAAATTACTCTAGTTAGCAATATTTATTTGTGTTGTTATATTACAGAACTACTAATTTTTCCTAGCAGCTGGAGTAATATGTATGTTTCAAGACAATTTAGCTTTAGGAAACACTAATGTAATTAACTAAATGGCTCAATCACTGGCGTATATCTCTAATTCCCGGAAAATATAAAGCCAAAATCTTCACTCTGAGACGCCCACCAAACCCCCCGGAGATAAACATCAATGGAAGTAAAACAGCATGGAATCCAAATGATCAATCTATTAAATACCTTGGAGTCGATCTTTACAGGCGGTTAACATGGAACATACACATTAACGATAAACTAACCAAGCCAGATTACACAAACTGTACCCTGTGTTAAACAAAAAAATCATAATTAAAAACGGAGTGCTCCCTGTTATTTTACAAAATGATATTACGGCCACTAATAACATATGCATGTCCTATATGGGGATGTGCTAGCCGTAACAAATTACTTAGAACACAAATATTTCAAAACAAACTACTCAGATTAGCAGTGAACGCATCATGGTATGTACGCAATAGTCAGATACACAGAGAGTTAAATGTTGCTTACATTTATGAATTTATAAAACAACAACCCATACATTTTATCAAACGAATGAGTGTAGTATCTGGTGCGCAATTTTACAAACTAGGGAAATGAATCGGCCAAACTAGGCTAAAAAAAACGACTTCCCCAAGATATTTTTCTATTAGGCAGCGATTCCGAAGAAGAAGTGAACCAGCAAATAAATTAAATACCGTGTGGCTTGTTATCTTCTATTTAACATCTCGTTTGTTAAGTCTAGAACAGACTTTTGTCAGCGCTCGAAACCAAATGTATTTATAAATATAAAAAGTGTAATTATTTTAAATCAATTTCATTTTAACTGTTTTGATTACTGTTCTGATTCTGATAACTGTTTTTATTACGTACTTATACACTGATATTCCTGCTAACATTGTTATAAAAAATTTATTGTATCATAACCTTGTAGTCAGTCACTGAGGGGCCCTGTGGGCTGACCTCAACCGTGACAATATGTAAGTTATGTTTTTTTTTTTTTTTTTTTTTTTTTTTTTTTTTTTTTTTTTTTGTAATATTCAACATTGTCCTGTATAAAAATATTTGCTGAACGGATAATAAATTCATAAAAACAAAAAAAGACAATTTAGGATCTCCCTGTGCTCCTCAACAATGATTCCCAACAACAAGGCTTGTTTCCGTGGTTATGAGACACAATTGCCAATCAAATTCTACAGCCCATTGCTGGGACTCGTATTTGGACTTACATGTAATATGGGATATAATGATAATAAATTGAGCGTCGGCATCCTTAAGGTAAGAAAACTCCTTATAAGTACGTAGTATTTATTTGAGCTTAAAGTTTGACCCTAGCTTTGCCAATAAAAGGCTTTTGTGGGCTTCACCACTTTCGGAACCCACGCGAAAATGGTACTAACCTGTTGTTGTGAAGAGGACACATTGAAGAAGAAATTAAACAAAATTTCAACTTGTTAGTACCAATTTCGCGTTGGTTCCGAAAGTGGTGCAGTCCCCAAATTTTTTTCTTTATATCTGTATCTAGCTTTCTGGAGATATCGTATATCAAAAATTAGTGATTATGTTAAAATGCTGTCTAGACCAGAATAAAACGCCGAATCCATAAGGAATTAAACGCTGAACATGCACAACGGATGTTTTGTATTCTTCCTAGTGATTGTGGTCAGGTTGAAATGCGGCCTGAATGAGAATAAAAACGACGCAAAAGGCACAAGACGTATACCTACAATTAGTTTCTGACAGTCAGTATCTCAAGAACTAAGCGAGATATCAAAATATTTTACTTTTCACTTTAGATTTGTCTCATCGAACCCATCGTCCGTGGTTATAACAGAGCTGCACATTTTGAATCAAATATGAACTGAATGTTATTTTTATTTTTGATTCAGTGGTTGCTATTGAGAAGATTTCATTTCTGATGGCTTACGAAAGCAGTTTTTTTAATATATATTTCCTTTCTGAAAGTGGTAGGTAAAGGGAATAAAAAAGCTATTTTATGACTATAGTGTTCTTTTCGATTCTACATACTACCAATGTTAGCAAGAAAGAAGGGGGGATATATGTGTAAATGAAGTAAGAGAAATTCGTTATAAACTTCGTTTAGGATGAAGGGTAGCGAAGGAAGACAGGAAGACTTCTCAGGAACTGATACAATGAAGGAGAGGAAGAGATAACCAGAACCAAACTTTATCACTTGATCTCACGAATAAGTGACAAAAAATGTTTTCATTTGTAGATAATGGAGACGCAATTGGAATAAACAAACTATGGAGGTGCTGATGAACGTACCCCAAAAAATTAAACAGGAAAAATACTTATTAAGTAGATATGTAGCGGAATTGCTACTGGGGCAATCCCTGGGCAACTCAATACCACTGCAGTACACTCACAAAACAGATCATGTCGAGGAGATTGTTATGATGATTGTGAATATCTGTAAATTTTCTTGTAGCTTTAGAGATTGAAGTCCTGATTTGAACTTATTTCAGGTGCACTAAATTTTCGTCTTTCGGGCGCACGGACTATAGATCTGAAGAGACTATTCGAGCTGACTACACTGCTCATTTCGCTCCAAGATGCCACCTGTGCGTCACAGGCAAGTATATAGCTAGATACCAAAAGATATACCTAAATCACTGTAGAATCTCTGGTGGTGAATGCTCATAAATATGATGAGATATTTAAGCCGTCGTTATAATTGAAAATCGCATGGAGGCATCATATAATATGACCCACGTCGTCAATATCCTGTGGCGGAAAAGCAAGTAAACGTTTTCCTTGTAAAGGTGTTCGGTTCTTTGTGACTTTTCTGAGTTAGTGAAATCATAAATCTTTGACTAAAAAATCGATTTGGATTCATATAAGCACACATATTAGAATCCAGCCATCAAATACGACAAAATCATAACGGTTTGATATATTCTGATGTGTTTAATTAAGTTCCTGAACACGAAATTCTTTTATAAGCCTCCACCAAAACAGTGTCTCAAGTTAACTCAACATTCTTCCTACTACGACACATCACCCAATAGATTTTCCAGCCCCTCATGCTTCCGTCTCTCACGATCTTCCAGACCCTGGTTTATACATTCTAAGGAATCGACTTACCCCTCTCTTCAGGAATATTAATCATCATGGTTTGGGGCGCTATAACTCGCCAGAATTCACAATGCAGTTCAGTCACAAGACATAAAAAAAAATAATGGAAAATTCCGCCGAATAAGAAGGCCATTTGCATAACTGGCTGGGCAAAATGCTGCCTATACTACACCACTAACCACTGTCTTTTTGTGGACTTGGAAGCACAGTGTTTGACAGTTAGTTGACCTTCATTCACGCAGAGTTTACAGTGTCGATAATTTACAGTGACCACGAACCTCTCGCCGATAATCCCAGCAAAGGAGAGAGGCGCGTTGTCCCCCTCCCACCTCTTTAAAGCTACTAAGAAGAGTAGTTTTATAGGGGGCTTCCATAAATCACATGGTTTCATTTTGACCTCTTTTGAAGTCCATCTACCCCCCCTCCCCCCCTGCAGCCTAACGTGGCTTTTGCTTTTACAACCCCCCCCCCCTTTCCCTTTCCCCGGCCCCGGTGGAACTTAGATTTTTCTCTATTAATTCCAGAAGATATTTTGTGCTTTTCTCTCCTACCGGACTATCTTTAATTTATTGGGTATACAAAGTGTTCAGGAATGAAAGGATAATCCTCCAACCGCATACAGGTCACATCATGTTCTAATATATAACAAAATTTTATTTTAGTAAAAGTCTCACCATTTTTGAGCTATTGATTTTTCTATAATATTTTTCGAAACATGTGACTTTGTTCAGTTTATACCATGGCATTTCTACAAATTAAGTCTTTTTGAACCCTGTTTCTTTTAGTCGAAAATACAAAATTACCATAAAAACATAATTTTATAAGGAATGTTAAACAATTATATCATTTTAAAATTGGCAATAACGAAGCAATTTTTTAATGTAATTTGCAAGATCCGCTTAGTACATTTTTTTACACCACAGGCTGTCAAAGTCATCCATTTGAATAAATTTGTATACACTTTTTACATAAGATTTTTAAAGTTTTTTTAACGTTTTAAGAAAAAAAGAACATTGTTTTAGATGACTCAAACATCCTTTAGTAAATTAAAAAAAAAAAAAACAGGAAGCAAAACGTCTTAATTTGTATAAATGGCATGGAATAAACTGGTAAAAGTCACATGATCCAGAAATTTTTTTTTAAAAAAAATCAAAATCTCGAAAACGGGGAGACTTACTAAAATAAAATTTTGTTATACAGGGCTAGTCAAAATGATTGCAGTGATTTCAGAAAATTACTACACATTTTTTATTTGACATATATGTGCAAGATTACACAGATATAAAAACAAACTGTGAAATTTATTTTGAGGTTCTACCGATGCTCAATATGTGCACCTTTAGTGACTCTGAACACATCACGACTATAATTGAGTTCTTCCCATACCCGATACAGCATGTCTCTGTCAATGAGTGCAAATGCATTGGTGATGCGAACCCGTAGGTCTGGTCTTTGTTTGGGGTTTCGTAAAAGACACAGTGTTCGTGCCACCAGTACCAGTTGAACTGCCCCACCTGCGGGTTCGCATCACCAATGCATTTGCTCTCATTCACAGAGACTTGCTGCATCGGGTATGGGAAGAACTCGATTATAGACTTGATGTGTGCAGAGTCACGAAAGGTCCACATATTGAGCATCTGTAGAAACTCAAATAAAAAAAAAATTCACAGTTTGTTTATATATCTGTGTAATCATGTAAGTATATGTCAAATAATAAATATGTAGTAATTTTCTGAAATCACTGCAATCATTTTGACTAGCCCTGTATAGTAGGACATGTTATGACCTATCTGCAGTTGCAGGATTATCCTTTCATACCTGGACACCCTGTATAATGAAATCAACCAATATTTGCTTTGCATGCATTTTTATTGTTATAAACATTCTGATATTCTTTATGAACTGCCCACCGTTATTCTTGAATGGATACGCCCATCGTAAACTGATGACCTATTTAACGTATTTGTCTTGCTTCTCTAATTTGCAATACAACACTTTGCATTCCACATTAAATGGTGGTACGGTGTGTTTTGGATGGTTTAGCCCTACAATATCTCGTAACCATCTCTCACACTCGTGAGTCGACTGTTCGTTTTTTTTTGTTTTTTGTTTTTTTGGTTTTTTTTACAGATTCTGAAGTATACCCTAGAGTTAATCGTAAAGTATTATTATTAAAACAGTAGACTAATGAAAGTACACTGCTCTAATGAAACACGTGATTTAATACTTCTCTCAGTCAATCACAACGTTATACGTTTGCTTAAATTATTCCGTTAAATCATTATAGCTTGCGTATTCGAATAATATCAACTAAGGCCACATAACATTTACCACGCTCGCTCGCCGAGCCACTTTCACCACACGAACACTGCTTTGGCAACTGTGTACCAAAGATACTATATATGCATTCTTACGGACTAATGATACCCCGATCGCTACAATACTCTACTATTTGTGGAAACCTACGATATACATTTGATTACAAACATTTATACAACTATTCAGAGTATTTATAATTAATGAACAATTAAAACAACAATAATAACATAATGATCTTAATTAAATTAGTAGCAAAAAAATGACTGGGGGAGTTGGTAAAAATGTCTCAACTTTCAAATGATTAATTGTTGGGAAAATATCTTTCTCAGGTACAGTCAGGCGATACTTTTCTTCTTGAGATTTTACTTAAAACATTCTCTTCATATGAATCATCATTTTTTATCTTGATTCTTCTTCCTATCCAGCGTTAAGCCTGGAGGCCTGTTATGGTCTC
Organism: Vandiemenella viatica; assembly: GCA_031002005.1. Taxonomy (NCBI): domain Eukaryota; kingdom Metazoa; phylum Arthropoda; class Insecta; order Orthoptera; family Morabidae; genus Vandiemenella; species Vandiemenella viatica. The sequence goes on from CM061919.1 coordinate 217,075,148, forward strand.
AGTTCATCTTCTTGGTGGCCTTCCTACATCTCTCCTGCCTCCTGATGGTATTTGAGGATTTTTCATGGGATCCGGTCATCATTTTTTTAATGGATAAAATAGGAACACTATACCTGCCTATGAAGAAATAAGAAGAGTTGCACATTTTATAAGTTTTATGTGCTGTAGTTCTGACACATTTCTTTTAAATTACCAGAGAAAGATTCTTTGTCCTGCTTAAAAGAGTTCCATAGTTCATTTATACCATTTTTAATATTAAAAATTAGCTAGAAAAACATTTTCATTAATTGTACAGCGCTATTTTACTTTTTTTTTTTTTATTGACACTTGGCAATACAGTCAGTGTAGGTTACACTTAGTGTAGCTTATATATAATTTACATGTTATTATGAACATAAATAGTCAGAGATTTAACAGTAAAATTATGATAATCCAGCAGTTTGTATACATGTAAAAGTTAAAAGTGTTATATGATACTTCAATTAAAATTTTAAATAATAAAATAGAAACCATCTAGTGTTCCGTAAACGATAACTGTTTACAACATTGAGAATTAGAATTGGTTCCACCCAATTATATTTCTATGTTCCTTCTCACCATCCTTGGTATAGCGAGACGTTACCCAGGGCAAGAAGCTGACTTACGATTGATTGCGTAGCTTATATCCCATTGTTTTAAGTCTTTCCAGAAAATGTCTTATTCACCTTTGTATCCCTTATATATATATATATATATATATATATATATAAAAAAAAGCCTTCGACTCAGCGGAGAGTTTGCTAAATGTATTTTGTTCAAGTGGCTTCTGAATCTACCGTGGATGAATTTTATCCTCGATATTATTGACAGTTTTTTGTGGCATATTTTTTTATTGATACCGCTGGTTTGTTGGTATCAGCGGATGCATCAGTCTATAGTGTCTTCCCTTGTGTTGGTCAATGGATTGCCACATATCGTTCCAGGCCTTAGATTTTTTGTGGCAGATTGGTGGAATTATGTCACTTCCTATTAAATGTTCCACTTAGCTGCCTGTTTCTGCAGCTAATTTTACAAGGGAATCCACTCTGTCCTTGCTAGGGAGCCTAACATGTGCCTTAACCTAAATAAAGGAAATGCTCGTTCCCTGCTCATTTATGGTGGTCATGATCTACAATACGTTGTATAGAAGTAGTTCCTTATATTTCACATTAAAATCACACTTTAATGTTGAAATAACAAGGAGCACCAGGATTAAAGATGCACTGAAGTCCAATTAACGGAACAAAATTAGGATTATTTCTAGGCGAGCGGTGTGGTGAGACTTGGGCAAAGACCAGCTTTGTTTGAAAACTTCGGAACAATACTATCTGGCGGGATAAATTCCGTGTGTCATCTGTTAGCGAATCTGAGTCTAGATCGAAAGAAATATCTGCCGGACCATACACGACAGATTAAATAATTTGAATTATGTATATTTTCATAGACAAAGAATTTTTTGAATTTATAGAGCATCTGGAGTGGCTAACGTCAGAGTCTGGGATTCTGGAAAAGGTGGGATAGATTTCCAACCACGCGAAGCAGAATTTAGGTTTTCACTTTTACCCCAAATAGACAAATCCTGGCAACATTTATTGAGTAATGTGCAAGACTTCTTTTCAGAAGGACGGGTAGCACTGTTTCTCTAGCCTGAACGTTTGCCTGACATGTCGCCCATCGAACGTGTCTGGGAAATGGTCCGTCGACAACTTGTTTGTTCTTCTCCTGCTGCAACTACAACCGCCTGTCAATGTGTTCCCCAGCAGAGCATCGAGGTTCTCTTTGTTTCCATGCCGCGACGTCTGCTCTGATTGTTACAAGTGGCGGTTTCTTATTGTACTAAATTCTCACGGTAAAAAGTTCATGTACGGTTCGGTATATCTAATCACTTGTGTATTCTCATATCATCAATCTGTGGAACGAATTTCATTGTAATCACTAGAGACCGGATTATATGCATTTGCATGTTTGCATATGCATTTGCATATTAAGCCCATTTTCACCGGTTATTGCGTATTTTACCTAAAACCAAGTGATGATGTATATTTTCGCTATATTTACAATATTTTTCGGTAGTGTGCCTAGTTAACTAATAAAATATTACGTTTTAGCCGGAAAAACCTCCTAGCACAGCTCTTTTTCTACGACATCTTGCCGAAAAACTACGACCCACGTTTGGGAATATAAATAAACTGATTTCATCAACAAAGAAGCGTTTCTTAAGGCACGATCTCGTAATAATGCCTATTAAAAAAATGTCAAATATGCCTTTACCTACGGAACTCGATGGGCGACATGGGTTGAAGTTGTACTGTTTTACAATAAACTTTTCGAGGCCTTTAAAGGTATAGTAAACGACTTTGATAGTGGAGAGGGTATGACCGTTTGTAAGTTCAAGGGAGCATTTAACAATTCTACTATTAAAACCATAGCTCTGATCAGCACTCATTTTTCCTACATACCTGCGAGTATTAAAAAAGCTTGAAACTCAAGGTTTGACGTTGACTGAGTCTATTCAGTTATGAATAAAATCCGTATTACCAGAGACATTCCTGTGTAAACTTAAAATTGACAATATTTTGAACAATAACCTAGATTTTGAACATTTGTGTCAAATTGGTAGTTTTAGTAATGGGGCGGGTGAACATTTTCCAGAAAGAATGACCGTTAACACAGTGCATAAATTCTAATACTGCCCAGGTTCATCAGAGAATCTGAAACGGTCCATACCACTTATAAAAATATTTTGAGAGATCGAAGAAACGATTTTACTATTCAATATATGGTACAGTACCCAATTGCTTACGTTTACAACAGTAAAAACAAGTTAAATAATTGTTAGTTATCGAATTTATAAATATGTTATTCAACTATTTTCTAATTGCATGATGATTTTGAAATAAAAAATTTAAAACTTGTTATTTTTATATTATATAATGTTGCATATTTTCACACTTTTTTGACACTTTTAGTGCATATTTTAATAATTTTTCATAAATATTTCGAGGCATATTTTTAGCTTTCTGTGTTGTATATAATCCGGTCTCTAGTAAACATATGTCTCACAAATGGTGCTACAATTTTCGCAAACAATAGTATATCTGGACCTTAGGGTTTGAAATAACTTTCATGGAATTTGGTCCATGTAGTGTAATGGTCCCTAATGTAGGCGCTATTCTTCGATAAGGTCTCGTACATTTATACGAGACGTTGCTAACAATAACAAGTTTCATGGAATATGGAAAAAATATTCTAATTATCCTCTGTAAATTCGAACTGTTATTTCCTTCGAGTCTGTAACGAACCGTTCATTTGCGTTTTTATAATAATATTTCATAATTAACAAAATTTAAAAGTATTAAAATCATACATACTACTTAAAATGGCAGAATTGTTATATAATTACTACTGCCATACTGAGAATTATTACAACCTATTACGAAACAACTTCCCATCATCACTAAAAAAAACTGAATTTTTAATTAGTCATCGTTTGGACGCTTTGAAGATTAGGCGTCGGCTTTCCTGAAGCCACACTACCGGAATAAGCGTTTTCGGTTAGTTGTCCAAAGAAGTAGTTTTGGTTATTTTTGCCCTTTTTTTTTATTCATTCCTTTCACTGTTTTGTCGTTGACTGAGAAGTTGTTAGTCGTGCTGAAGCCGATACCACCTTCTAGCTTCATCTCACACAGCATTTTCCAACCTGTTGGGATCTTCCAAGAGTACTTCTGAAGTGGTTTTTCTAGTTAGCTTTTACTCTTTCCCGATTCACATTTAAAAAAAAAAAATGATCACATGTTCTGGAGAGCCGCATGTACATGTATCGCAGTCTGTCCTATTAATCTTGTGCAGATATGTTTTATACGGTCCTAAGTCCCTCAAGAAAGATTTAATGTACCTTATATATAATCTCTGTAACGTCGGGAAGAATTTCATTCACGCTGTTTTCTCTTGCCGAATAGTTCCACTGCTGACATTTATTTTTTTTTAAAGTTTTTTAGAAGCCTCTGGATTGTTTCGACCCAGCCTTTTGGGTAAGCGGTGTTCGAGCATTCGAGAGGACGTGTGTTTGAATCCGCGTTCTGGCGTACAGACTTCGGTTTTCATTTGTTTCCATTGTTTCCCAGAACCATTCAGGCCAATGACGGGATAGTTTCTTTAAAAGACCGTGATCTTTCTATGCCGCTTGCCCTATCCCGCCCCTAATGACCTCGACGTCGACTGGGTGTAAATCTGTAAGCAGACAAAGCATGGTTTTCTTCTCATAGCTAATAATATAATCTGCTCTTACTAATTTCACGAACTAAAAAGTACCATTGGTAAAAATTAATAGCACTGCATCAAGTCTGGTAGTTTCGAATGGCGCAGGGGATTCCCCGTTTATTACTGCAGTTGCTCTTTGTCATATATATCGAACTTCATTATTAAAATTCCTATGCTCATCCAGAATAACCCCTAAGTATCTTACTGTTTTGTCTCATTTGATTTTCTCAAAGTATCACAGAAGGGTTACGTCTAGATCTTTTTTTGCTTTACGGCCTTGGGGTGGTTTCCTGTTTTTTCCCCCAATGTGACAATGTTTGTGTTCCTTTGGGTGTGGCAGACTGTGATGATGTGTTTCGTCAGTGTAGAGTGTTGTGGATGAGAGATGAAAGAAAGGAGATGATGAAACCCAGTGATGGCCCATTCAGTCCTATTCTTTCAAAAGATTCCACGAGGCTCACCGAATGCTAAGTCCCACCCCTACGGACCAAAAACCATCAACAGTTTCGTATTCCTTCACTCCATACGCACTACGGAGCGTTTTGAAATTTAACCCAGGATTTTACTACACAATCTGATGGTTACGAACCATGCGCCACTTCCCCTGCCCTACCATCCAGGACCTAACGGCGAAAATTTCTCTAGCCACCTGTGCTGGAATCAATAAACCAGATGTCGGACAACATGCTTGTCCATAACGACCTGAGCCAACAGGGCGTTTTCTCCTTGAATCCCTCATGATGTAGATTATTACATACATATTAGTAGGGTTACCTACCATCATGTAATATCGCTTCGCGGTATACGAAAAGTGGATTCGGTTTACATCTTGCGACTAAGGAATTCCTTATTTCGACTTATGACCTATTTTTTTTATCAATGGAAGATTCATATTTTATTTTAAAAAGAACATTATGATAGTATTTAAATAATATTTTATAGGAAATTTTCTGGACTTATTAATGGTAGTTGAAATTGTTCCATATATATGCAGTGTCAATTTTTATATAAAAAATACTGGCAGATGCTCTAATTACGAGGTTATCATGTACATCTCTATTCCTAAGAACATTTGGTGGCGTATGGCTGCGTATTCTGTATTTTTTTTGTGCGTATAGTTCCTCTGGTAGCATAGTTTCAGGTACGCGTTATTTTATTAAGTGGAACCCATTTTCTCTGCCAGGGATCAGATTGTGGGTGCCAACTCCAGTGAGAGGCACAGCCCTCACAATCGACTTCGGAGCGGACGAGACGCGACGGGACCAAGAAACAACCTGCGCGGCGTAGGGGCATCCACCAGTGAAAGGCGCCTGCGTCGCCGGAGGATCCACCACCGCAGAAGCAGCAGCAGGAACGGTAGGTGTAGGAGGCGCAGAAACAGAAGGCCCAGGATGCAAGAGCAGGGGATAGACATACTCCCCAGCGATAGGAGCCTGCAGCGTCGGTTGCCTCACCGCGATAGAGGGAGAAGGAGGTGCAGCAGGTGCAGGGATTGCAGGAGGTGCAGGAGGCGTGGCAGGGTCGGGAGGTGCAGGAGATGCAGGAGGTGCAACAGGTGCAGAAGCCAAGAGCCCAGGATGCGACAGCATGGCATAGGCAGCAACAGGAGAGGAAGGGGCCTGAGACAACGTGCCCAGGAGCAAGGCATGGGACACCAGGCGCTAGAGCAAGGTGCAGGCAGAGCTACCTGTCGCAGAGGAAGGGGTCTGAGACGTCGGGCGCAGGAACGTGATAGGGGCATGACCATAAACGGCTTTGGAGACCGAGCTCAGGTGCTCGGCATGGGCATATGTCCCGGTTGCAGAGGAAGGGGCCTGAGACACCGGGCCCAGGAGCGTAATAGAGGCATAACCATCAACGGCTTTGGGCGCCGAGTGGAGGAGAACGGCATGGGCACAGCCACCATCAACTTGGGCCAGCAGGCGCAGGAGCACGGCATGGGCATACCCAGCAGCAGCATTGGAAGGGGCCTGAGACACCGACGGCAGGAGCACGGCATAGGCATCTTTGGAAACAGAGCGCAGGATCCCGGCATGGGCATATTCACCAGCGTCTTGGGACACCGGGCCCAGGAACATGGCATAGGTAGAGGAACCAGCTCCAGTGGAACGGGCTTGGGACAGGGAGCCCATCATCATGGCATAGGCAGGGACCCCAACAGGCCACGCCACCGGTCCAGGGAGCATCATCGTCACCGCTCCCGCAGCAATTCTCGAATCAGCTTCCGCATCGGTAGGATACAACTTTTTCTCAACGTCGGTGCCTCAAATGATGGACAAATGCCGGAAGAAGATCAGCCGCAAAACCGGGAGCAAGGGACTCCGGCTCAAGAGAACCAGGAGCATCGTAATCAGGGACAAGAGAACCAGGGGCAAGAAAAACAGCAACAAGCGAACCATGAAAACGGGAATCAGGTACAAGTGAACCAGTTGCAAGAAAACCAGGAGAATGGGAACCAGGTACCAGAGAACCTGGTACAAGAAAATCAGGTCCATGCCAACCAGGTGCAAGGCAACCAAGAGCAAGAGAACCAGCTGCAAGTGAACCAAGAGCTGGGGAACTGGGGGCAAGAGAACCAGGGGCATGGGAACCAGGAACAAGGGAATCAAGGGCAAGAAAACCATGAACAAGATAATCAGAGCCCAGAGAACCAAGATGTTGTATGTCTGTTAAATTATTTGTTGAAATAAAAATTACTTTATGACTGTATCGCAATTTTTCTGTAGTGTTATGAAACTGTAGTTTCTTTTTCACCCAAAGACTGTTTGTTAGGTTATGGGAAATCGATGATTCGAAGAAGCAGATTTTCCGAAATATAAGACATCAGTGGGATACAGGAAATTTTAGGTTGTCAAATTAAAAGTCAAATCGTTCTGTCCCATGGAAGGATCTAGCCGATGCTGTTCCTACCACAGATTGCTCGACAGAGGCTACTCAACTATCAACACAAAGGTCTGTGTATGATAAAATGATTCAAAATGAAATGACTTACACTTGAGGTTTTATATTTTTCTTATGTCTTTACGTCTTGTCGAAGCCATTAGAGAAGAGAAATGACTATGGACAAGAAACGGAAAGGAATTAGACCTTGGTTTTTTTTAATGAATTATTCTGCTTTCGTTAAACCAAAATCTGTATAATTCGATCTAACGTCCTCTCGAACGTGAGGCCTCAGCGATACCACCATACATAGTACAAAATAACACTAATTTTAAAGTCTTCGTTAGAACTTTAGAGTCAGCTGTAATATTACTGAACATTTCAGTCTGTTCAAAACGTTACTGCAGATTTTTAGAAAATCTTCGATTCACACATAGTAAATTCATTTCTTATCAACCTCATGCAGAAACGTAATATATATATTTACAGAGGCAGTAATTTTAGCAGTTTTTACGAGAGTGGGCAGGAGATTTGTAGATTCTGTGAGAATAAAAATTGTCATTCTAACACAATTCACATTATATATATATGAGGTAATTGCTAATAAATAACAGATCATATTTGGGAATTGTGTTAGAATAACATTTTTGACTCTACTCTCACAGAATCTACAAATTTCCTGCCCACTATCGAAAAAACTGGTAAAATTAGTGTCTCTATTGACTCCAAAACACTACCTGTTATATACGGTAGTATTGTACGAGTATATTCAAGCAACTATCCCACCAAGAAAATTTCTCGCGAAATATCTCTGGATTTAGAAAAACTATTAAGAATTCTTCACTGGTTTTGGCTTCATTAATAATCTTGTGTAATAAAGGAATAATAACGTGTAATGTATTGCTGTTAATAGTAATACTGATTAACTGATGGAAAGAGTATGTGGCGGTGGAAATTTTCTTACAAACCTACTTCTGCCTTTTTAGAATTTTCACTTGAAATTCTCTTGAAGTTTTAGGTAAATTTTAAAGCATATCCATCAGTAATTTATTGCGTATCTAACAGATTTCAAGTTTTTACCTTTAGAACTCTTTCTTTTCACTTTCATCCGGGTCTGTTAGTAAGCTGGCAACATGTTTTATCTTTTCGACGATACCAGAACTACTGACTCCATTGTGAAATCAAATAGATTCTGGAAACAGCAGTAGATGACACTGCAATCTTATGAACACATGATATTGCAAGCTGAAAATTATAATGAATAAAAGTTCGTGGGAGAACCGTTGAGCAGAGATAAGCTCCTAAATGCTTCAGATGTAATCAGGTGTCATCCGTATTCTTCCAAGGTAGGATTGCATTTTCCCAGGGTATAAGTTATGTTATTTCTTAGCGTTCAGTACAGTATCAACACTTAGATATTCTCGTAACTGTCCCCATTTGTAAAACACATATGTTGTTAAATCTTAAATTTAGACTAAGTTTGGGCATGCAATTCAATACGAGTTTACCAGATTTCAGTTTTCCATGGTTTCCTTAAATTACGTCAGACAAATGCTGGGATGATTCCACAAAAGGCAACCGCAGAGTTCCTTCCCGTATCTTGCCTCTCCCCCAATCTTCTGTTGGACCTTGTGGTCTAAAAGCTGACGAGCCAAAACATTGCATTGAATTTAATTATTACGGAAATTATTGCTGTTAAGATCATCATCATAATCATTAGCTTTCTGCCCTAAGGCAGTTTTTCACATCGTTGCTTTCCAAGCTCTTCTGTCTTCTGCCTCATCTCTTTATGTCCATGTAGATACCGTTTTCTCTGATATTATCTGTAATCTTGCACCTCCTTCCTCCTCTCACTCTCTTCCTACAAATCAGTCCTTCCAAAGCGTCTTTTAGCAAGCAGAAAGTGTCGTATCTAGTTCTTCTTTCTTTCTTTTATGGCTTGGGTTAGTTCACTAACCCTATTCAACTTTATTTACTTTATCCATCCAGCTTATTCTTTTCATTATCCTCCACATCCACATCTCAAACGCTTCTAACCGTTTTTCATCGTCTCAGTGTCCACGTCCCTCTCCCATAAAGAGCCACACTGCATACAAAAAATTGCTGTTAAGATAAATCGTGACCAACTGGTTTTCTTTTTAAAAAAAAATTGATTTTGGCTTCACGCCATCTAGACGTTGAGGTCATTAGATACGGTAAAGGACTGATGGCAAGGAATGGGAACGAATTTGGTCACGGCCTTTTGAAGAAACCACTCGAGAAACCATGAAAACCAAAGTGTGGATGGCCGGACGGGGATTCGAACCGAAGTCCTCCGGAATGTGAGTCCAGATCGTTACCGCTCACCCAGCAGGCTCTGTTAAAAACAATTAAACTAAAACTTCTGCCAGTGAGTATACACTATACATTGATAACTATCATGATGCAATAATATGTAGGTATTTTAAAAGTCAGTATTGAATACGATATGTAAGTGCTAAATGAGCAATAAATAAAATGACTACATTGTCACGACAGTTCCATCAGAGCAGAGTACTGATTGTAAAAAAAGTAAACTGGTAGGGAATTCCGGTTCAATTTTTCATTGTTGCAACACAACAGCCTTTCAAGAAAGAAAGAAAATGTTGCTTTCAGAGCCAGGAATATTTTAATGCATTTAGGTGCTATTAAAGATCTCAGGGAGAGTCAAATCCCGGAAATTAAAACGATTGAGATGTCTTGGAATAGAATTGTAATACAAGGCACGGAACGTTACGAAATACTTTCTGTGACAGGTGATTGATTACTTCAATCTCGCGTGTATTTTTCTCATTAATACTAACTTCAGCTAGAACATCTGCCAATTGCATTGCCATCGACACCACTATTTCTCCATGGACCCTATCCCTCAGCCACACAAAAATAATTTCTGTTGATCTCAATGATTTATAGTACACTGAGTAGTTATATAATGACACTTCATTCGTATCTTTGTATGTCAGAAGATAATTACAAACGGTTGAAAGGATATAGGTTTTTTATCATTATTATTTGGCAATTTCGTTGACGCTGTGCTCATTAGAGTCGGAAGAGCATTGGGTGGTAGGAAAGGGAATGATTAATACGATGTATCTCTGAATAAACTGTCGCGGGATTCATCTGAAGTGATTTTTTTAAGATCATAGAAAACCAAAATTCGGTTTGTACGCGGGAAATCTAACCCATGTCCTTCAGAATGCAAGAGCCGGACGTTTATTGGTCACCCAACAGATTTCGAAACGATATTGTAATCAAAAGACGTCTAACACTGGGAATCAGAAGTTTAACAAACAAATAATCCACACAATTAACAAAAATGGTAACAAATTATTTTCCTCTATATGAAATTGTGTTACATACTATTCATTATAAAATGTATTTTTTTTATGTTTTTAAATTTTAGCTCCCATGTCTCTGACATTAACGAATTTAAGAAACGTTTATAAATAAACCAGTCTACGATTGCTCTACTACAATGTAAAAACTTTAATTGTTTATAAATGTTTCAAATAGTTTATCGTCACAACACGATACTTCTATGACTCATCTCTATCGACCATGCTATCAACTTTTTTTTCTTTTGACTGGGACATTGATATGGTATAAGTCCAGCTTATATGGTTAATAGTAGAATAATATGAATAATTCCAGTTACTGTGGTTAATAGTGTGTGGCAGTACTATGTCTCGTTACTTTGTAAATTGTTTACATTTATTTATGTATAATAAATATAAAGTGGTGATATAATATATGAAAAAAATGTTTTTTAAGACTCTCTGACAACAAGGAGAAAATGTGAGGGCTGGTTATGGAGATTACATAATAAGAAAAGAATGAAGAATGATTGAATGAATGAAATGGATTGAGGAGAGCTAGGATAGGAAGTTGTAAATGGCATTGGTATGGATATAGTGGAATATGAAAGGATTTTGAATTATGAAAAATATTTACGGCTGCGGCCAAAGGTAACATTATTGATATTGAAGTTGTGTTATGTTAATTATTCATAGTGTGAAATGTGATGAATAGAGCGGAAAAATATTTTAAGTGTTACAGAAATAATTCATAGTGCTGTTCATTTCATTTAAAGCAAAAATCACAAAAGAAATTCTGGTATAGTGTAAAGGTTTATTCCAAATGGTAAGAAGAATGATAATGAAATACAACTAGAATGGCGAGCGTTCAAATCCGTCTTAGCAAAAAGAGACGGTAAAAAGCGTATTTCCTCCCTGGTGGGAAGTCTTAAGGAGTACGACAAGGTTAATGATAATATCGAAAATTAGTTATAATTATCGTCAAATGATGAGAGATAGGATTTGAATATCGATTAATTAAAATAAGAACGGTAAAAAGGGTTACCGTATGTAGAAGGTTTCCATATGCCAGAAATACGCCAAAAGGGTATATTATAAGTGGAATCATATCAACTTGCCTAGTGAAAGCTACGAAGGTTGTTACCAATTCACTCCACAAGGCGTTTTGAAATTTCGTGTAGTAATTAGACTACTGGCTATAAAAACTGCGAAACCAAGAATGAATGACATGAATGACTCCAGAATTGGAGGATGTGCAGAATAGTGAAATATTAATACGTTAGTACGTGCAAATAGGCCCAGCAGCGCACACTTTCGTGTGACCGGCCAGGTCAACGTTATGCCACTCTCAGTCGGAGCAGATCCGTCAAACAAGGTGGAAACGTGCACCGCACAAAGTGACCACAGCAAGTGATGAGCACCATGCTTTCAGTCTCTGTCAGAACAGCTTCGTCCACAGTACTAGCTCGCAATTAGAGCACTGCGGCTCGATTTGTTGCACGAAAACCATTGATTGGCTTACATTGATCAGAAACCACAAACTCTTCATGCTGCAATGGTCACGTGAACGTCATCACTAGCGTGCCGAGTAGCATAATATTGTGTTTTATGACGAGTCCGACTTCAACTTGTCCTACAGTGATGGACACGTACTTTCTAGATGCTATCGTAGTGAACGCAGCCGGGTACATTGCGGAATAGTGCACAAACGCCAAGTGAGATTGTTTTTGGGTGCCGTTGACTATAAAATGCGATCTCGCCTCCTACATTCTGAGGGCTACATCAGTGAGATTTTCAAGCCCGAGGTACCGCCCCTCCCGCTCGCAACTCCGCTTTTAGCAGAACAGCGCCCGGCTAGTGATGTTCCGATACTATCAAGGTATCGATACCTACTTAAATGAGTAGTACTCAAATTGTCTTACGATACTTACTCATATGAGTACTGCAAAAGTATCGATACTTACTCATATTGATAGTTTTTTTTTATTAATTTCGAAATATAAAAATATATGTGACATGTTGCTAAATTATTTATTTTATTTGCCTAGTGCAATAAAATCAAATAACATTCAGTAAATATTTTTATTTATTTATTAAAATTATAATAAAGCTCACATTGTAAGCAAACTCTGAAGATTTTGTCTTACCTTTAAATATTTATTTATTATAGTTTTAACAGTTTTAAACAATAAAATTCCGCTTTTGAAGGTTTCCCAAAAAAATCATTTCCAAATATTTTGGGGACAGCTTGTTTCTTTTGTTTGCCATTGTTTCACCCGCATTAGAAAACAAACATTCACTCGATACTGACGTTGCTAAAACAATAAGATACTGTTGTGCGTATTTAAACAGACAAGGAAATATAAGTTTCATTTCTTCCCATTCTGTAAATGCATTGCTTTTTAGTGACATTACAGTGCTTGACAAATAGAGAGAGACTTTGTTACTATGGTGCGTTTTATTTTTCTTTGTGATGTTTCCAGAAGTGATATTCCTGTGAAACGCTAGCTGAAGCAGCTTCTTCTTCCGATTCACATGGGCTACTTAGTTGCTTATGAACCATATCTTTTAGTTTTTGTGTGGGGCTGCGCGGAAGCGACCATTGCCCATGTATAGCGAAATGCGCACCAAGTAAAACTTTATTACAATGAAATAGGGGCCTAAAACAAACTGAGATTAGATTGCCTATTCTAAGACCGATTTTAGTTCATTTTCAGTGCTACCAACTTGACGTCAGCGGGAAATTAATTTCGCAGGCGCGACTGAGTGGCGCAGCAGGGATGATGCATATAGAATTTAACACCGGGTGCGTTTCGATTAGATACAAGTACTTTTCTTCCAATACCGAGTAAGTATCGAATGAATTAATTCGAATACGAAAAGTACTCGGTATCGAAACAAAGTATCGAGTACTTACTCGTATTTACTTGTATCGGAACATCACTACGCTCGGCTACATGTGGTGAGGAATGAGTAAGCCTTCCTCGTGGAACGACGGGTACCTGGCCTGCTTACCTGGCCAGTACGTTTGCCTAACATGTCGTCCATCAAACAAGTCTGGTATATGGTCGGTCGGCAACTTGTTCTCTCGTCCTTCTGCAACTACTATCGATGATTTGTGAACGCGCGTACAAACAATGTAGCAATGTGTTCCCTAATAGCGCATCCAGGCTCTCATTGATTCCATGTCACCAAGCGTGGGGGTTCTGACTGCAGGTATTGGTGGTTTCACGACGTATTGAATTCTCAGTCACAGGAACGAAGTTCACTAATTCTAATCATTTGTGTATTGTCATTTCCCTAAGGGAGCGTCCATAAACTGCGTAGCTCCATTTTGGCCTCCTGTGAACCCCTCACCCCCCTCACGTAGCACGACGTGGCTTTTACCTCTACTATGTCCTCTCCCGCGTGGCACGTAGTTTTATTCCAGAATACATTTTGTACAGTTTTATGTTATCAGACTATCGTAAATTACATACGGATATAATTAATTGACAGAAATAAATATTAACTAGATGATGTGTGTTCTGTACTTCTGTGATAAATAATATGAATGAAAAGCTACGCACCGAGCGTGGTGGTGTAACGGATAGCGTTGTGGCCTCGCATTCGGGAGGACGGTGGTTCGAATCCCCGTCCGGGCATCCAGATTTGGGTTTTCCATGGTTTCCCCAAATCACTCCAGGCGAATGCCGGGATGCTTCCTTCAAAAAGGCCATGGCCGAATTCCTTCCCATTCCTTGCCCCCTTCCTTTCCCGTCTCTAAAGACCACGTTGTTAAAAAGGGACGTTAAACTGTTTAAAAAAAAAAAAAAAAAAAAAAAAAAAAAAAAAAGCTACGTGGCTTGGCTTACCTCAGAATCTCCCCCACCCTCCCCATACTTAGCACAGAGTAGTTTTCCTGCCAACCCTTTCCCCCCCCCCCCTTCTCCATAGACCAAGATATTTAGTTTATGGACGATCCATAATCTGTGGAATGAATTTCATTGTAATCATATGTATTATTCTTGGAGTTTCAATTTGCACCAACAGTAGTGTAATTCTATACGGATTAAAACTCAATTAAATTTGACGTTTATAATGTAAGTCTGTCTGAAGTTCTAGTTCAATACTACAGTTCGTGTCTTAGAATCTCATAAGCTATCACATACTAAAATAATTTTTAGGTGATTTGCTCAGGTGAAAAGCATCTCTGTGTTGGTTCATTCTCTTAGATGCCACAATGTGGTACTAAACTAATTCGTATCAAACGAACACCATTCGCGTTGCAAAATTCAGGACGTCAAGCAGTTTGTTTATTTTTATAGCTTAATAATTTAGCTTATACGCGCAATTATAAACTGTACCATAGTGGAAATATTTGTTTTACTGTGTTAAGCATCAAATTCTTTATTTTCTGAGTGAATTTACTGCGTTTACATTTCTTTATATTTCTTCCGACACTACCTTTGGTAATATAAGCTTTTCGCCACTTCCACGAAAAGAATCTTAACAGGCTTGTAGGAAAAAGTGTCAGAAATTATATTTTGTTCGCTTATTCGCGACATGAACTCTGCAAAAGTTATGAACTTAACTGGCACAATGTTGTATTATAATAAGCATTCATAGTCACCCAACGCTGTGATGGAATATTCTCCAAATACATTAGTAGGTCAACAGATCAAATACAGCAATAAGCCCCAGGTGTTGGGTTGATGCATCCGCTGGAAGAACATCAGGTTTAATCTTTGGAGGTTATAAAATACTTTAATTACTCTCATGGCACCTATTCTATTTGAATTTATAGTTAGTTACAGTCAGTGCGACATCTATTTCATTTCAACATTGATGACGTCATGGAACAGTTTCAAGGACATACTAGCTTTATAACCGTTTGCAATTTTCTTAAAATCCGGGTATATTGAAATTATCCCAAGACCTAATTTTGACGTTATTTTCGGTGTATGCGGGGTTATATGGAGCACGCACCACTTTATAAATATGAAGAACAGCTTGAAGTTTAAAAATATCAAAAAGAAGGAAAATGGTAGCACTCCAAATACGATCCTGCAGAAGGATGTTGAAAATTAAGTGGACATACAAACTACAAAATAGACGCGTTTTGAAAATGATGGGCAAAACAAAAAGTTTATAGAAGAACCCCAGGAGAATAGAGACAAGATTGGGGGTCACAATTTAATACATGGAGTATTATATTCATTCCTTTTTTCATTCTTATAATCATTTATATAATCTTCACGACGAATCAACACATCATTTCTTTGCTGTCCAAGATTCTCAACAAAACCTTTTTTTTTTTTTTTTTTTTTTTTTTTACTTGTGGCTTTACACCTTGTCAGCGGCTAAGGTCATTAGAGGCGGGATGTGACTGGGGACAAGGAACGGGAAGGAATTCGTCCATGGCCTCTTTAAAGGAAGTATCCCGGCATTCGCCTGGAGTGATTTGGGGAAACCATGGAAAACCCAAATTTGGATGCCCGGACGGGGATTCGAACCCGCGTCCTCCCGAATGTAAGGTCAGAACGTTAACGGTTCACCCACCATGCTCGATCTTAACAAAACCATCTCATTAATATCTTATAACATCCCTTTATATTCACTACACTCAATATAAATATTGTTCAGTCTTATTAAATTAGCAGGACGTATGACTGTTACATAGGCAGTTCACTTGGAGGAGAGCAATTAAATAAAATGGTATGTATCAAATATTTGGGATGTTGAATTGAAGTAAACGGAGGAAACAGGATGGAGATAAATGAAATAGAAAAATGTGCAGATGGATTTTTAAGAATATTAGAAGTCTGGTATGGAGTAGGGATGTTCCGCAAAAGAATAAAGAGGCAATCTATAATACGTGCCAATTTTAACTTATGGGTCGGAAACGGGGGTGATAAAGGAGAGGAACAAAGGGAAAGTACAATCTGTGGAATTGGAACTTCGGAGTTGTAGAGTAGAACTAACAAGAAGGGATAGAATAAAGAATGAGAAAATCAGGGAGATAATAAAGGTAGAACCGCTACAACAGAGAATTGAAAAATCTACAATAAGTTACAGTGATATGGGCATGTAAAGAGAATGGGAGAGGAGAAGTTACCAAGGAAGATGCTGGACATGGAGCTGAAAGGAAAGAGGCCAAGAGGAATATCGAGGGACAGATGGGTTAAAGGTGTTAAGGAATGTGGGCAAGTAAGAGGAGGACATTAAGCGACAGTGGAAGAAGAGAGTTGGTGGTTAGACAGGAAGCGTTGGAGAGAATTTTGTTCCCAGCAGACCCGGCCAGCGGCTTGATGCTGCCCTAGATGATGATGATGATGATGACTCTTACAATGCACCAGGTTTTTTTTTTTTTTTTTTTTTTTTTTTTTTTTTTGGCTCTACGCCTCGTCGAAGATGAGGTTACCAGAGGCGGGAAAGAACTAGGGACAAGGAAGGGAAATATATTTGGCCATCGTGTTCTGGAGGAACCATCCGAGCATTCGCCTGGAGTGATTTGGGGAAACTATGGAAAATCTAAATCTCGGTAACAGGACAGGAATTAGAAACCGCGTCCTCTCTGTTATCGCTCTGGACAGGTGCGGCAATATTGTGCCCCGGTATCTTTGTCCAGCGTACAGTCTCCAGACAGTTCCAACGACAGCCGCGGAGAACACATCTCACTCGGACCCGGCATAGTCAGTGGCTGCAGAAATGTATGTAAACGACCAGCGGTGCCATAGCACGCATTAACGGCTTTATGCGAACCGCTAAAAGGCGGCCACCGCTGACATAAACACGCCACGCAGCACGCCACCGCACGCGGCTGGATAAATGTTCAGCATCCGCGGCAATTTACCGCGTCCGCCAACGCCGCCACGTGAAAAAAAAGGGTTGGGGGGGGGGGAGGGGGTGCGTTAGTTCTGGCTGCGGCTAAGTGAGACAGCAAAAAGAGAGAGATAAAAACACTGCCGGGCGTAACGGAGCATTAAGCTGCACCCACCGTGACCACGAGCGGACAGTGTGTGTTTGCGTGGAGGTGGCTCGGAGCTAATTTTTTGTTTTTATTTATAACGGGGAACGCGGCTGACAATGCGTCACAACGCCTGCAAGTGTGATCACTTTCAGGTTCCTTTGTCACGAAAATTACACTATTCCGCAACAAATGACGAGGTTAATAGTAAAGATGGATCTCTAGGTCACTGTTCGTCCAATATTACCACATGTTAAGCAAACGTCTCACTGATATATAAGGCTCCCTAAAAGGATCTGAATCAGTCAGAAGCAAGGTGAATCTGAGTCACCAAGGTTTGGCTAGTGATCCACCAGTCAAATACGCCCTTTTCACACCAGTTGAAAACGCACAACTCTGCCTTGATTCAATGTCGCACGTGATTCAGCCAGTCAGAATTTTGTTGCTTCTAGCTGTCATCAATCAACCACCATATACGAGGGATGTGGAATTTTGAATATCAAATTGAAAGAAAATAGTGGGTTTTAAGACGCTAGTGATATAAATGATATGGAGATAATGAAAAATAACAAAATCTGGTATTTCATCAATCCACAACCTTTTTCTATTTACATCGTTGCGTTGCCTTCTACGAAACGCAGTAAGTCACAGGCGAGAAAGAACAAGGGGCAAGGAACGGGACGAAATTCGGCCATGGCATTTTGAAGGAAGCATCCCGGCATTCGCCTCGAGTAATTTGAGGAAACTATGGAAAACCTAAACCTGGATGCCCGGGCGGGGATTCGAACCACGACCTCCCGAATGCGTGGCCAGAACGTTAACCACTCACCAACTACGCTCGGTAGCAACTAAGAGAACTAGTTATGAAAAAGGGGGTTTGATTCAGATTTACTTGGTTTGACTCTGCTGGTTTGAAGATTTTGAGATCATGAATAAGATTCACCTTGATTAAGAGTGGTTCATATTTGTTTGTTGTAAAAGGATCCTAAATAAGCGCTGTTTTACTACTTCTCAATCCAGTCCAAAGACCTGAATTTGATCACGAAAACGCACTGTCCGGTAAGGTCGAATCTAATGAGCTGTTGATAACTGAATCAAATAAAGATGGAGTTCATGGATGTAGACCAAATGAAAACCACAGAGCAGCTGCTTTCGAAAGAGATGTTACCTCACATGGGACGGTATTATTTATAGTTTACTATGCTAGCTTCGTGTGGTGAAGCTAGTCGTCTGTGTGTAGTAAGCTGGAATCGTTTCATGGATCTGATTCCACACTGAACTGTAGGTCCATAAGGAAAGCGGCTGACCATCTAACTTCCAACACACTGACACAGTATCCTTCTTTAAGGAAGATTCAACCAACCTTTCGGCTGCCTACTTAGTTTTACATTGATGGTATCATAGTGAGTGCCCATGCAGTAATTTTTGGTGTTTCTGAAGGTGACGTTTTAGGTCAACATAAATATTTGGCTCAAGCTAGGCGTGGTCCTCATTCCGAAGTTTTGTTGGACCCTCCTGAAGAAGGCTTACTAAGGTAGGACGGTCAGTTCCTTTTCGTTTTACCTAACCTAACTCGATAATCTTTCCAGGTAAAGCGGACCTATAGTTTACGTGGAATCCGAACAACACAAGTGTTCTTGCGTATTTCACTTCATACCGCAAGCTGTGCCAGAGGAGAATGTCAGATTAAGGACCTTTTTTAAATTCCTACCGAGACAGATAATTGAATCGGGGACCTCTCGATATCAGTAAGACGCCTTAACCACTGTGCCACTACAGCTCTAACGTATGACCTATTCGGTACCAAAGCCACTTTGGTGTTTGTATATAGTGGTAAACGTTTACAAATTACCAAATGAACTATCGTTAATCGGAATAATTTCTCCGCTCCCAAGATTATGTTGCTTCCGTTAGTATCAATTACTGTACGTCTTGTTACTGGAAAAGAGTTGCTGCAAGAGTTTGAAATACTGTAAGTAGACGGTAAATGCATTTAAGAAATATTTAACAATCATTTCAACAGTAGGCAAAACTGAATACAACAAAAATAAGTTAAATGCGAAAAAAGCTACAACGGAAGTCCACAGCAAATACTGGTTTACAAAGAGTCCTGAGAAAGATAAACCATGAAACTTATGAAATTTTAAAGAATTGGGACAAGAAAAAAAAAAGAAAACATAAAAACCAATGTCATAATCCAAACTAACATTTTCAAAATGAATGGTCGAAAACTGAAAATAATTTAATCCATGTTCACTCAGCTAATTACAGGACGGAAATTAAAATAATAAATTTTAAAACAAAAATTGTTTGGATGAAACCCCAGATAAACTAAAAAAAATTCTATTACGTGAATAACCCAAGTATTTACATCTGAAGAATAAATTATGGGAAGACCAACTTCCACCTGTGAGAAAGTTATAATCACCTTCACTACTAAGAAGAGAAACCGTAAAATAAAAAGAACCTAGGATGGTTTCTTGAGGAGGTTTTGCGTAGATGGTTATTTACTGTTAAATTATTAATTCAAAATGATCTGGAATTAAATATAGAAAGACACCTAACATTCATAGATTAGAAAAAGTAAATCGAAGTCTTAGAAATCGTAGTCCCTGATAGAAATAACTAATTAGTTAATATGAGAATACAAATGCGTAGAACTGCAAAATTATTATTATTATTATTACTCCGTGATTCACTAAAAGTGTGTGGCGTAGGGTGCATTGCATCTCTCCAAAAGGGTGATAGTTTGGAAGGGATATACGGGATATGGCAGGAGGCGCCCATGGGCAATTGTGAGGAACCATCCCAGCATTCGCCTGGAGTGATCAGGAAAGTAGGGGGAGAACAAGAGTTCAAGCGCACCGCCAGGTGGCAGCACGGTCGTATGACGTCACAAGATGGCCGCCCCCGTTAGTTCTTTGGCCGGCCAAGATGGCCGCCGTTAGTTCACCGATCGGCCGCACAGATGGCAGCAGCAGTCGGGCTTGCGCTGGACCGTTAGTTCACAGATCCGCTGGTAGATGGCAGCCCCCGTTAGTTCTTTGGCTCACTGGTAGGTGGCGTGGCATGCATCATTTTGGTCTCCGACAAATATTTGCCACTGCTCTCCATTAGCCATTCCCTGTTCTGGACGTCAGACAAGTTGTATCGTGGCTACAAAACTATGGATTCGTCTATCACTTTAGTTCCTAGTGGTCATCGTGTGTTGCGTATACCAATTCCACCTTCACCGAGTAACTTAAATATAATTAAAGTCTTAGTTTAAATGGCCCCATTGGTTTAAGTAGACAATGGACGATTAATTCATCCATTAATCGGGAAATCGAGTATGATGGTCTCCATGATGTCACGAATCCACTTCCTCTCAGATGTATACTGTTTGATACAGATGTCAAGCTAGCTAAAGAAGTGGGTGATAAATTTTTCCTTTTAACGTTCGATATGAAAAAAAAAACCGTCATAAACTCCAGATATAAAACCGAGGAAGAATTCTATGTGTACCTGTTTTCATGAAATTATTTAGCGTTCTTGCCTCGCATTCGGGAGGACGGAGGTTCGAATCCCCATCCAGGCATCCATGGTTTCCCAAAATCACTCCAAGTGAATGCCGGGGATGCTACCTTCGAAAGGCCATGACCGAATTCATTCCCATTCCTTTCCCGTCTCTAAAGGCCACGTTGTTAGAGAGACGTTAAAAAAAAATCGACTGCCGAGATGCAAAGTACCCCGGTTTCCGATAGATGGCTGGCACACATCATTTCACCAAGCTTTTACGAGAAATATTTCAGGTATTCCTGCCTGCTGTCTGTCTGCTATTATCGGTATATCAATGTGACAAGTATTTCGAAACTATGGAGTTATTCTCGGCGTTCCGTTTGCCCAGGTTGCGAAACTCTGTACACAGCAAGGTGCAAATATTTCAGCACAGTAAAATATTTTCTTCGGTTCTGTGTCGTGAAATATACTTGCGTTTGATTAAGCGTGAACCATTACTATTTTTTACTAAAAACAAAAGAAGTCCACATTAGCGTATATTACCTACAAAACATATGATAACTCGCGAAGTTATGTCACACCGCCATTATTTTAATGTATTAAATTATGTGCAATGAAACAAAGCGAGAATCCAACTAATGTTTTAAACTCAAATAAGTGATTTTATAATGTATGTGTCTACAACCTCGATGAACTTTGGGTAATTCTTTTTTTAATTTTTAACATCTAAACGTCTCTCTAACAACGTGGTCTTTAGGGACGGTAAAGGATGGGGGGCAAGGAATGGGAAGGAATTCGGCCATGGCCTTTTGAAGGAAGCATCCCGGCATTCACCTGGAGTTATTTGGGGGAACCATGGAAAACCCAAATCTGGATGCCAGGACGGGGATTCGAGCCGCAGTCCTCCCGAATGCGACGCCAGAACGCTATCCGTTACACCACCACGCTCGGTTTGTGTATTTCTATCCTATTGCTAAGGCATTAACTTCCCTGCCCATTTTACCTGAAATATGGCCACTAAATTAGATTCACATGAATATCATTGCCTAATTCAAAGTTGCAGATGTGAAATCCAGCTTCTTTCCCAACAGAAATTTCTGAAGTGATTACATGTTAATCTTTCCACTGATGTCAAACCAATCAGCCCGTAATATTTTCAAGCCTTTTTCTCAACCCTGTCTTAGGACAAGAGCCCACATGAAAATATTTGTGAAATGATTAACAAAACCTTTCCCACACCAAAGCTAGAAAAAATCAAAGTTTCCAGTTTGACCATGGAAAAACTCATGGAATGCGACGAGGGAAGAAAGAATTCGTATCAATACGACACCTCTCTGCTGTCACTGGTATAAAATATTTCATCGCACTCGTAATTAATTTGAGTGCCCCTAGCTATACTAAAATTCCAACCAATCCCTTGTGACACATCAGTTATTGACTAGAAACAGAGAGATATACGCTGTGGCATGTACTTACCCACCTTTAACTGTATTTTACAGCACAGCACGGATGTTCCAGGAACGAAACACAGTCTGATAATCTTACTAATCTCATTCGTGTGGAATCAAAGTACACCAGTCCTATGTGATAAAAATCGAATCACCATAAAACCATGCTAAGCACAGAACATGCCTTAGACCATCACCTGTGCCAAAGGTAGAGATATAGAAAATTTAACCACTCCCTTATACAAGAAATCCAGTGCACTATTCCTAATTCTTTCACCAAGATCCACCCCTAGCCTCATCACCAACATACCCACAGCACTTCCTCAAACCACCTTCTGTTTTCCAATGATTCCCAATCCAACCCCTGATCAGTTACAGACAGGGTTACCTTTTGTTCGTGTGTTAAAGTAAACCAAAAATTCGCAAAGTCTTCTGCTAATCAGTAGCCAGCTACCAAAATGTTCACTTAAGGTGGTTCTACTGCAGTTTTCCAAGAAAATTCTCCAGGAAAATATTTTTCAACCAATCAGGTGTCAGCAGAGTTCTCCATTCGGCTTAAAATGTTCCCATCTAACGCCAACCTTCGGATTCAGGACCAAGTGTGACATTTGTTTGTAATTGCATGCTTTGTTCAAGTAACCACGATAAAGTTACCATAATGCTCTTAGCTCACTGATAGTTTCTTGGTCATCAAACAGACATCATAACCCACATTTTTATAGAAGATCCCCACACATCGACAAGTATCCAAAACGTCACCATAGGTTCTATTACGCCTAAGATAGTGCTCACATTTGAACTGTCGTAAATTGTTAGGTCAAAGTGGGTGTTTAGATATTTTTTCCACTCAGACCTCATCACCTAAAGTCTAGTGCGAGATTGTGGTCATGGTCAACTTAGGCTCCATACACCACTCAGAATTATTCCACCAATATCCATTCTAACAGCATTATACGCCACCTACAGCCCCTCAACACTCTTCCTATCTTCCAATGACATCCATACAACACCACACAAGCAATGGTCTGACTGTGGGTTTGTACCCAAGTCCTTCGCTTCTCTGGTACATCACCCCTCTCTGTTAAATGATTTTTATGTAGTGAGAATCAAAATTCACATGCCAACACAAACGGCAGTAAACTGTAAAGAGCACATCGAAATGGGAGATTGTCTAAGCCCTGAAACAATGGTTAGAAGCACACGTTGATAATTCTATAACCATATATTTTAGACTCAAATCCACAGAGGAATGACACACGCACACACTTGTAACATGCATACAGCAAGGTCGACAGAACTATAACAGCAAGCATCACGGAAACGATGAAGTGGGGGCAGAATTGTCGTTTAAAACTGATTAAACTGGACAGAACTATCGTTACAAAAATCATCAGACAGACGAGTTACTTACGCTTACATGCACAAAGAGAGACGCAGATACACATGTCCAAGACTACACAATTACCGGTACCAATCATGGAAACAAAAAAGTGGTGTATTACTCTCTTGCCTCATGACTGGCTGAAAAACAGAAGTCTCACTTACATATCATCAGCCTGGCGAGATAGAAGGTGTGCAAAAGATGGCATGTTTTCACCATAAACCTAAGTGTTATACCATAAATAGTGTTCATCGCGCCCCAGTTGATTATATTTACCGTCAACACGTCTCTCCCACACCGCAACCCTTTCTACCATTCAGTAAAAAAGTGACGCAGGTACCATGAGTTGCAATAGACACTTGACTATCAGATCTCACCCACAAATCCATACATCTCAATACACTAGCACAAACAAACATAAGTGGAGGGACAGCAAAATCATTCGTCCAGACAGACGTGTTTATAAAAGGTATTACCATATTACACATACAGACACAGAGAGAGACGCACAAACACTCACATTTCCATGCCTTCAGCGAGCTAGACACAACATCCAGCCCCAATCATGGCGACGAAAAAGTGGGGTAGAACCCCCATGGCTCATAACTGACCAAAAAAATCATCAGTAACATATGTTCCAGGCACCATACTCTTCACATCAACATCATCTCATTTATTTCACACTACAGACCTCACTACCATCCAGTATCATGTGTGCTAGGTACAAAACTGTTCACATCAGCACCAACACGTCTATTAAGCTTTTTCTGCCATTCAGTAACATGTGCTCCCCATGTACCACGAGTAGCAGTAGACACTTGGTCATCAGACAGATACCATAACTCCCATATTCATACTAGGTCTCACCCACAAATCCATACGTCACCTCACACAAGCATAAGTGCAGGAACAGCACATCATACATCCAGAAAAACGAGATAAAGGAAGGTATCACCACATTTACGCAAAAAACACACAGAGATAGAGATGCATACACACGTACATTTCCATGCCTACAGCGATCTCGACTCAACAACTAGCCCAATCATGGCAACGAAAAAGTGGAACAGAACACCCATGACTGGCCAAAAATCATAGAAAGACACACACACACTCACATGTCAATGCATTCACACAGTTCCATTCATCACCACACATAACTGGAGGAAAGAGACTGAACATGCTAGATCCAAACTGAAGAGTTACAGGATGTGTGAAGTTTGAAATCACAGCCACATCTCGCCCACACCGCAACCCTTTCTGTCATTTAGTAATATGTGCCCCCATGTACCACGAGTAGCAGTAGACACTTGGTCATCAGACAGATATCATAACTCCCATATTCATACTAGGTCTCACCCACAAATCCATATGTCACCTCACACAAGCATAAGTGCAGGAACAGCACATCGAGAGATAAAGGAAGGTATCACCACATTTACGCAAAAAACACACAGAGATAGAGATGCATACACACGTACATTTCCATGCCTACAGCGATCTCGACTCAACAACTAGCCCAATCATGGCAACGAAAAAGTGGAACAGAACACCCATGACTGGCCAAAAATCATAGAAAGACACACACACACTCACATGTCAATGCATTCACACAGTTCCATTCATCACCACACATAACTGGAGGAAAGAGACTGAACATGCTAGATCCAAACTGAAGAGTTACAGGATGTGTGAAGTTTGAAATCACAGCCACATCTCGCCCACACCGCAACCCTTTCTGTCATTTAGTAATATGTGCCCCCATGTACCACGAGTAGCAGTAGACACTTGGTCATCAGACAGATATCATAACTCCCATATTCATACTAGGTCTCACCCACAAATCCATATGTCACCTCACACAAGCATAAGTGCAGAAAACGAATAAAGGAATGTATCACCACATTTACGCAAAAAAAACACACAGAGATAGAGATGCATACACACGTACACGGACAGAAATACCGTAATACGCCGGCCTAAAAGCTAGCCCAATCGTGGCAAACGAAAAAGTGAAACAGAACACCCCATAGCTCAAGACTGACAAAAAAAAATCATCATTAACATGTGTTCCAAGTACCAAACTCCTCACATCAACATCATATCAGTTAACTCACACTACCGGCCTCTCTGCCATTCAGTATCGTTGGTAATATGTACAAAACTGTTCACATGATCAGCACCACCTCTATCCCACACTATTAGCCTTTTCTGCTATTCAGTAATATTTGTCCCACGTACCACGAGTATCACGACTAGACACATGGTCATCAGACAAATATCGTAACTCCCATACTCATACTAGGTCTCACACACTAATCCATACGTCACCACACACAAGCACTCACAAACAACCATCAGACAGACGTTAGAGTGTGTGCAAAGGATGACATGTTTTTGCCATACACCTCAGTACTTATCACATTATCAATTAATTACATCAACACATAGGTAGCCAGTTATTTTGAAATCTCAAAGTCGAGTAGAATCCTATCGGGATAGACACACAACCACATAGAAAGACACACACTCACATGTCCATGCATACACACAATTACCATACATCACCACACACATACACGTAACTGGAAGAAAAGGACTGAACACCCTAGGTCCAGACTGAATAGCTACAGGATGTGCGAAATATTTCATTTCTTTGTCACAAACCTCGGTGCTCATCATACCCAAATGATCACATCTACATAGGTGGCCACTGATGGAAACATCTCAAGTAGACTCATACCACTATAATTACACACATAACCACACAGGAACACGTTCACACACATATGTCCATGCATATACCACAATTTCATAAGTTACCACATACATACAAGTAACTGCAGGAAAGGGACCCGACACACGACGTCCACACTAAGGTATTACATGATAGGCAGATGATAGCATGTCTTTACAATACATCTCAGTGCTCGCCACACATACTTAATTTTTAATGTGCCATCAGTATAGCTGGTGGCTGGAACTAAGCTCTTGGCAATGTTTGGCCAAAAGTCATTTGTTAATAGCAGCTCATCAAAGACAAATTTTGGGTGAACCTGCCGCAGGCGGGCGCGGCGGGAGGTGGCCACCCTTCCTCACAGCGGACGCGTACATCGTGTTTTAGTAGGTCGGTATACCGGCGCATATTACCGCCTCGAGCGCAATGAAATTCCGGTCTTCAGTGCGGTCCTAAAAATGCGGTTACCGGTAGTAGGTCCCGGTCGGAAAACTCCGGTAAACCATCGCGGTCCGCGCTTTTAGACCGGCGTATTACGGTATTTCTGTCCGCAGTGGGGAAGGGTGGCCACCTCCCGCCGCGCCCGCCTGGGCAGGTTCACCCAAAATTTGTCTTTGATGAGCTGCTATTAACAAATGACTTTTGGCCAAACATTGCCAAGAGCTTAGTTCCAGCCACCAGCTATACTGATGGCACATTAAAAATTAAGTATGTGTGGGGAGCACTGAGATGTATTGTAAAGACATGCTATCATCTGCCTATAATGTAATACCTTAGTGTGGACGTCGTGTGTCGGGTCCCTTTCCGGCAGTTACTTGTATGTATGTGGTAACTTATGAAATTGTGGTATATGCATGGACATATGTGGTGAACGTGTTCCTGTGTGGTTATGTGTGTAATTATGGTGGTATGAGTCTACTTGAGATGTTTCCATCAGTGGCCACCTATGTAGATGTGATCATTTGGGTATGATGAGCACCGAGGTTTGTGACAAAGAAATGAAATATTTCGCACATCCTGTAGCTATTCAGTCTGGACCTAGGGTGTTCAGTCCTTTTCTTCCAGTTACGTGTATGTGTGTGGTGATGTATGGTAATTGTGTGTATGCATGGACATGTGAGTGTGTGTCTTTCTATGTGGTTGTGTGTCTATCCCGATAGGATTCTACTCGACTTTGAGATTTCAAAATAACTGGCTACCTATGTGTTGATGTAATTAATTGATAATGTGATAAGTACTGAGGTGTATGGCAAAAACATGTCATCCTTTGCACACACTAACGTCTGTCTGATGGTTGTTTGTGAGTGCTTGTGTGTGGTGACGTATGGATTAGTGTGTGAGACCTAGTATGAGTATGGGAGTTACGATATTTGTCTGATGACCATGTGTCTAGTCGTGATACTCGTGGTATGTGGGACAAATATTACTGAATAGCAGAAAAGGCTAATAGTGTGGGATAGAGGTGGTGCTGATCATGTGAACAGTTTTGTACATATTACCAACGATACTGAATGGCAGAGAGGCCGGTAGTGTGAGTTAACTGATATGATGTTGATGTGAGGAGTTTGGTACTTGGAACACATGTTAATGATGATTTTTTTTTTTTGTCAGTCTTGAGCTATGGGGTGTTCTGTTTCACTTTTTCGTTGCCACGATTGGGCTAGTTGTTGAGTCGAGATCGCTGTAGGCATGGAAATGTACGTGTGTATGCGTCTCTATCTCTGTGTGTTTTTTTTTTTTTTTTGCGTAAATGTGGTGATACCTTCCTTTATCTCGTTTGTCTGGATGTATGATGTGCTGTTCCTGCACTTATGCTTGTGTGAGTGACATATGGATTTGTGGGTGAGACCTAGTATGAATATGGGAGTTATGATATCTGTCTGATGACAAAGTGTCTACTGCTACTCGTGGTACATGGGGGGCACATATTACTAAATGACAGAAAGGGTTGCGGTGTGGGCGAGATGTGGCTGTGATTTCAAACTTCACACATCCTGTAACTCTTCAGTTTGGATCTAGCATGTTCAGTCCCTTTCCTCCAGTTATGTGTGGTGATGAATGGAACTGTGTGAATGCATTGACATGTGAGTGTGTGTGTGTGTGTCTTTCTATGATTTTTGGCCAGTCATGGGTGTTCTGTTCCACTTTTTCGTTGCCATGATTGGGCTAGTTGTTGAGTCGAGATCGCTTTAGGCATGGAAATGTACGTGTGTATGCATCTCTATCTCTGTGTGTTTTTTGCGTAAATGTGGTGATACCTTCCTTTATCTCGTTTTTCTGGATGTATGATGTGCTGTTCCTGCACTTATGCTTGTGTGAGGTGACATATGGATTTGTGGGTGAGACCTAGTATGAATATGGAGTTATGATATCTGTCTGATGACCAAGTGTCTACTGCTACTCGTGGTACATGGGGGCACATATTACTAAATGACAGAAAGGGTTGTGGTGTGGGCGAGATGTGGCTGTGATTTCAAACTTCACACATCCTGTAACTCTTCAGTTTGGATCTAGCATGTTCAGTCTCTTTCCTCCAGTTATGTGTGGTGATGTATGGAACTGTGTGAATACATTGACGTGTGTGTGTGTATGTGTGTCTTTCTATGATTTTTGGCCAGTCATGGGTGTTCTGTTTCACTTTTTCCTTGCCATGATTGGGCTAGTTGTTGAGTCGAGATCGCTGTAGGCATGGAAATGTACGTGTGTATGCGTCTCTATCTCTGTGTGTTTTTTTGTTTTTTTTGCGTAAATGTGGTGATACCTTCCTTTATCTCGTTTGTCTGGATGTATGATGTGCTGTTCCTGCACTTATGCTTGTGTGAGGTGACGTATGGATTTGTGGGTGAGACCTAGTATGAATATGGGAGTTATGGTATCTGTCTGATGACCAAGTGTCTACTGCTACTCGTGGTACATGGGGAGCACATGTTACTGAATGGCAGAAAAGACGTGGGTGCTGATGTGAACAGTTTTGTACCTAGCACACATGACTGGATGGTAGTGAGGTCTGTAGTGTGAAATAAATGAGATGATGTTGATGTGAAGAGTATGGTGCCTGTAACATATGTTACTGATGATTTTTTTTGGTCAGTTATGAGCCATGGGGGTTCTACCCCACTTTTTCGTCTCCATGATTGGGGGCTGGATGTTGTGTCTAGCTCGCTGAAGGCATGGAAATGTGGGTGTTGTGCGTCTCTCTCTGTGTCTGTATGTGTAAATATGGTAATACCTTCTATAAACACGTCTGTCTGGACGAATGATTTTGCTGTCCCTCCACTTATGCTTGTTTGTGCTAGTGTATTGAGATGTATGGATTTGTGGGTGAGATCTGATAGACAAGTGTCTATTGCAACTCATGTACCTGCGTCACTTTTTTACTGAATGGTAGAAAGGGTTGCGGTTGTGGGAGAGACGTGTTGACGGCAGTGGCGTAGCTAGGTCAACAAGGGCCTCGGTGCAAAAAATTTATTTTGGGCCCTCAGGCCAGACGGGCGACCTTTTTTTTTTGCTTTGTGTGCTGGTAGGGGCCCCTGAACTGAGGATGAGGGCCCTTGAATATTCTTTAGGGGCCCCCGAGCAGTGGTTGGGGCTCCCTGAGCACAGCGAGGGCCCTTAGTGAGGGGCTCTTGTACTCTCAGGGGCCCCTTAGGCGACGGTAGAGCTAAAAAAAAAAAAAAAAGGTCGCCAGTTTGCCGTGAAGGCTCGTGGGGCCCTCTAAACTGCGCTTGAAGGCCCCTAGAGTGCGCTTTGGGGCCCTTGAGGTATGCTTGGGGGCCCCCTGAGCATGAGGGCCCCGGTGCACTCCACCGC
>CM061919.1:217106460-217187363 GCA_031002005.1 Vandiemenella viatica
TGGGACCGTATTGGACTTCCATGTAATATGGGATATAATGATAATAAATTAAACGTCAGCATCCTTAAGGTAAGAAAACACCTTATAAGTACGTGGTATTTATTTGAGCTTAAAGTTTGACTCTAGCTTTTGCCAATAAAAGGCTTTTGGGGGCTTCACCACTTTCGTTACCCACGCGAAAATAGTACTAACATGTTGTTGTGAAGAGCACATATTGAAGATGCAATTAAACAAAATTTCAACTGGTTAGTACCAATTTCGCGTCGGTTCCGAAAGTGGTGTAGTCCCCGAATATTTTGTTTATATCTAGCTTTCTGGAGATATCGTATCTCTGAAGTAAGTGATTTGGGCAGTTCTATCATTACCGTGGCGCCAAAATCTGATGATGAATTCTTGTAGAACTCGACGAAATAAATCGAAAATAAAGAATAAAATTTTTTGATATCTCGCTTGGTTTTCGAGATATAGCATGGTAAAAATCAGTCATAGGTTTAGTTCCTTCTGCTTTTGGTGTTTTTTCTTCTGGTCCAGGCCGTATTTCAACCTAGCAACAATCACTAGGAAGAAAATAAAACACCTAAAGTGCATTTACACCGTGTGGTTTTGGCGAAAAAAAATTTCTGGTCCAGGCCGGATCTCAGCCTAACCTCCTCATTTTTGAGATACAATATCTTGAGAACTAAGCGAGATATCAAAAAACTTTATTCCTTATTTTCCATTTATCTCGTAGTGTTACATACGAATTCATCATCAAATTTGACTATAACGAAATTTTTCTTCTGGTCCAGGCCGTATTTAAATCTAACTACGTCAATTTTGAGATACAATATCTCGAGAACCAAACGAGATATCAAAAAATTTTATTCCTAATTTTCGATTTGTTTTGTTGAGTTCTATAAGAATCAGTCATCAAATTTTGGCGCCACGGTAATGATAGAATCCCCGTGATTTGGTTAAAATTCTGCCTAGACCAGAAAAACGTCGAATCCACAAGGAATCAAACGCTGAACATGTACAACGGATATTTTGTATTCTTCCTAGTAATTGTGGTGAGGTTGAAATGCGGCCTGAATAAGAAGATAAACGTTGCAAAAAGGCACAAGAAGTATACCTATAATTAGTTTTGGACAGTCAATATCTCAAGGACTAAGTGAGATATCAAAATATTTTACTTTTCACTTTAGATTTGTCTCATTGAACCCATCATCCACGGTAATAATAGAACTGCGCATTTTTAATCAAATATGAACTGAATGCTCTTTTCATTTTTAATTCAGTGGTTGTTATTGAGAAAATTCATTTCTGATGGCTTAGGAAAGCAGTTATTTTTTTAAAATAGATATTTCCTTTCGGAAGATGGTAGGTAAAGGAATGACCTATGACCTTAGTCGTCTTTTCGGCTCTACATACTACCAATATTAGCAAGAAAGTAGGGGATATATAAATAAAGTAAGAGAAATACGTCATAAACTTTGTTTAGGCTCTTGACAGAGTACGGAAGAACAGTATGTATGGTAGCGAAGGGATACGGGAAGACTTCTCAGTAACTGATACAATAAAGGAGAGGAAGAGAGAACCAGAACCAGAGTTTACCACTTGATCTCACGAATAAGTGATTAAAATTGTTTTCATTTATAGATAATGGAGTCGCAATTGGAATAAATAAACCATGGAGGTGCTGATCAACTTACCCCAAAGAATGAAAAAGTAAAAATACTCGTTAAGTAGATATGTAGCGGAAATGCTACTGGGGCAACCCCTGGGCATTTCAGTTATCAATACCACTACAGTACACTCATAAAAGAGATCATTTCGAGGAGATTGTTGTCATGATTGTGAATATCTGTAAGCTTTCCTTTTGATTTAAAGATAGAAGTACTGATTTGAACTTATTTCAGGTGCACTAAATTTTCGTCTTTCGGGCACACGGACTATAGATCTGAAGAGACTATCCGAAGCTGACTACACTGCTCATTTCGCTCCAAGATGCCACCTGTGCGTCACAGGCAAGTATATAGTTAGATACCACAAGATATACCTAAGTCACTGTAGAATCTCAGGAGCTGAATCCTCATAAATATGATGAGATATTTAAGCCGTCGTTATAACTGAAAACCGCTTGGAGGCATACATATAATGTGACAACGTTGTCAATATGCTGTCGTGGAGAAGCAAGTAAACGTTTCCCTTGTAAAGGTCCTCGGCTCTTTGTGACTTTTCTGCGTTAGTCAAATCATTAATCTTTGACTCAAAAATCGATTTGGATTCATATAAGCACTCATATTAGAATCCAACCACCAAATACGACAAAATCATAAGGGTTTGATATATTCTGACGTCTTTAATTAAGTCCCTGAACACGAAATTCTTTTATATGCCTCCTCCAAAACAGTGTCTCAAGTCAACTCAACATCCTTCCTGCTACGTCACTTCACACAACAGACTTTCCAGCTCCTCATGCTTCCGTCTCTCATGATCTTCCAACCCCTGGTTTATGCATCCTAAGGAGTCGATTCACCCCTCTCCTCAGGAATACTGATCATCACAATTTAGTAGGCTATATCTCGCCAGAATTCACAATGCAGTGTTTCGCCTCGTTATATTCTAAGTTCACTCACAAGGCAAAGAAGAATGGAAAATTCCGCCGAATAAGAAGGCCATTTGCATAACTGGCTGGTCAAAATGCTACCTATACTACACCAAAAACCACGGTCTTTTTGTGGACTTAGAGGTACAGTGTTTGACAGTTAGTTGACATTCATCCACGCAGAGTTTACAATGTCGATAATTTATAATGACCAAGAACCTCTCGCTAAGAATCCCTCCTCCTTAAAGCTACTAAGATGTGTAGTTTTATAGAAAGCTTCCATAAATCACATGGTTTCATTTTGACCTCTTTTGAAGCCCACCTAGCCTCCATGCAGCCTAACGCGGCTTTTGCTTTTACAAACCCCCCTCCCCCCTTTTCCCTTTCGCCGGCCCGGGTGGAACATAGTATTTTCTCTGTTAATTGCAGAACATATTTTGCGCTGTTCTCTCCCATCAGACAATCTTTAATTTATTGGGTATACAAAGTGTTCAGGAATGAAAGGATAATCCTCCAACCACATACAGGTCACATCATGTTCTAATATATAACAAAACTTTATTTTAGTAAAAGTCTCACCATTTTTGAGCTATTGATTTTTCTATAATATTTTTCAAAACATGTGACTTTGTTCAGTTTATACCATGCCATTTCTACAAATTAAGTCTTTTTGAACCCTGTTTATTTTAGAACAAAATACCGACCTTCGTGCTTTAGAATAACCATAAAACATAATTTTAAAAGGAATGTTAAACAATTATATCATTTTAAAATTGGCAATAACGAAGCAATTTTTTAATGGAACACGATCCGCTTAGTACATCTTTTTTACACCACAAAGTCATTTGAATAAATTTGTATACACTTTTTACATAAGATTTTTAAAGTTTTTTTTTACATTTAAAAAAAAAAAGAACATTGTTTTAGATGACTCAAACATCCTTGAGTAAAATAAATAAAAAAAAAACGGGGGCAAAAGGTCTTAATTTGTATAAATGGCATGGAATAAACTTATCAAAGTCACACGTTTCGAAAAAATTAAACAAATCAAAATCTCGAAAACGGGGAGACTTACTAAAATCATTTCTTTTATACAGGGCTAGTCAAAATGATTGCAGGGATTTCATAAAATTACTAAAGATTTTTGAGTGTCTACAGATGCTCAATATGTACACCTTTCGTGACTCTGCACACAACAAGAATATAATTGTGTTCTTCCCATACCTGATGCAGCATGTCTCTGTGAATGAGAGAAATGCATTGGTGATGCGAACCCGCAGGTCTGGTGTTTGTTTGGGGTATGGGAAGAACTCGATTATAGACTTGATGTGTGCAGAGTCACGAAAGGTCCACATATTGAGCATCTGTAGACATTCAAAAAAAAATTCACAGTTTGTTTATTTCTCTGTGTAATCTGGTAAGTATATGTCAAATAATAAATATGTAGTAATTTTCTGAAATCACTGTAATCATTTTGACCAGCCCTGTATAGTAAGACATGATGTGGCCTATCTGCGGTTGCAGGATTATCCTTTCATACCCGGACACCCTGTATAATGAATACGACATATATTTGCTTTGAATGCATTTTCATAGTAATAAACATTCTGATATTCTTTATGAACTGCCCACCGTTATTCTTGAATAGATACGCCCATCGTAAACTGATGACCTATTTAACGTATTTGTCTTGATTCACAATGCAACACTTTGGATTCCACATTAAATGGTTGTACGGTGTGTTTTGGATGGTTTGGCCCTACAATATCTCGTAACCATCTCTCACACTCGTAAGTCGACTGTTCGTTAAGTTGTTGTTGTTGTTGTTGTTGTGTTTTTTTTGTTTTTTATTTACAATTACTACAGATCCTGAAATATACCCTCGAGTTAATCGGAAAGTATTATTATTAAAACAGTAGACTAAAGAAAGTACACTGCTCTAATGAAACACGTGATTTAATACTTCTCTCAGTCAATCAAAACGTTATACATTTGCTTAAATTATTCCGTTTAATCATTATAGCTTGCGTATTCGAATAATATCAACTAAGGCCATATAAGATTTGCCTCGCTCGCTCGCCGAGCCACCTTCACCACACGAACACTGGTTTAGCAACTGTGTACCAAAGATACTATATATGCATTCTTACAGACTAATGATACCCCGATCGCTACAAAACACTACTATTTGTGGAAATCCACGAAATAAATTTGATTACAAACATTTATGCCACTATTATTTATAATTAATGAACAATTTAAACAACATTGTTATAATGATCTTAATTAAATCAGTAGCAAAAAATCATGGGGGGGAGGGGGAGCTGGTAAAAATGTCTCATCTTTGAAATCATTAATTACTGTGAAAGCATCTTTCTCAGGTACAGTCAGGCGATACATTTCTTCCTGAGATATTACTTAAAACACTCTCTTCATATCAATCATCATTTTTTATCTTCTTCCTATCCAGCGTTAAGCCTGGTGGCCTGTTATGGTCTCAGTTCATCTTCTTGGTAGTCTTCCTACATCTCTCCTGCTTCCTGGTGCTATTTGAGGATTTTTCATGGTATCCGGTCAACATTTTTTCATTAATTGATAAATACTATACCTGCCTGTGAAGAAATAAGAAGAGATGCATCTTTTTTTAGTTTTATGTGCTGCAGTTCCGACACATTTCTCTTAAATTACAAGAGAAAGATTCTTTGTCCTGCTTAAAAGAGGTCCATAGGGCATTTACGCCATTTTGTATATTAATAAGTAGCTAGAAAAACATTTTCATTTATTGTACAGCGATATTTCACTTTTTTTTTTAACACTTGGCCAGACAGTCAGTGTAGGTTACACTTGGTGTTGCTTATATATAATTTACATAGTATTAAGAAGATCAACACTTTAAGAGTAATATAAAGGTACTTTAATATTAAAAAACGTAACAAAAACAATAAGTCAGAGATTTAACAGCAAAATTATGATAATTCAGCAGTTTGTATATATTTAAAAGTTAAAAGTGTTTTAAGACACTTCAATTAAAATTTTAAACAATAAAATAGAAACCGTCTACTGTAAACGATAACTATTTACAATATTGAAATTTATAATTGGTTTCACCCAATTATATTTCTATATTCCTTGTCACGAAGCGCACCATCCTCTGGTATAGCGAGTCGTTACGTATGGCAATAAGATGACTTGATTTACATTGACTGGATAGTTTATATCCATTGTTTTTGTCATATTCATCTTTGTATCTCTTATATCCGAGAAAAAGGTGGTTCCTATCAGCCTCCAATTCCCCATCCCACTGCCACGGCGGAGAGTTTGCTAAATGTATTTTGTACAAGTGGCTTCTGAATCTACCGTGATTGAATTTTAACCTCGACATAATTAACAGTTTTTTGTGGCATATTTTTTTGATACCACTGGGTTGTTGGTATCTGCGGATGCATCAGTCTATAGTGTCTTCCCTTGTGTTGGTCAATGGATTGCCACATATAGTTCCAGGCCTCAGATGTTTTGTGGCGGATTGGTGGAATTAAGTCACTTCCTATTAAATGTTCCAGTTAGCTGCCTGTTTCTGCAGCTAATTTTGCAAGGGAATCCACTCTTTCCTTGATAGGGAGCCTTAACCTAAATAAAGGAGATGTTCGTTCCCTGCTCATTTATGGTGGTCATGATCTACAATACGTTGTATAGAAGTAGTGTCCTCCTATTTCACATTAAAATCACACTTTAATGTTGTAATAAGAAGGAGCACTAGGATTAAAGATGCACTGAAATCCAATTAACAGAACAAAATTAGGATTATTTCTAGGCGAGCGGTGTGGTGAGACTTGGGCAAAGACCGGCTTTGTTTAAAAACTTCGGAACAATACTATCAGGCTGGAGAAATTCCGTGTGTCATCTGTTAGCGAATCTGAGTCTAGATCGAAAGAAATATCTGCAGGACCATACATGACAGATTAAATAATTTGAATTATGTGTATTTTCATAGACAAAGAATTTTTTGAATGTATAGAGCATCTGGACTGGTTAACGTCAGAGTCTGGATTCTGGAAAAGGCGAGATAGATTTCCAACCACGCGAAGCAGAATTTAGGTTTTCACTCTAACCCCGAATGGACAAATCCTGGCAACATTTAACGAGTAATGTGCAAGACTTCTTTTCAGAACCACGGGTAGCACTGTTTCTCTAGCCTGAACGTTTGCCTGACATGTCGCCCATCGAACGTGTCTGGGAAATGGTCCGTCGACAACTTGTTTGTTCTTCTCCTGCTGCAATTACAACCGCCTGTCAATGTGTTCCCCAGCAGAGCATCGAGGTTCTCTTTGTTTCCATTCCGCGACGTCTGCTCTGATTGTTACAAGTGGCGGTTTCTTATTGTACTAAATTCTCACGGTAAAAAGTGCATGTGCGGTTCAGTATATCTAATCACTTGTGTATTCTTATATCATCAAACTGTGGAACGAATTTCATTGTAATCAATAGAGACCGAATTATATGCATTTGCATATTAAGCCCATTTTCACCGGTTATTGCATATTATACCTAAAATGCATATTTTCGCTATATTTACAATATTATTCGGTAGTGTACCTAGTTAACAAATAAAATATTACGTTGTAGTCGGCAAAACCTCCTAGCACAGCTCTTTTTCTACGACATCTTGCCGAAAAACTACGATCACGTTTGGGAATATAAATAAACTGAATTCATCAACAAAGAAGCGTTTCTTAAGGCGCGATCTCGTAATAATGCCTATTAAAAAAAATGTCAAACGTGCCTTTACCTATGGAACCAGTGGTAAGTTTTCGAGGCCATTAAAGGTATAGCGAACGACTTTGATAGTGAAGAGGCTATGACCGTTTGTAAGTACACGGAAGCATTTAACAATTATACTATTAAAACCATAGCTGTGATCAGCACTAATTTTTCCTACATACCTGCGAGTATTAAAAAAGTTTGAAACTCAAGATTCAGTCAATGAATAAAATGCGTATTGCCAGAGGTATTCCTGTGTAAACTTAAAGTTTGAAAATATTTTGAACAATAACCCAGATTTTGAACATTTGTGTCAAATGTTTTAGTAATGGGGCGGATGAACTTTTTCCAGAAAAAAATGACCGCTAACACAGCACCTAAATTCAAATACTGCCCAGGTTCATCAGAGAATGTGAAACGGTCCATACCACTTATAAAAATATTTTGAGTGATCGAAAAAAACGATTTTACTATTGAATATTTGGAACAGTACTCGATTTCTTACGTTTACAACAGTAAAAAACAAGTTAAATAATTGTTAGTTATCGAATTTATAAATATGTTATTCAACTATTTACTAATTGCATGCTGATTTTGAAGTAAAAAAATTTAAAAATTGTTATTTTTATATTATATAATGTTGCATATTTTCAGACATATTTCTAGCTTTTTGTATTGCATATAATTCGGTCTCTAGTAAACACATGTCTCACAAATGGTTCTCCAATTTTTGCAAACAATAGTATATCTGGACCTTAGGATTTGAAATAGCTTTCATGGAATTTGGTTCATGTAGCGTAACGGACTCTAATGGAGGCGCTATTCTTCTTTGAGGTATGCATTTATCCTAGACGTTGCTAACAATAACAGGTTTCACGGAATGTGGAAACAATATTCGAATTATCCTCTGTAAATTCGAACCGTTATTTCCCCCGAGTCTGCAACGAACCGATGGTTTGCGTTTCTATAGTAAAATTTCATAATCAACGAAATTTAAAACTAATAAAATCTTACTTCCTACTTAAAATGGCAGAATTGTTATATAATTACTACTATAACACTGAGAAACAACTTCCCACCATCTTTAGCAAAAGAAAAAAGAATCTTTAATTATTCATCGTTTGGACACTTTGAAGATTAGACGTCGGCTTACCTGAAGCCACGCTACCGGAATTAGCGTTTTCGGTTAATTGTCCAAAGAAGTACTTCTGGTTATTTTTTATTGATTCCTTGCGCTACTTTGTCGTTGATTGAGAAGTTGCTAGTCGTGCTGAAGCCTACACCACCTTCTAGCTGCATCTCACACAGCATTTTCCAACCTGTTCGGCTCATCCAAGAGTACTTCTGAAGTGTTTTTTCTAGTTAGCTTTTACTCTTTTCCGTTTCATTTTATATCTTCAAATTCACATTAAAATAATACTTGATCAGATGTTCTGGAGATCCGCGTGTACATGTATCGCAGCCTGTCCTATTAATTTTGTGCAGATATGTTTTATACAGTCCTAAGTCCCTCAAGAAAAATTTAATATATCTTATGTATAATCTCTGTAACGCCGGGAAGAATTTCATTCATGCTGTTTTCTGTTACCGAATAGTTCCACTACTGATATTAAATTAAAAAAAAAAAAAAACAAAAAAAAAGTTTTCTTTAGGTTTTTCTTTCTAGAAGCCTCTGAATTGTTTCGACCCAGCCTTATGGGTAAGCTGTGTTCGAGCATTCGGGAGGACGTGGGTTTGAATACGCGTTTAAGCGTACAGATTTCGGTTTTTATTTGTTTACATTGTTTCCCAGAACCATTCAGGCCAATGACGGGATAGTTCCTTTAAAAGGCCGTGATCTTTCTATGCCTCTAGCCCTTTCCCGCCCATAATGACCTCGACGTCGACTAGATGTAAATCTATAAGCAGACATAGCATAGTTTTCTTCTCATAGCTAATAATATAATCTGTTCTTGCTAATTTCAAGAACTAAAAAGTACCATTGGTGAAAATGAATAGTACTGCATCAAGTCTGGTAGTTTCGAATGACGCAGGAGGATTCCTCGTTTTTTATTGCAGTTGCTCTTTGTCATATATATCGAGCTTCATTATTAAAATTCCTATGCTCATCCAGAATAACCCCTAAGTATTTTACTGTTTTGTCTCATTTGATTTTCTCCAAGTTTCGCAGAAGGGTTGCGGCAAGATCTTTTTTTTTTTTTGCTTTACGTCCTTGGGATGGTTTCCCGTTTCTTCCCCAATGTGACAATGTTTGTGTTCCTTTGGGTGTGGCAGACTGTGATGATGTGTTTCGTCAGTGTAGAGTGTAGTGGATGAGAGATGGGAAGAAAGGAGATGATGAAACCCAGTGATGGCCCATTCAGTCCTATTCTTTCAAAAGATTCCACGAGGCTCACCGAATGCTAAGTCCCACCCCTACGGACCAAAAACCATCAACAGTTTCGTATTCCTTCACTCCATACGCACTACGGAGCGTTTTGAAATTTAACCCAGGATTTTACTACACAATCTGTTGGTTACGAACCATGCGCCACTTCCCCTGCCCTACCATCCAGGACCTAACGGCGAAAATTTCTCTAGCCACCTGTGCTGGAATCAATAAACCAGATGTCGGACAACATGCTGGTCCATAACGACCTGAGCCAACAGGGCGTTTTCTCCTTGAATCCCTCATGATGTAGATTACCTACATATTAGTAGGGTTACCTACCATCATGTAATATCGCTCCGCGGTATACGAAAAGTGGATTCGGTTTACATCTTGCGACTAAGGAATTCCTTATTTCGACTTATGACCTATTTTTTTTTATCAATGGAAGATTCATATTTTATTTTAAAAAGAACATTATGATAGTATTTAAATAATATTTTATAGGAAATTTTCTGGACTTATTAATGGTAGTTGAAATTATTCCATATATATGCAGTGTCAATTTTTATATAAAAAATACTGGCAGATGCTCTAATTACGAGGTTATCATG
The DNA here is from genome assembly GCA_031002005.1 of Vandiemenella viatica. Lineage (NCBI taxonomy): Eukaryota > Metazoa > Arthropoda > Insecta > Orthoptera > Morabidae > Vandiemenella > Vandiemenella viatica. The sequence continues at coordinate 217,116,788 of CM061919.1, forward strand.
TACATCTCTATTCCTAAGAACATTTGGTGGCGTATGGCTGCGTATTCTGTATTTTTTTGTGCGTATAGTTCCTCTGGTAGCATAGTTTCAGGTACGCGTTATTTTATTAAGTGGAACCCATTTTCTCTGCCAGGGGTCAGATTGTGGGTGCCAACTCCAGTGAGAGGCACAGCCCTCACAATCGACTTCGGAGCGGACGAGACGCGACGGGACCAAGAAACAACCTGCGCGGCGTAGGGGCATCCACCAGTGAAAGGCGCCTGCGTCGCCGGAGGATCCACCACCGCAGAAGCAGCAGCAGGAACGGTAGGTGTAGGAGGCGCAGAAACAGAAGGCCCAGGATGCAAGAGCAGGGGATAGACATACTCCCTAGCGATAGGAGCCTGCAGCGTCGGTTGCCTCACCGCGATAGAGGGAGAAGGAGGTGCAGCAGGTGCAGGGATTGCAGGAGGTGCAGGAGGCGTGGCAGGGTCGGGAGGTGCAGGAGATGCAGGAGGTGCAACAGGTGCAGAAGCCAAGAGCCCAGGATGCGACAGCATGGCATAGGCAGCAACAGGAGAGGAAGGGGCCTGAGACAACGTGCCCAGGAGCAAGGCATGGGACACCAGGCGCTAGAGCAAGGTGCAGGCAGAGCTACCTGTCGCAGAGGAAGGGGTCTGAGACGTCGGGCGCAGGAACGTGATAGGGGCATGACCATAAACGGCTTTGGAGACCGAGCTCAGATGCTCGGCATGGGCATATGTCCCGGTTGCAGAGGAAGGAGCCTGAGACACCGGGCCCAGGAGCGTAATAGAGGCATAACCATCAACGGCTTTGGGCGCCGAGTGGAGGAGAACGGCATGGGCACAGCCACCATCAACTTGGGCCAGCAGGCGCAGGAGCACGGCATGGGCATACCCAGCAGCAGCATTGGAAGGGGCCTGAGACACCGACGGCAGGAGCACGGCATAGGCATCTTTGGAAACAGAGCGCAGGATCCCGGCATGGGCATATTCACCGCGTCTTGGGACACCGGGCCCAGGAACATGGCATAGGTAGAGGAACCAGCTCCAGTGGAACGGGCTTGGGACAGGGAGCCCATCATCATGGCATAGGCAGGGACCCCAACAGGCCACGCCACCGGTCCAGGGAGCGTCATCGTCACCGCTCCCGCAGCAATTCTCGAATCAGCTTCCGCATCGGTAGGATACAACTTTTTCTCAACGTCGGTGGCTCAAATGATGGACAAATGCCCGAAGAAGATCAGCCGCAAAACCGGGAGCAAGGGACTCCGGCTCAAGAGAACCAGGGGCAGGAGCATCGTAATCAGGGACAAGAGAACCAGGGGCAAGAAAAACAGCAACAAGCGAACCATGATAACGGGAATCAGGTACAAGTGAACCAGGTACAAGTGAACCAGGTACAAGTGAACCAGTTGCAAGGAAACCAGGAGAATGGGAACCAGGTACAAGAGAACCTGGTACAAGAAAATCAGGTCCATGCCAACCAGGTGCAAGGCAACCAAGAGCAAGAGAACCAGCTGCAAGAGAACCAAGAGCTGGGGAACTGGAGGCAAGAGAACCAGGAGCAAGAGAACCAGGGGCATGGGAACCAGGAACAAGGGAATCAAGGGCAAGAAAACCATGAACAAGATAATCAGAGCCCAGAGAACCAAGATGTTGTATGTCTGTTAAATTATTTGTTGAAATAAAAATTACTTTATGACTGTATCGCAATTTTTCTGTAGTGTTATGAAACTGTAGTTTCTTTTTCACCCAAAGACTGTTTGTTAGGTTATGGGAAATCGATGATTCGAAGAAGCAGATTTTCCGAAATATAAGACATCAGTGGGATACAGGAAATTTTAGGTTGTCAAATTAAAAGTCAAATCGTTCTGTCCCATGGAAGGATCTAGCCGATGCTGTTCCTACCACAGATTGCTCGACAGAGGCTACTCAACTATCAACACAAAGGTCTGTGTATGATAAAATGCTTCAAAATTAAATGACTTACACTTGAGGTTTTATATTTTTCTTATGTCTTTACGTCTTGTCGAAGCCATTAGAGAAGAGAAATGACTATGGACAAGAAACGGAAAGGAATTAGACCTTGTTTTTTTTTAATGAATTATTCTGCTTTCGTTAAACCAAAATCTGTATGGCCGGACGATAATTCCATCTAACGTCCTGTCGAACGCGAGGCCTCAGCGATACCACCATACAAAGTACAAAATAAAACTAATTTTAAAGTCATCGCTAGAACTTTAGAGTCAGCTGTAATATTACTGAACATTTCAGTCTGTTCAAAAAGTTACTGCAGATTTTTAGAAAATCTTCAATTCACACATAGTAATTCATTTCTTATCAACCTCATGCAGAAACGTAATATATATATATATATATATAGAGGCAGTAATTTTAGCAGTTTTTACGAGAGTGGGCAGGAGATTTGTAGATTCTGTGATAATAAAAATGGTCATTCTAACACAATACATATCATGTTTGGGAATTGTGTTAGAATAACATTTTTGACTCTACTCTCACAGAATCTACAAATTTCCTGCCCACTATCAAAAAAACTGCTAAAATTAGTGTCTCTATTGACTCCAAAACACTACCTGTTATATACAGTAGCATTGTACGAGTATATTCAAGCAACTATCCCACCAAGAAAATTTCTCGCGAAACATCTTTGGATTTAGAAAAACTATTAAGAAATCCTGGTAAAAGAATAATAACGGGTAATGTATTGCTGTTAATAGTAATACTGATTAACTGATGGAAAGAGTATGTGGCGGTGGAAATTTTATTACAAACCTACTTCTGCCTTTTTAGAATTTTCACTTGATATTCTCTTGAAGTTTTAGGTAAATTTTAAAGCATATACATCAGTAATTTATTGCGTATCTAACAGATTTCAAGATTTTCCCTTTAGAACTCTTTCTTTTCACTTTCATCCGGGTCTGTTAGTAAGCTGGCAACATATTTTATCTTTTCGACGATACCAGAACTACTGACTCCATTGTGAAATAAAATAGATTCTGGAAACAGCAGTAGATGACACTGCAATCTTATGAACACATGATATTGCAAGCTGAAAATTATAATGAATAAAAGTTGGTGAGAGAACCGTTGAGCAGAGATAAGCTCCTAAATGCTTCAGATGTAATCAGGTGTCATCCGTATTCTTCCAAGGTAGGATTGCATTTTCCCAGGCTGTAAGTTATGTTATTTCTTAGCGTTCAGTACAGTATCAACACTTAGATATACTCGTAACTGTCCCTATTTGTAAAATACATATGTTGTTAAATCTTAAATTTAGACGAAGTTCAGGCATGCAATTCAATACGCGTTTACCAGATTTCAGTTTTCCATGGTTTCATTAAATTACGTTAGACGAATGCTGGGATGATTCTACAAAAGGCAACCGCAGAGTTCCTTCCCGTATCTTGCCTCTCATTCATTTTTTTTATCTGCTTAACGTCTCTCTAACAGCGAGATCTTTAGAGACAGGAAAGGATGCGGGGCAAGGAATGGGAAGGAATTCGGCCATGACCTTTTGAAGGAAGCATCCCGGCATTTGCCTGGAGTGACTTGGGAAATCATTGAAAACCCAAATCTGGATGCCCGGACGGGGATTCGAACCGCCGTCCTCCCGAATGCGAGGCCAGAATGCTAGCCGTTACACCACCACGCTCGGTCCCAATCTTCCGTTGAACCTGTGATCTAAAAGCTGACGAGCCAAAACATTACACTGAATTTAATTATTACGGAAATTATTGCTGTTAAGATCATCATCATCAGGCAGTTTTTCACATGGTTACTTTCCAAGCACTTCTGTCTTCTGCCTCATCTCTTTATGTCCATGTAGATACCATTTTCTCTGATATTACCTGTAATCTTGCACATCCTTCCTCCTCTCACTCTCTTCCTACAAATTAGTCCTTCCAAAGCGTCTTTTAGCAAGCAGCAAGTGTCGCATCTAGTTCTTCTTTCTTTCTTTTATGGCTTGGGTTAGTTCACTAACCCTATTCAACTTTATTTACTTTATCCATCCAGCTTATCCTTTTCATTATCCTCCACATCCACATCTCAAACGCTTCTAACCGTTTTTCATCGTCTCAGTGTCCACGTCTCTCTCTCATAAAGAGCCACAGTCCATACAAAAAATTGCTGTTAAGATAAATCGTGACCATCTGGTTTTTTAATTTTTGATTTTGGCTTCACGCCGTCTAGACGTTGAGGTCATTAGATACGGTAAATGACTGATGGCAAGGAATGGGAACCTATTTGGTCACGGCCTTTTGAAGAAACCACTCGAGAAACCATGAAAACCAAAGTATGGATGGCCGGACGGGGATTCGAACCGAAGTCCTCCGGAATGTGAGTCCAGGTCGTTACCGCTCACCCACCAGGCTCTGTTAAAAAAAATTTAAACTAAAACTTCTGCCAGTGAGTATACACGATACATTGATAACCATCATGATGCAATAATATGTAGGTATTTTAAAAGTCAATATTGAATATTACGATATGTAAGTGCTAAATGAGCAATAAATAAAATGACTACATTGTCATGACAGTTCGATTTCTCAATAAGTTCCATCAGAGCAGAGTACTGATTGTAAAAAAAGTAAACTGGTAGGAAATTCAGGTTCAATTTTTCATTGTTGCAACACAACAGCCTTTCAAGAAAGAAAGAAAATGTTGCTTTCAGAGCCAGGAATATTTTAATGTATTTAGGTGCTATTAAAGGTCTCAGGGAGAGTCAAATCCCGGAAATTAAAACGATTGAGATGTCTTGGAATAGAATTGTAATACAAGGGACGGAACGTTACGAAATACTTTCTCTGACAGGTGATTGATTACTTCAATCTCGCGTGTATTTTTCTCATTAATACTAACTTCAGCTAGAACATCTGCCAATTGTATTGCCATCGACACCATTATTTCTCCATGGACCCTATTCCTCTGCCACACAAAAATAATTTCTGTTGATCTCAATGATTTATAGTACATTGAGTAGTTATATAATGACACTTCATTCGTATCTTTGTATGTCAGAAGATAATTACAAACGGTTGAAAGGATATAGGTTTTTTATCATTATTATTTGGCAATTTCGTTGACGCTGTGCTCATTAGAGTCGGAAGAGCATTGGGTGGTAGGAAAGGGAATGATTAATACGATGTATCTCTGAATAAACTGTCGCGGGATTCATCTGAAGTGATTTTTTTAAGATCATAGAAATCCAAAATTCGGTTTGTACGCGGGAAATCTAACCCATGTCCTTCAGAATGCAAGAGCCGGACGTTTATTGGTCACCCAACAGGTTTCGAAACGATATTGTAATCAAAAGACGTCTAACACTTGGGAATCAGAAGTTTAACAAACAAATAATCCACACAATTAACAAAAATGGTAACAAATTATTTTCCTCTGTATGAAATTGTGTTACATACTATTCATTATAAAATGTATTTTTTTATGTTTTTAAATTTTAGCTCCCATGTCTCTGACATTAACGAATTTAAGAAACGTTTATAAATAAACCAGTCTACGATTGCTCTACTACAATGTAAAAACTTTAATTGTTTATAAATGTTTCAAATAGTTTATCGTCACAACACGATACTTCTATGACTCATCTCTATCGACCATGCTATCAACTTTTTTTTCTTTTGACTGGGACATTGATATGGTATAAGTCCAGCTTATATGGTTTAATAGTAGAATAATATGAATAATTCCAGTTACTGTGGTTAATAGTGTGTGGCAGTACTATGTCTCGTTACTTTGTAAATTGTTTACATTTATTTATGTATAATAAATATAAAGTGGTGATATAATATATGAAAAAAATGTTTTTTAAGACTCTCTGACAACAAGGAGAAAATGTGAGGGCTGGTTATGGAGATTACATAATAAGAAAAGAATGAAGAATGATTGAATGAATGAAATGGATTGAGGAGAGCTAGGATAGGAAGTTGTAAATGGCATTGGTATGGATATAGTGGAATATGAAAGGATTTTGAATTATGAAAAATATTTACGGCTGCGGCCAAAGGTAACATTATTGATATTGAAGTTGTGTTATGTTAATTATTCATAGTGTGAAATGTGATGAATAGAGCGGAAAAATATTTTAAGTGTTACAGAAATAATTCATAGTGCTGTTCATTTCATTTAAAGCAAAAATCACAAAAGAAATTCTGGTATAGTGTAAAGGTTTATTCCAAATGGTAAGAAGAATGATAATGAAATACAACTAGAATGGCGAGCGTTCAAATCCGTCTTAGCAAAAAGAGACGGTAAAAAGCGTATTTCCTCCCTGGTGGGAAGTCTTAAGGAGTACGACAAGGTTAATGATAATATCGAAAATTAGTTATAATTATCGTCAAATGATGAGAGATAGGATTTGAATATCGATTAATTAAAATAAGAACGGTAAAAAGGGTTACCGTATGTAGAAGGTTTCCATATGCCAGAAATACGCCAAAAGGGTATATTATAAGTGGAATCATATCAACTTGCCTAGTGAAAGCTACGAAGGTTGTTACCAATTCACTCCACAAGGCATTTTGAAATTTCGTGTAGTAATTAGACTACTGGCTATAAAAACTGCGAAACCAAGAATGAATGACATGAATGACTCCAGAATTGGAGGATGTGCAGAATAGTGAAATATTAATACGTTAGTACGTGCAAATAGGCCCAGCAGCGCACATTTTCGTGTGACCGGCCAGGTCAACGTTATGCCACTCTCAGTCGGAGCAGATCCGTCAAACAAGGTGGAAACGTGCACCGCACAAAGTGACCACAGCACGTGATGAGCACCATGCTTTCAGTCTCTGTCAGAACAGCTTCGTCCACAGTACTAGCTCGCAATTAGAGCACTGCGGCTCGATTTGTTGCACGAAAACCATTGATTGGCTTACATTGATCAGAAACCACAAACTCTTCATGCTGCAATGGTCAGGTGAACGTCATCACTAGCGTGCCGAGTAGCACAATATTGTGTTTTATGACGAGTCCGACTTCAACTTGTCCTACAGTGATGGACACGTACTTTCTAGATGCTATCGTAGTGAACGCAGCCGGGTACATTGCGGAATAGTGCACAAACGCCAAGTGAGATTGTTTTTGGGTGCCGTTGACTATAAAATGCGACCTCGCCTCCTACATTCTGAGGGCTACATCAGTGAGATTTACAAGCCCGAGGTACCGCCACTCCCGCTGGCAACTCCGCTTTTAGCAGAACAGCGCCCGGCTACATGTGGTGAGGAATGTGCAAGCCTTCCTCGTGGAACGACGGGCACCTGGCCAGTACGTTTGCCTAACATGTCGCCCATCAAACAAGTCTGGTATATGGTCGGTCGGCAACTTGTTCTCTCGTCCTTCTGCAACTACTATCGATGATTTGTGAACGCGCGTACAAACAATGTAGCAATATGTTCCCCAATAGCGCATCCAGGCTCTCATTGATTCCATGTCACCAAGCGTGGGGGTTCTGACTGCAGGTATTGGTGGTTTCACGACGTATTGAATTCTCAGTCACAGGAACGAAGTTCTCTAATTCTAATCATTTGTGTATTGTCATTTCCCTAAGGGAGCGTCCATAAACTGCGTAGCTCCATTTTGGCCTCCTGTGAACCCCCCACCCCCCTCACGTAGCACGACGTGGCTTTTACCTCTACTATGTCCTCTCCCGCGTGGCACGTAGTTTTATTCCCTATTGATTCCAGAATACATTTTGTACAGTTTTATGTTATCAGACTATCGTAAATTACATACGGATATAATTAATTGACAGAAATAAATATTAACTAGATGATGTGTGTTCTGTACTATATTTTAACTGTGACAAATAATATGAATGAAAAGCTACGTGGCTTGGCGTACCTCAGAATCTCTCCCCCCCCCCCTCCCCACACTTAGCACAGAGTAGTTTTCCTGCCAACCCTTCCCCCCCCTCTCCATAGACCAAGATATTTAGATTATGGACGCTGCATAATCTGTGGAATGAATTTCATTGTAATCATATGTATTCTTCATGGAGTTTCAATTTGCACCAACAGTAGTGTAATTCTATACGGATTAAAACTCAATTGAATTTGACGTTTATACTGTCTGTCTGAGGTTCTAGTTCAATACTACAGTTCGTGTCTTAGAATCTCATAAGCTATCACATACTAAAATAATTTTTAGGTGATTTGCTCAGGTGAAAAGCATCTCTGTGTTGGTTCATTCTCTTAGATGCCACAATGTGGTACTCAACTAATTCGTATCAAACGAACACCATTCGCGTTGCAAAATTCAGGACGTCAAGCAGTTTGTTTATTTTTATAGCTTAATAATTTAGCTTATACGCGCAATTATAAACTGTACCATAGTGGAAATATTTGTTTTACTGTGTTAAGCATCAAATTCTTTATTTTCTGAGTGAATTTACTGCGTTTACATTTCTTTATATTTCTTCCGACACTACCTTTGGTAATATAAGCTTTTCGCCACTTCCACGAAAAGAATCTTAACAGGCTTGTAGGAAAAAGTGTCAGAAATTATATTTTGTACGCTTATTCGCGACATGAACTCTGCAAAAGTTATGAACTTAACTGGCACAATGTTGTATGATAATAAGCATTCATAGTCACCCAACGCTGTGATGGAATATTCTCCAAATACATTAGTAGGTCAACAGATCAAATACAGCAATAAGCCCCAGGTATTGGGTTGATGAATCCGCTGGTAGAACATCAGGTTTAATCTTTGGAGGTTATAAAATACTTTAATTACTCTCATGGCACCTATTCTATTTGAATTTATAGTTAGTTACAGTCAGTGCGACATCTATTTCATTTCAACATTGATGACGTCATGGAACAGTTTCAAGGACATACTAGCCTTATAACCGTTTGCAATTTTCTTAAATTCCGGGTATATTGAAATTATCCCAAGACCTAATTTTGACGTTATTTTCGGTGTATGCGGGGTTATATGGAGCACGCACCACTTTATAAATATGAAGAACAGCTTGAAGTTTAAAAATATCAAAAAGAAGGAAAATGGTAGCACTCCAAATACGATCCTGCAGAAGGATGTTGAAAATTAAGTGGACATACAAACTACAAAATAGACGCGTTTTGAAAATGATGGGCAAAACAAAAAGATTATTGAAGAATCCCAGGAGAATAGAGACAAGATTGGGGGTCACAATTTAATACATGGAGTATTATATTAATTCCTTTTTTCATTCTTATAATCATTTATATAATCTTCACGACGAATCAACACATCATTTCTTTGCTGTCCAAGATTCTCAACAAAACCCTTTTTTTTGTAACTTGTGGCTTTACACTTTGTCAGCGGCTAAGGTCATTAGAGGCGGGATGTGACTGGGGACAAGGAACGGGAAGGAAGTATCCCGGCATTCGCCTGGAATGATTTGGGGAAACCATGGAAAACCCAAATTTGGATGCCCGGACGGGGATTCGAACCCGCGTCCTCCCGAATGTAAGGTCAGAACGTTAACGGTTCACCCACCATTCTCGATCTTAGCAAAACCATCTCATTAATATCTTATAACATCACTTTATATTCACTACACTCAATATAAATATTGTTCAGTCTTATTTCCTATCAATTTATAAATTAGCAGGACGTATGACTGTTACATAGGCAATTCACTTGGAGGAGAGTAATTAAATAAAATGGTATGTATCAAATATTTGGGATGTTGAATTGAAGTAAACCGAGGAAACAGGATGGAGATAAATGAAATAGAAAAATGTGCAGATGGATTTTTAAGAATATTAGAAGTCTGTTATGGAGTAGGGATGTTCCGCAAAAGAATAAAGAGGCAATCTATAATACGTGCCAATTTTAATTTATGGGTCGGAAACGTGGGTGATAAAGAGGAGGAACAAAGGGAAAGTACAATCTGTGGAATTGGAATTTCGGAGTTGTAGAGTAGAACTAACAAGAAGGGATAGAATAAAGAATGAGAAAATCAGGGAGATAATAAAGGTAGAACCGCTACAACAGAGAATTGAAAAATCTACAATAAGTTACAGTGATATGGGCATGTAAAGAGAATGGGAGAGGAGAAGTTACCAAGGAAGATGTTGGACATGGAGCTGAAATGAAAGAGGCCAAGAGGAATATCGAGGGACAGATGGGTTAAAGGTGTTAAGGAATGTGGGCAAGTAAGAGGAGGACATTAAGCGACAGTGGAAGAAGAGAGTTTGTGGTTAGACAGGAAGCGTTGGAGAGAATTTTGTTCCCAGCAGACCCGGCCAGCGGCTTGATGCTGCCGTAGATGATGATGATGATGATGACTCTTACAATGCACCAGATTTTTTTGGCTCTACGCATGGTCCACGTTGAGGTTACCAGAGGCGGGAAAGAACTAGGGACAAGGAACAGGAATATATATTGCCATCGTGTTCTGGGGGAACTATCCGTGCATTCACCTGGAGTGATTTGGGGAAACTATGGAAAATCTAAATCTCGGTAACAGGACACGAATTAGAAACCGCGTCCTCTCTGTTATCGCTCTGGACAGGTGTGGCAATATTGTGCCCCGGTATCTATGTCCAGCGTACAGTCTCCAGACAGTTCCAACGACAGCCGCGGAAAACACATCTCACTCGGACCCGGCGTAGTCAGCGGCGCCAGAAATGTATGTAAACGACCAGCGGTGCCATAGCACGCATTAACGGCTTTATGCGAACCGCTAAAAGGCGGCCACCGCTGACATAAACACGCCACGCAGCACGCCACCGCACGCGGCTGGATAAATGTTCAGCATCCGCGGCAATTTACCGCGTCCGCCAACGCCGCCACGTGAAAAAAAAAAAGGGTTGGGGGGGGGGGGAGGGGGTGCGTTAGTTCTGGCTGCGGCTAAGTGAGACAGCAAAAAGAGAGAGATAAAAACACTGCCGGGCGTAACGGAGCATTAAGCTGCACCCACCGTGACACGAGCGGACAGTGTGTGTTTGCGTGGAGGTGGCTCGGAGCTAATTTTTTGTTTTTATTTATAACGGGGAACGCGGCTGACAATGCGTCACAACGCCTGCAAGTGTGATCACTTTCAGGTTCCTTTGTCACGAAAATTACACTATTCCGCAACAAATGACGAGGTTAATAGTAAAGATGGATCTCTAGGTCACTGTTCGTCCAATATTACCACATGTTAAGCAAACGTCTCACTGATATATAAGGCTCCCTAAAAGGATCTGAATCAGTCAGAAGCAAGGTGAATCTGAGTCACCAAGGTTTGGCTAGTGATCCACCAGTCAAATACGCCCTTTTCACACCAGTTGAAAACGCACCACTCTGCCTTGATTCAATGTCGCACGTGATTCAGCCAGTCAGAATTTTGTTGCTTCTAGCTGTCATCAATCAACCACCATATACGAGGGATGTGGAATTTTGAATATCAAATTGAAAGAAAATAGTGCGTTTTAAGACGCTAGTGATAAAAATGATATGGAGATAATGAAAAATAACAAAATCTGGTATTTCATCAATCCACAACCTTTTTCTATTTACATCGTTGCGTTGCCTTCTACGAAACGCAGTAAGTCACAGGCGAGAAAGAACAAGGGGCAAAGAACGGGACGAAATTCGGCCATGGCATTTTGAAGGAAGCATCGGCATTCGCCTCGAGTAATTTGAGGAAACTTTGGAAAACCTAAACCTGGATGCCCGGGCGGGGATTCGAACCACGACCTCCCGAATGCGTGGCCAGAACGTTAACCACTCACCAACTACGCTCGGTAGCAACTAAGAGAACTAGTTATGAAAAAGGGGGTTTGATTCAGATTTACTTGGTTTGACTCTGCTGGTTTGAAGATTTTGAGATCATGAATAAGATTCACCTTGATTAAGAGTGGTTCATATTTGTTTATTGTGAAAGGATCCTAAATAAGCGCTGTTTTACTACTTGTCAATCCAGTCCAAAGACCTGAATTTGATCACGAAAACGCACTGTCCGGTAAGGTCGAATCTAATGAGCTGTTGATAACTGAATCAAATAAAGATGGAGTTCATGGATGTAGACCAAATGAAAACCACAGAGCAGCTGCTTTCGAAAGAGATGTTACCTCACATGGGACGGTATTATTTATAGGTTACTATGCTAGCTTCATGTGGTGAAGCTAGTCGTCTGTGTGTAGTAAGCTGGAATCGTTTCATGGTTCTGATTCCACACTGAACTGTAGGTCCATAAGGAAAGCGGCTGACCATCTAACTTCCAACACACTGACACAGTATCCTTCTTTAAGGAAGATTCAACCAACCTTTCGGCTGCCTACTTAGTTTTACATTGATGGTATCATAGTGAGTGCCCATGCAGTAATTTTTGGTGTTTCTGAAGGTGGCGTTTTAGATCCACATAAATGTATGGCTCATGCTAGGCGCTGTCGTCAACCCGAAGTTTTGTTGGACCCTCCCGAAGAAGGCTTACTAAGACTGGTATGATAGGTAGGACGGCCAGTTCCTTTTCATTTTACCTAACCTAACTCGATAATCTTTCCAGGTAAAGCGGACCTATAGTTTACGTGGAATCCGAACAACACAAGTGTTCTTGCGTATTTCACTTCATACCGCAAGCTGTGCCAGAGAAGAAGGTCAGATTAAGGACCTTTTAAAATTCCTACCGAGACAGATAATTGAATCGGGGACCTCTCGACATCAGTAAGATGCCTTAACCACTGTGCCACTACAGCTCAAACGTATGACCTATTCGGTACCAAAGCCACTTTGGTGTTTGTATATAGTGGTAAACGTTTACAAATTACCAAATGTACTGTCGTTAATCGGAATCATTTCTCCGCTCCCAAGATTATGTTGCTTCCGTTAGTATCAATTACTGTACGTCTTGTTACTGGAAAAGAGTTGCTGCAAGTGTTTGAAATACTGTAAGTAAACGGTAAATGCATTTAAGAAATATTTAACAATCATTTCAACAGTAGACAAAACTGAATACAACAAAAATAAGTTAAATGCGAGAAAAGCTACAACGGAAGTCCACAGCAAATGCTGGTTTACAAAGAGTCCTGAGAAAGATAAACCATGAAACTTATGAAATTTTAAAGAACTTGGGACAAGAAAAAAAAAAGAAAACATAAAAACCAATGTCATAATCCAAACTAACATTTTCAAAATGAATGGTCGAAAACTGAAAATAATTTAATCCATGTTCACTCAGCTAATTACAGGACGGAAATTAAAATAATAAATTTTAAAACAAAAATTGTTTGGATGAAACCCCACATAGGCTAAAGAAATTCTATTACGTGAATAACCCAAGTATTTACATCTGAAGAATAAATTATGGGAAGACCAACTCCACCTGTGAGAAAGTTATAATCACCTTCACTACTAAGAAGAGAAACCGTAAAATAAAAAGAACCTAGGATGGTTTCTTGAGGAGATTTTGCGTAGATGGTTATTTACTGTTAAATTATTAATTGAAAATGATCTGGAATTAAATACAGAAAGACACCTAACATTCATAGATTAGAAAAAGTAAATCGAAGTCTTAGAAATCGTAGTCCCTGATAGAAATAACTAATTAGTTAATATGAGAATACAAATGCGTAGAACTGCAAAATTATTATTATTATTATTTCTCCTTGATTCATTAAAAGTGTGTGGCGGAGGGTGCATTGCACCTCTCCAAAAGGGTGATAGTTTGGAAGGGATATACGGGATATGGCAGGAGGCGCCCATGTGCAATTGTGAGGAACCATCCCAGCATTCGCCTGGAGTGATCAGGAAAAACCATGGAAAAAAACAGATCAGGATGGCTGGAGTGCTTTATCGAAAGCTACTCCTGTCAGATTTTAAGTTTACTCGCCCAGTAAATCCTTTCTATTCCATTCCCTAACCTCTCGTGGGAAAAATGAGTACAGAAATGAATAGGTTCTGGCCCTGATTTCTCTTATCTTATTTTCGCGGTCATTACGAGATATGAATGTTGCTGGTAGCAATATTTACTGGCTGTCATTCCGAAATACGTCATTCGAGAATTTTTGAATTAGCTTCCGTCGAGAGCAACGCCTTCGGTGTTTCAGGTCTTCCCAACCTAACTCCTTCAATATCGCACTTACGCTTTCCCTCCAACTATATATACCTGTCACGAATCGGGTGGCCCTTCTTTGGACCTTCTCTAAAGCCTCCATTAACCCCTTTTGATGGGGACCCCATACAGAACAACAATATTCTAAGTGAGGACGTACTAGTGACTTGTATACAATCGATTTAACTTCCGGAGCGCATTGATTTAAATTACGACTTAGAAATCGGAGCATACGATTTGCTTTCCCCTTTACATTCTCGATATGCTCATTCCACGACAAATTATTACGAATTGTTACCCCTAGGTATTTAGCGGAATCTACCGTTCTAAGGACAATACCATTAATTGTATATTCATAGTTAAATGGTGTCACCTTTTTACTTACACGCATGACTTGGCACTTTTTAACGTTTAACTCCAATTGCCAATCTCGCAATTATTTTCATAATATCGTCTTCTAACAAAGCGCAGTCGTCTTGGGTTTTGATTTCACGATAAATAATAGCATCATCGGCAAATAATCTTTTCATCCCCGCTATTATGTCGCTTAAATCATTAATGTATCAACCTGGGATTGCTCATCTATAATTCGGCACAAGTCGTGAATTAGAAGTGCATGTTGTGTTTCGCAGCATCGGCATTTTCTGAATCCACGTTGATTTGGGTTTAAAAGCTCACCTTTATCCAAGAACCGCATGACATTTGAATAGATGATATGTTCTAAAACCCTGCAAAATATTGAAGTTAATGAGATCGGCCTACAATTCTGACGATCATTAACATTTCAATTTTTAAACTTCAAAAACAGTCTTGAAGCATGTCAACTGTAGTATCATACAAGGCTGCCATTTATCGCCATTTACGCTTTAATATTAATTAATCAAGCTCTCGAGCACTGGAGATTAACCATATATGGAAGCATAACGCTAGAGAGAAATAACTACCTTGATGCTTTATACCGATGTCCATGTATTAATAGCAAACACTGAGGATGAACAACAATTTTCAGTACATTATTTCAACATGACAGCCAAAAATTTTAATACAAAAATTTAAAGTAATAAATAAAAAACATGGCATATCAAAGGAAGGACCAATTATGAATAAAAATAATCTTGAGTAATGAAATTTTAGGACAGATAACGCATTTAAAAATTTAGATATACTACCTAAGCAATATAAAGAAAGAAATGTTAAATTACAATAGCTAACAATGAAAAGTCAACAAAATCTTTAACCAGGCTAAAATTCAATTTCTGAAATGAGGCGTATAAAATTATGGTAAAACCAATTTTATTTAAAGTTCTGAAATCAGGTCAATAAAAGCACATTACTATTCAGGTAGGTGGCAATGTTCATGGAAAGCACTGCATGACGTACTATAAGTATATATATATATAGGTCATTTCTAAATTAAAAATAACACCTTTAGTTGAACTGATTCAGCAGTAATGTGGTTTCAACAAGTGGAAAAGGAATGACTGGCAGACCAAAAGATAAAGGGATTCTTACTTCCTAGTACTGGAAAGAAAGATGATGTTGATGACTGAAAAGCATGACTACAAGTGACAAAAATATTAGAGTATTGTAATAATTTACTGATGAATAGTACTAATTTACTCCTGATCCTCTGCATTTACAAGAATGGTGCGTATAAATTCTTCATAAAACTTGTATGTGATTATATTAGTTAATGCGCCGACCTAACAGCGAGCTTAGATTGTAACATTAAATGGGCGCTACTTGAAATTATTAACCCTCTGTTAATACTTCGACTGCGCGAAACAGCTCACGTTTCGTTGAAAGAGAATCACTTAATTTTCCTGGGTTTTAGAACACAGCGCATCTCAGAATCCAAGAGTAAAGTGAGGTAAGTTTCAACTTCACGAGATGTCGGTAAGCGGGGAAGAAAATAAACCAGTGTCTGAACATGAATCTGTTTGTTTCATTGAATGTGATTCCCTAAAAAGTTATTGACCTGATTTTAATGTGGTTTCGGAAAAAAAAATTTGTAAGAAGTTAAAGAATTAGTGCCAGGAAATTAGGTTTCATTTTTCTTTGAACGAGATTCAGGTAGCAATGGAAGGATTTAACAGGAAGAGGTGACTATTAACTGTAAAAACAGACAAAATGCTCTAGTAAAGACCTGGCAAAAGTTTTGTATGGAGTGTGGTTCTTTACGGGGCAAAGACGTAGACACTGAGCCGAGAAGATGAAAAACGGTTAGAAGCTTTTGATATATGGATGTGGAGGGGAATGGAGAGGATAAGCTGGTTGGATAAAGTAAGGAATATTGGAATGCTGGATAGAGTTGGTGAAAGGAGGAAACTACTCCAAGAAGAATTGTATGGGACACTTGCTGAGAGGGGAGTGCTTGCTAAAAGACGCCTTGGAAGGACTAGTTTGTGGGAGGAGAGTGGGAGGAAGAAGGAAGTGCAAAATTACAGATAACATCAGAGAAAACGGCAAGTACATGGACATGTAAAGAAGGGCAGAAGGCAGAAGAGCATGGAGAGCAACCATCTGAAAACCTACCTTAGAGCAGAATACTGACGATGATGATGAAGAAGAAGATGATGAGATTCACGAAAAAACTATTGGTCACATTTTTAGAGGTTTCGATCAATGAACAGCATATCGACACACAAATAAAGAGAATATGTTTGATTTTAACGTGACGTCTATGACATGAGAAATTAAGATGTCCGTAATATAGTATCCATCTTCCGATGAACACGATTCATGCCAGTTATCTGGGATTCACTTTCGGTGAACTTTTCTCGAATTCTTTAATACAGACTCCCTCAAATGATACATCTGAATTCGATATAAAAACAGCTTTTTTAACTTCCAATTAAATAAAAACTAAAACTGCAATTTAACTTATTCATACACGATCAAAGAAAAACACGTTATTCTTAACCTAATTTATTTTATCTTCACCAATAGACTCTTCCATAATATTTGATGAATAGCCGACACAAAACAATCTTCAGCAGATTGTACTTCATAAAAAAATATAATCGTTCGTTTCTTACAGTCAATTTAACTTTTCTTTGTTCAATATCTATCACTTGGAGTTCAAATATCGTGGGAAAAAATCTTGCTAAATCAGATCTTAGCAACTCCGTTTTTCAAGTAACGGCGATCTTAGAAGCCTTACGGAATGCCAGCCACTCCGAACGTAAACCAGTTATTATCCTCTCCGACTCAATGCCAACAATGCAGCTCCTAAAGCACCACACAACCACCGCGCATCCAAATCCTGTGGCCCTCGACATTATAAACTGAATATCCATATTAGAGAAATGGGCCAGCCAGTCACTATGGCGTGGATCAAAGCACATTGTGGGGTAGTGGGAAATGAAACAGCAGATGCGCTTGCCAAGGAAGGAGCCTATAATGGCGAAGTGAAACACCTCGAAGTACCCTACTCCGACTACTTTAATTACTTCAAAAACAAACTGACGACTTCTTGGGAGGCAGACTGAAAGACAGAAGCCCAGACAAAAGGAAGATTCTACAAATCTGTACAGCAACATATCCCTACCAAACAGTGGTTCGACAAAAGCACATGCCCCAAAAAATTAGTAACAACGATAATTCGCCTTAGAACAAATCATGGGCGCTGGCGACAACACCTCCATCGCCTGAACTTAGTCGATAATCCAACTTGCGACTGTGACAGCAAACAAGAAGAAACACCAGACCACATATTTTTTGGCTGCTGCAAATACACTGCGGCTAGCGACACCCTCGTAAGTGCCTTGGTAAGGGAGGGACAGCAACTGCCTACATCTATACCAACTCTTCTAGCTTCAAATAACTTAAGTGTATACCGGCTTCTGTACAACTTGGTTGTTAGAAACAATATAACGATCTAACGAAAATTCAGACTATGGTGAAATAGACAGAAATACCCATATTCCATTAAAACTTGAAGTTCAAGATAATTTGTCTCTATATATGTTGTATGGCTACTTAACTATGTATATAGGTAAATATGAAAATAATCAAATATGTAAATAGCTAAAACTATAAATGTATGACACATGGCTGTATGGCTACATATATAGTTAAATATGCACATAGTTATATTTTTAAACAGTTTATTATGTAAATAGCTAAACATGTAAACAAAAATGTATGTGGAATGGCTGCATGGCTACTTGCCAAATGCCAAAAAAAAATTTAAAAAAAAGCTTCGGCCCCTCTCGCCAGAGATCATATTTTCACTCCTTGCTCTAAAAACAAATACCGCTACACACAGATCTTCCTTCCCTCGGCAAAGATATTACTTTTCATTCGTTACAACATATTTTCATAACAATTAATATTATTAACCAAGTAATCTTTCTTTCCTTTGTATTAAATACTAAAACAAGTAAAAATAATCGCAAAAGAAGGTAGGGGAGGAATTAGCACTTAAATTATATAAGATAATTAACAAAGGTGTAATTGGATTACAATGAATTGCCACCGGAATGTGTGCTCCACCGCAATTAAATTAATAAAAATAACAATAATAATTTCATACAATTTGATCCCATCCCTTACATAATGCTACTGTTCGATTTTTGATAGAATTTCAATCATTGTATACAGTCTATGGTTTTATAAGTCAGGTATGTTTCATTTTGGTGCGACGTAGTTGAGATGAGAAATCAGGGAGAAAGTGTTTGGAAATTGCTACATCGCATTCGAAATTATGCCGAGAAACGTATCCGTGGCATCAAATTTCTCGAAATTAAAATGAAATCACTAGCGGTTGACTCTGGGACGCACCATGGTTTGGATTCCACGTTAAACTGTAAGTTGTAAGCTAATAACAATATTTTGTCTCTATAATTTTCACGCGTATTTATTAATATCTTGCACTTCCAATATATATTTATATAGAGATTTATTTGTTATTTACGGCCACCAGGTGGTAAACTCCGTTTGTGAGGAGGATAGAATGACGTATAAGGATTATAATCACCGCCCAAAGTACATCCACAGTTAAGGTAGAACACGATTTATTTTTCCACTTACAATAAAACATTCCCTCACAGAAGTCAGCAACCAAAATTATTCTGTAACAGACTTCTTCGCCTATACTTTGCAATGTCCGTCGAAGAGAAAAACTCACTCATTACTCCAACTGAGGCCATAATTTGCACGATTGCAACAACGAACCATCACCGTTCAACTGTCATTTCACGACTTCATAGAGCTATCTATAGTTATCTTTGAACGTACATACAAACATTGGTAACCCTCAATTTGCAGTACCATTGATGCTGTAATGTTTACAAGGTCCCTGTTATCACGGAGAATTATCCGGTTAGTTGAGACAGGAGGATTGAGAAGCCGGCAAGAAACTCTGCAAAGGGTCGATAAGACCACACAAAAATACTATAATTTACTAATAATTATACTAAAAAGTTATTAGTTGCTTGCCATACGACAAATAAATAAATAAAAATACTAAAAAGTAACCAGCCCACGGACACGGAAATAAATACTGAATAATCTGATTTACCAGTGTTTTTTACTGACACTATACTGTTGTGTCTGCAAATCATCTGTTGCATAGCTGATTTGAGAAATTCTTGAATATGTGTTCATTACAAATAAAGAAGCAATATCCTCCTTGCCAGTAGCTTTGGTAGAAGAAATGACTTAATTTGATCTAATCTCGAATTTTGAAGAACAGGGGTTTGAATTACCGTCCTGCTATTCAAGTTAGGCTTTTCCATGTTTTCCTCAAATCACTTCAGGTGAATGCCATGATGGTTCCTTCAAAAGGCCATGGCCGAATTCCTCCAAGATCCTTCTCCCTAGTCATTTCCCGCCTCCAATAACCGCAACGTCAACGAGACAAAGCAATAACAAAAACCTAAAACTATTTCATAACCCGTTAAAAAAAACAACAACAAGTAAACAAGGTTAGGGGCCAGAGCTCTGGTGCGCAAATAGGATGCTAGAACCTGTACATTTATAACACACTCAGCAGATTTAATTCTCCAGAATTCTTGTTAACACTGTGTAGTAGATTATAGGATAACAAGTACAAAAAACGGACAAAAAAAGAATGATGCAAGAGATGAATTTTTTAAGACTGCGGTTGGAGCCAAAAAAAAAAGGTGAATAAGTGGATAATAAATTACGTGAAACGTAATTGTATTGAGGAATAAAATGAGTGTAATCTAATTGTGTAAGGAGTTGTTTAATGAATGTGAAGTTTAGTGAAAAGTCGAAGTGATTAATGTTGGTGAGCATATGGATGAAACTCTCTAAGTAGGAGAGAGAAAGGTAATGTGGAGTATGATCATTTCATTTCAGGTAAAGGGGAGTACGGTTGGTGGAAAATAAGACTGAATAGTCCACATCAGGAGCTGGATAATGAATAAGAAAGGGTGCAGAATATTGTCTTTGGTAACAGGATATAGAAAAAGCGATAAGAGGCAATGTGAAATTATTGTACTGTACTTGTAGCGAAAAATGGTCAAAAGTATTACTGTAGACCGTGAGAATGTACAGTATATTAAGTAAGTAAAAAGTAGATAGTGCTCGAGAGGCTTTTTAAAAGAAATTAAAGGGGAGTAGGGACATTACAACTGATACGTAGTAATAGAGAATGGATTTCCCTCACCAATATCTAGGACCAAAGCAGACAAATAATCATGGAAATTAATGACAAATGTTTCAAAATTCAGTGTAGACTGTTATTCTTGCAAACGCATTTTAAAGCGGCTTTATCTCTGAAAACAGCATTCGATAAAAAATTGTTTTGGTTTTTCAACTCTAGGAAAATTGTCGGGATGACCACAAGCGGCCATAAATTTGTAATAGGACCATAAAATCTTTACCTGAGTCTAAAAGGAAATACAAAGCAAGAATACAAGAGACCGTAGTTTATCACGACGTTGAGAATTAATATAACGTTTTCCGGTGACTATGATTGAACTGGGTGTCTACATACAATATTTCGGTGATCAAAATCTCTGTAACCATCTTTTGGTGATGAAGAATCATATACATAGATGAGTAAGTATTACAACGAATATTTTGAAACATAATTTTTTAAAAATATCAACTGATATTTTGTACTTCTATAAAATCTGGTCCTAACTTTATATTTAATCTCTTCCTTGAGATATTACTATAACCTGATTTACCCCCTTATATTACACGCGAAAGACGAAATCATTTTTTTTCTTTTTTATTATAACCTGATTTACCCCCTCATATTATACGCGTAAGACGAACTAACTAATCTTTTTTTTCTTTTTTTTCCCCACGAAAAACCTTGGGGGCAAGTTGCTGTAAGGTCTCAGGAATCCTTTTCGGCTAACTTAACGTAAGGACACAAGAAACAGTAAGGCTTAAAGCCATGGCTTTCTAAAGGAATCATCCCAGAAATCGTCTGGAGGGATTTCGGGGAACCTTGAAAAACCGAAATCAGATAGTCGGACGGAATTTGATCTCACGCCCTCCCAAACGCCAGGTAAGAGCGAAATCGCTCGTTCACCAGGCTCTGTGAAAGGACTTCTCAAAAAGGAGACGAATATAAACCCACGCTAAAAAAGAAAAAGCTGAGAGAGCCCAACTGAGCATTATTCTTTAATTGGTCATTCTTTTTAATTTGTTTATGGCTTTACCCCTCGTCAAAATCGAGGTAATTAGAGGTGGGAATGGACTGGGGGCAAGGAATGGGAAGGAGTTCGTCCCTGACCTTTGAATGAACCATCCCAGCATTCTCCTGTTGTGATTTGGGATAATCATGGAAGACCCATATCTGGATGACTGAACCTGGATTCGAAGCCGTGTCCTCCCACATGCGACGCCAGAGCGTTACCGCTTGCCCAACACGCTCGATATAGGTCTTACGACTTGTTTCATACAATTTTCCTCCTAATGATTTTGTTATTAGTAAAAATATAATGTTTGGATGTTAAAGGTGATATTGTAATTATTTAAGTGTAGTTCGATAAATGTTGAACTAGACTGTAAAAATACAAGGTATACGAATAACGAAGCCATTTACCAACCCACGTAAGATGTTCTCTCCATAATAAATTTGATTCAGTTAAGAGTTTATGCGTATAATACAAATGGATAAACTTACCGGTTACCAGGTTCTGTTACCTAAAGTTAATTCCAGATGGTTATTCAGTGTCGATGAATTATAAATTAAACTGAAAGGAGATGATGTATAAGTCTTTTGCACGATCTCTTATTAAGTTCTGTAGTATTCTTTTCAACAGGTGGGAAGGTTTTTATCTACACAAGCCTCAATAAAATGTCATTTGCTTTTTGCATACATCGCTATAGGAGAATATTACCGAGCGTGGTGGATGAATGGTTAACGTTCTGGCCTCGCATTCAGGAGGACGCGGGTTCGAATCCCCGTCCGGGCATCCAGTTTTGGGGTTTCCATTGTTTCCCCAAATCACTCCAGGCGAATGCCGGAATGTTTCCTTCAAAAAGACCATGGCCGAATTCCTTCCCGTTCCTTGTCCCCAGTCTCATGCCGCCTCTAATGATCTTAGCCGTCGACGAGGCGTAAAGCAAAGAGAGAAAAAAAAGAAGGAGAATATTATAGACACTAGTTGTAATTTTTACCTCGTGTACTAAGAAACATTCCAAAATAAATGCTCAGTTAAAATGCAATTTAAGTAAAGAAAATGGATCGTAGTGGCACTGTAGATAAGACCAGGAAAGTATAATTCAATAACGGTGCTAAAAGTAATTCAGTAGTGTTTGAACTGGAATGTATGAAAGATAGTAAAGTGTATAGAATCCTCTGCCATTCACAACTATTTTGCTGTGGCGTTAAGATATATTATAAAGGATGTAAAGATGACAACAGGACGCCAAATTGACCATCTATGAACTGCGTTAGCGGTTACGACAGACAGAAAAAGATGAATAGATTATGAAGTTCATTAAGGAAACTAACCCTGATAATACGACTTTGAGCTGATAATTTTCAACAAAACTTTAATGTAATGATCATGAAAACAAAAACCGATGATTTGATTTAAAAGAAATATTTCAAGAATAATTTTCCAACGAAGCAGCAAAGTCAGTTATCATAAATTTATAGACGAATTGTAGAAAAATTCTGAACACACAACGAGGACTATTATTTTGAAAGTAAAATAGATCCAAAAGTAAAGAAGATTGTAATAAAATGGCATTTTTTTTTCATAAATATTTTCTATTAGATTAAAAAGTTGGTACGGGATAGATAGCACAAATTTAGAAAAATGCTTGAAAGAAACATCTCACATTTATCTTTGAATGTAAAATGGTACTACTTTTATTGTTCCAGATGCCGTGAGCTAACGGAAAATGTAAAATCACGTCAACGTACAAGCCATAAGACCCACCATTAAGCTTCGAGCCTCTTTATACGTTACAGCCGTCACAAGCAAAGGTTTTCCATTTGGGAACACAAAAAGTCTTCATTAAAGACTTTATTTATGTGCAGCAACAATTATGAGATAATTACATTGCGCAACGAGTAATACTGACAATGCCGCCGGCGAAGCTAAAGGTACTCTACAAAAAAGAAGTCCAACCTCCGCCATGTTGCTCCCCATCCCCACTCCATTTCCTTCCACCTCCTTTCTACCACCACAGTGGAGGCCATTACCAAAGTGTGCGTGCCATTAAGACACCATTTGAAACGGAATACAAAGTCCACGTGCCGCCTGCCTGTGTTTTTGTTTGATTCTGGACTCAGAAATAAAAAATACACATTAAACAAACTGCTGAATCTTTGATACTGGTTCATTTTAAGATACAAATAATGAAGTTAGGATGGGTTAAAAGTTACACTGCATCCTAGAATACGTATGCATCACTTATTTGTATCAGACGCGACTTGATATGAACCTTAACAAATCACATTTGTGTTGTTGTAACACAATAGTTCTCAGCGCGATTGTAATGAAACATGACTGTTTGTAAACAATGACATCTTCCAAACCTCAAAAAACTTTGTTCAGTAAGTATCTAGGAACCAGAATAAAAAAGTCAATTTACTTGCCTTTTTCGGTAGATGATTACTTAGCATGAAATTGCTATCCTGAAATATATTTATAGCTTCAAAAAATTAAACAAGTCTGTGGAAATTTCTGAAGAAAAAATTAACATTATCGTATCATAGTAAAATTTATAGTAAAACAGTTATATTTGAAGTTTAAAAATAAAATATTTATATAAGCAACCTCATAAATAAAATATTTATATGTTTTAAAATATTTTATAAAAATAATTGAGTATAATCATACCACCGAGTCAAGTTTGCTCTTTGGCATCCTTGGTAGATCTTTCCTTTTATTGTGTCCCTGACAAAAAATTAACGAACTTCATATATCACAATATTCCACACACTATGCTGGCCGATCTGCAGGTCACAAACTTATCTCCTCAATTTCTAAGATTTTCGAAATTAATTACAATCTAATACATAATTTCCTAAGCTCACTCACTCACCCACCTCGATAGCTATTGAGTGAAGAACGGTGACGTAGCTCGCAAATTAACTGCGGCCAGATATATCATTAGACGAAAGTCGAGGTTATGTCCAAAATTTAATAGCGAAACAGCTGTTATAAAATTAATTGCCATAACAAATTCATTAAGTTTGATTTTAGTAGCATTTCATAATTAAAAAAAATATCGATAAACCTTAGTGTTGAAAAAACGTGGAACTTCTTTCTAGTTTCATGTCGCTAACGAAAGCAATATAACTAAAAAAAAAAAAAAAACTTAAATTACTCATGGTCTCTGCTGTAAACACGAATGCCAGTTGTCATTCCGGCATAGGCTAAATTTCAATTTAATTAAAACTTTCGCTAATGTTGCTGATTCTCCGTTGACCAAAGTATATATATTACAGTTTATTTGCTTTTTACGTAATTTACTGACCACTTTAGTTAATGGTCTTTATTCATGTTCGATGTACGTGAGTTATTAGGTTATTTAAAGTGGACATCGGACCACATGTGCTACGGAATCAAGTATTCCCGCGACTAATTTCTTCGAAGTTGCTCAACTATTTAATAATCTGGAATCTGTATTACGTTCTGTGACCAAAGATTACATTATGAATGTTTATTCAGGCTCAACAAAAAAACAAAGTGATGCTTTCGAGCAATTGCGCACTCCCTTTAAACACAAAACTGTCAAATCTGGAACTACAGATTAATCTTCATTAAAACAGAAAAATAGTAAAAAACAGTAACTACTGATGTTTCGGTAAAGTGCAGTAAAACACAATTAGACATACGAATTAGTTATTTGCCTTTTAAATTATACTTTCCTTAGAAACTTTTTTCATAACAACAAAAATTTCAGTAATTGTTGACGGGCCTTGCTGAAGTAACTGCAAGAAGTACGAAAACAGAGGGCAGAGATAAAAAAAACATTAAAATGGCAAGCAGAAATGCGATTCCATATTCTCCCTGTTAATCTGTTTTAATCATTGTGTATTCTGTTTGTCTCCCATTGTTTGGAAGTATAAAAAGCGAACTATTTAAGAACATAATTTTTTTTATCACAACTTATAGTGTGGTTATCGGTATCCATTTCTAGTAAGAAATGAAGGAGTTTTGGAAATTATGGGTGAGAAAAGAAGTTTATGGAAGAAGCTTACAGGAAGAAGAGACAGGCTGGTAGGTCATATTTTGAGACATGCTGGATTGGTTAATTTGTTAGTGGAGGGAACAGTCGAAGGTAAGAACTGTAGAGGTAGACAGAGATTAGAATATATGAAGCAGATAATTGAGGACGTGGGTTGTAAGGGGTATGTAGAAATGAAGAGGTTAGCACAGGATAGGAAAGGATGGAGGATTGCATCAAACCAGTCTAAAGACTGATGACAGCAAAAAAAAAAAAAAAAAAAAAAAAAAAAAAAAAAAAAAAAAAAAAAAAAAAAAAAAATCGGTATCCACTCTAAAAAAAATTCAATAGTTTCTCACGATTCCCGTGTAACGGGCTATACCATAATAAGAAGAATAAAAGATTACACTACTTGTGCTTGTTGTTGTTGTTGCTTTAGGGCTCGTCGACAGCGAGGTCATTAGCGACTACGTGTGCAGTGTAATGACTTCACTGCTGTGTGCTCCATGAATACGTGAACTTGTGTACGGAGGAAGTCTTTTAACAGCCCATCTATGAAGATCTGTACTGCTAACACAGACAGAAACATGGTATTTTCATTGAAAAATCTGATCGAGTACATTGTATTACTCTCCCCATCTTTAGATTCATTTAGATGCGCCTTCACTGTTTT
The DNA here is from genome assembly GCA_031002005.1 of Vandiemenella viatica. Classification (NCBI taxonomy): domain Eukaryota; kingdom Metazoa; phylum Arthropoda; class Insecta; order Orthoptera; family Morabidae; genus Vandiemenella; species Vandiemenella viatica. Next base: position 217,143,144 of record CM061919.1, read on the forward strand.
AATAAGCTATCACTCAACCCAAGCAGTATGGCTGACTGGGTAAAGGCGCAGCACACTTGATCAAGACAATAGAAGCGAATCAGATACGAGTCCTGGTAACCGCGTCCTGATCATTCTAATTACTGTTTTTAGCATTGTCTCTGGTTTTTAGGTGCTTTCCGCAATCATCTAGGTCAGTTTTTCTCGACCTTTCTTAACCCTCTGACCAGTAGATTGTTGAAAATAATATTGCGAACCACTGACTTTTTTGGGCCTATTTTCTTACCTATGTAATTATTATTAACACTGGTGTAACAGCCCTCATACCCAAATTTTAAATAAAATTGAATTTATGAATTATTTGTAACAAGCTATGGGTTGAGTAAATAAGTTTTTGTATGTCTGTCTTGCAATTTCTTGTAAATCGGTGTAATTGGACTTTGTTTTACAGAAAAAGTTATGTAAATACTATTTAATATATTCAAGGACAGAACTATGCAAGAAAAATTGGTTAAATGCTTGTAATTTCAAGTATTAAGGTGAACTACGATATTTAGAGGACAATTTACATCAGTTTAAACTAATCTATGTGTAAATATCTCTAATTTTCGTTTCTATGCATTTTGTAATGATTGTAATTGATTTTAATAGTTTAAGTATTGTTAGAGTTCGAGAAACATGGGCCGAAAGCCTTAGTAATATTCTGGAACTTTCTATCAAACTTATATAAGCTAGCGGCTGAGACGAGTTTTTAAAACAGTTGTACGTGAACAGTAGGAACAGTTTTTATGTATGCAAGGAGTCTTGTAGTTCAGTATGTGAGAGTGTATAGCAGTATTGTCTTTGAAATCAATATTGAGTGTAATCGCTGGAGCTTGCGTTTACATGTGCAACAGTATCTTTGGAGTCTGATGTCTTCTGAAAATAAAGTTAGATCTGTATCTTGGACTAATTATTTTATCATTAATAATAAAACCCGACATACCTACCATTGGGACATATTTTACTATACAATAATAACGTAATAAATCTAAAAGCATGTTTTGAATTCCTACGGAAACTCATTATGAAACTCGAAATGAAATATGAGAAGTTAAATATTGTCTATACACTTAATATTTAGTAAACAGTAATAATGTTACTGTAGCAGGATGTTACACTATATCACGGACCTATATGTCAAAATAAAATAAAATAGCCTAGACCTTTATGCTGGTCGTCCATTGCAAGCGTATTTGAGCGACTATCAACTCAAGCAACTATAGACGATTTTGAGATGGGCGATAGGGAGCGACTGAGGGCGTCCACTATAGTCGATTGAGTCGCGCTACTGTGATTGTTGCAGCAGTTCTCGACTGCGTCTCTCGCGGCTAACAAGTGTGTCGGTGATTTGGTGCGAATATTTTAAGGGTTTCAAAATTTTGTGAAACGGATGCAGAGACCACCTCTTTTTTTTCTTTCTTTTTTTGTAAAGTCCCTGCCTGAAGACGCATCGAAGAAATAGATCGTGTTGGATTAATTCAATGTTACAAAAAGGGAATTCACTAGGAAAATTCCACCTACAAGTTCTCGTCCGGCCATACGGATCACTCCAGGCGAATGCCGAGATGGGTTCTTCAAAGGCCACGGCCGCATTCCTTCCCGTTCCCTAACCCCATTCCCTTTCCACCTCTACGTGGTGAAAAGCTGAAAACAAATAATAAAAATTTCTTAAACTTTTTACTAACTAAACTAAAATAGAAACAAAACTGTTTACATTCCTTACCAAATACTCGACCAACAACGTGTTTTTTTTGTGGCACGTTTCAAATGTTTACAATTTTTTTTTGTTTACGTGGGCTGGAGGGAACAGTGTCGTAGGGTTCAAGTGGTTAGTACTCTATTGCTCAGGGCGTCAAAGATGGATTGAACTGGAGTGTTTCATTGAGCGGATCAGGGCGATGAATATGGAAAAGGTGCGTGTGGAGATGTTGGAGGCGAGTCCTCATCAGTGAAAAATTGCTGCAGTTTGTTCCAAACTGCCAGATCCCTATGAAGAGGAACATTCTTCAGAACTGGGAGTACACTGCAAAAACTGAATATTATTATCTCCCTAAGCGGCACTGTTAATAATTGTAATTTTTCTCTCTCGATTTCAAGAAACTGTTTGTCAGAAATGCTATGATCCATTTGTTTGCGCATACTTTGGGTAGATATGGTAGTGTGGAATCCAATATTGTTGGTGGTTGAACGGATGGGTTGGAGCGAGAAACCCCTTTGGAGATACGTTTCTTTTCAGTTCCCTCGGGTCAGTAATAAACCAAGTATTTCAATGATTAATATATTTAATTGAATTAATGATTAATTGCGATGGAGAGCATGCTCCAGTGACAATTTACCTAGTCATCTTAATTATCACTTTCTTAATATTTTTGATCATTTTATATCCTTTGAGTGTTTAAACTCTTCCCCCATCTATTTTTGTGATTTATGAATTTTAATTTTAAATTCCTTCGGTGTTTTTGATAAATTATTCATCAGTTGGTAATTTATTCCAGCTCCTGACGCTCGTATCCACAAAAGAAAAATTTTCCTACTCTCTTATGCGTGAAATCGAGTTCCAGCTGTACTCATGGTCATATTTTCCATTAAATGCAGTATTCCTAATTCTTCGGCCAGTATCCCTCCAAACCCAATAACCAACTTATTCCTTGTACAATCCCAGCACTCTCTTCACCCTCTTCCTGTCTTCCAATCCAGCTCCTTTATCAGATCAGTTACTGACTGGGTCTTGCGGTAATTTACACAAACAAATTTAACTGCTTTCCTTCGCACGCTCACAACTCCTGTATTTGATAACCAAAATTTGGATCCCAAACTACAGCACCAAATTCAAGCAACGGTCTGCTAATGTTTTGTAATCAAATGCGTATCTTCTCCCGTACATTCTCTCATCACCCTCTCCAGGAAATGAAGGATTTTGTAATCCTTTCCTACTACCTGCTCCGTGTTTTCTGTCCAGTTGAGTTTATTATCAAACTTTATGCCAAGTTATTTACACTTAAAGCTTTCAACAAACAATTTTGTCCCATCTTATAAAGAACCTTTAGCTATTTATCTGTGTACCTAATATGTTTGCAGTCTTCTACGCTATGATAGCATGCAATAAAAGTTAGTTAAACCACAAATATGCGAGTTCAGTTACATAATGACACAGCATTAGAATAGATTAAGATTGATGTAATCTTGGTTGTCCGGGTTGAACCACGTCAATTTGTCGACAAATTGAAGTGGTTCAACCCGGACAACCAAGATTACATCGACAACGACCGCACCGAGCGTGGTGGTGTAACGGATAGCGTTCTGGCCTCGCATTCGGGAGGACGGCGGTTCGAATCCCCGTCCGGGCATCCAGATTTGGGTTTTCCATGGTTTCCCAAATCACTCCAGGCAAATGCCGGGATGCTTCCTTAAAAAGGCCATGGCCGAATTCTTTCCCATTCCTTGCCCCCATCCATTCCCGTCTCTAAAGACCTCGCTGTTGAGAGACGTAAAGCAGTTTAAAAAAGACAACGACCGCGGAAGTCTGAGCACCCAGATTTAGATTGGTTTGCGATAGATGCGTACGGAATGATTACATCAAGTCGTGAACTCAGTAATCTTGTCGGAAATACTTTCTAAAGAATACAAATATTCTTTCAAGAAATACAAAATTTTATACATATTTTTAGCATGTGTAATTGATGTAATAATGCAGCTATTAGGTATACTTTATATATGTAATTTAAATGTAACAGAGTAATCGTAAATATCGCAATCTGAAAAAGTATCATTAAAGTGTACGTACACAGGGTATACATTTTAAAGTGCCTATGATAGTATACTTGTCAAGATTAGCTACCCATTTCATCAGCAACTTTTTTTCCACAGTTTTCTCTGAATATTACATGAGTAGCAACGCTTGTCTCTCAAATATCACAACGGCGTTTCCTCATCTACGGCACTGATTAATTTCTCACTACCCATATTGATGGGTAAAACGAACAAAAACGGCAATATACACGAAAAGTAAAGTGGAACGTAGAATACGAAACGGCTATTACAAGCGATTAATCCAATTCCAGTAGGACCAGTCGCTCGTCGCCTGCCGTCGGCTACAATCGGTCTCTCAAGATCGCTCGCAGTGGACGCTGTTCAGTAACGTTCCGTGTGTTGTAGTGATGGGCAAACCGATTCTTTTTGATGAATCGTTTGGAATCGATTCACTCCTCGCTGAGAATCGATTCTTTTAAACGACTCCCCCCCCCCCCCCCGAAAATGTATTCTATATTCGCCACTGGCTTGTTTACGAGATTTTCGATACAATAAAAGAAATATAGGCGGAAGAAATTTCGGAAGGCGAAAATACGGAATTTTTTTATTGTGATAACGATTTAGTCACTGAGATTAACTGTGGCAATGACATTGTCTCACGAACTCTTAGATACTGATGTTGAATATGGAGCTTATACACTCAGATGAGTGAAGCGAGTTATATAAAATCCTGGATACATACTCTTAAGATAATCAGAAATATACCCTAAAATTCAATGAAATAAAGCTACTGGTTTAAAAAATATTAAAATATGATCTGCAACTCGGTAAAAATCCTGCCCCCAGTGACAAATAAATACCACAAAGAATGGAGACTGATGTGCTCATTCTTGGCAGCGGATGCATTATTAATAAAGACTAGGCAAGATTATAAGTGTAAATGTAAATAATAAATACCTAAAACGTGAAACTGGACCGGTGACTTGAATATAGTGAAGCACAAAAAGCAGGCTCTCCACTAACTATTTGAGCGCCCTTGCGCAATACCGATTACGCCACCCCCTGTCTAACTACAACCAGTGGTGGATCTGGGAATTTTCCGAACCGGGTCAACAAAATGTGAGATTGCCACACTGTGAAATTTTCAAGGCTTCCAGCTAATTGTTGTCAAACCTCATTACTGATTCTAAGCCTTGTTGCAGATTGTAATTGTCGATTGAGATTGTTGATTTTGTAGGTGGCATGTTTGTTACACGTCTCGCTAGAGGGCGTCCATAAACCACGTAGATCGGTCTTGAGAGGTGGGTGGGGGGGGGGGGGGTTGGAAGGTGGGATTCCGAGCCAGGCCAAATAGCTTTTCATTCATATTATTTGTCACACTTAAAATGAGATACAGAACACTCAACACCATGTAAATATTTATTTCCGTCATGGAAAAAACTACGTGGGGAGAGGGGGGTTAGAGACATCAGCCACGTCGAGTTACTTGGGGGGAGGGAGGGTTCAAAAGAAGCCAAAATGGAGCTACATGGTTTATGGACGCCCCTTACATATGCTCCAATTTTACTCCATAAATTTGGCAAATTTTTTTAATTTGCCGGATGGTGCTTTTCTTAAGTTAAACAGCGTATCACTAGCATTTTACCCACAAACCAATAAATCAGTGTTTGTTTAAATGGCATAATTTAAATTTTGTATTTATTTTCTTGGTTTCAGTATTAGTATTTTGGGGGACGTCCAGAAATTACGTGAGGCTATTTTCCGGAAATCTAGACCCCCCCCCCCTCCCCGTTGGTGAGATTTCATGAGATTTTCACGGAACCCCCTCCCCCCAGTTGTTCGACCAGGAGAAGTTTCGAGACTTTTTTTAGCTGTCGTGCTCCCCGAAAGAATGATACCCCCTCAAAAGCCGGTTTTTTGCCTTGTAAACTGGTATTTTTTACGTTTTTTTTAGTTCTACACTCGTTCAAGTTCAAAATTTCACGTGAGATATCCGTCAACCCCCCCCCCTTTGGTGAGATTTCGTGAGATTTTCCGGACCCCTTCCCCCCCCCCCTAAAAAGTCTCACGTAATTTCTGGACGCTCCCCTATATTCATCGACGGCACTGTTACCCAACGTCTTTTCGTTTAACCTTTTTCCTCGTAGAAACCTCACCAGCTTGTAATGTCCAGCCTCTGCTGTCATTGATTTCCCGTCACCTCTCCATTTGTGAGACATTTCATCCAGCCGTTTTGGAAGACAGGGAAGGTTGGCAAATTCCTGCTGGCGTCGTGTTGTCGGCGAGGTTGCTTTGTTTGACGCAGGTAGACATGCCACTCCCGGAGGCCGGGGGTGAGAAGTGGTCAAACTGTCGCGGACACTTTGGGGCTGGACCCCGTACAGTCCGCATGTGTGTGTGTACGCGGATTTCAAAGAAACGTGGAGGTCGCGTTTTCGTCACGACAATATTTGTCGTGCTGGTTTCTTTAAGTGCTTCCACAAGTGAACCCACCTCAGTTGCCAGATGGAGTTAAAAGTGTTTCTTCATAGTGAAGGAAACATCAAGGTCGCCGACAGCCTCTTGCAGTTACGATAAGTAACAATTACATATTATAAACATTTTACCCAGTACGCCCAAACTGAAGGAGTTTCTTGCTCACCCTAGCCGGGAACAATTTGTTTATTGTCTGTCAGTTTCTGTTCTTTTTCTTTTGCTGGCTGAGTTTCAATTTTTTGTGTAATGTTAAACAAGCATGTATTTCTTTCTGTGTTTTATTCATAAATGTATTCTTTTTTTTAATTCCGCACTCGTGTTTTCCTTTTGTAATTAGAGGGTGTAATTAAAATTTAACCTGTTATTGCAATAAAAAAGGATTTAAAGATCATTTTTATTAATAAATAAAATCTTGCATCTCATGCACGTAAATGTTTTTCTCGGCATAACGAGCCCAGACATTTCAAGCTGGAACAGTAGCCTATATATGCCGCTTCAGCACCTGCTAATTTTTGTAATGGTCCAATTCATAAACTTCGTTCATTTCTATTGCAAAATGTTTGCATTATCCACAAAATTAAGAACTGAAGAACAACTAAAACACTGATGAAGTTCGTATGATAACCGGACGCGCTCCATCGCAATTAAATTCAGTACTCGATGCATTCGCAATTTTGAAAAACCCACGCAAAATGGAATAGCAGATGGCTCTGAAATCGGTATACTTTTCCCTGTCCTCAAATAATCGGGAAATACTTTATTTGTGGTAAAATATAAAAGTTATAGGACTTATAATTCATTGATAATTTATTTGTAAATCTAAATCTGTGTTGTGGTAGCATCTATAAACAGTCTGGAAGGAAACCAAAAACTTATAACTAGTTCCAAAAACACTAGAAAAATGTGTATTTAAGAAATAAATTCCTAAATTTAAAAAAAAACTTTTATTTCTGTAATTATATTTTTTAATTTTCCTTTCCAAAGATAAATATTCTTTATTTCCTTACAAATAAGTTGCCAAACCAAGAAACACGCCGTGGGAACTAAGATTGTGAATCGAAAGGAATCACGAGTTACGCAGATATCAAGAGTTAAAAAGAGCCGAATCCATGGAAGAGTCATTAAGAAAGAAGTGAGCCGAGGAGCGAGGTGAGCCGAGAGTCGTAAAACATTGTCGAGTTAACGACTCGGAGTCGACTCAGAACCTGGGACGAGTCGGTGAGCGATTGCGCAACAACGGCTCCGCTCCGGAGCTCCCTCTTAACAACTCTTGAGTTGAACGTGACTCTTCCAAGTGAGTCGATTCCGCAAACGATTCTTTTAGACGAGTCGACTCTTTGAATCGATTCACGATTCTTTTGCCCACCTCTAGTGTGTTGGGATACGTCGCACCAATACGCGCGACCTGTTAGTCGCTCAAATACACTTGCAGTGGACGAACGGCCTTAGGCTGGTCGTACACTGCAAGCGGTTTTGAACGACTAACAACTCAAGCAACTGTCGGCGACTTTGAGTCGGGCGACAGGGAGCGGCTGAGCTCGTCCACTATAACCGACTGTGAGTCAGGCGACTAGGATTGTTGGAGCAGTTGTGGCCGCGTCTCTCCCCATTAACAGCTGTGCCGGTGATTTCGTGCTAATATTTTAAGAGTTTAAGAATATTGTGAAATGGATACAGAGACCCTACTCCTTTTGGAAAGTCATTACCTGACGAGGCGTCGGATGCAAAAACGTAGAACTCGTTCGTGTTGGGTTAGTTCAATATTAGCGAAAAGAAATTCGCTAGGAGAATTCCACCATCTGCATGATGATTTGGAGAAGGATTCACAAAAATTCCATGATTATTACCGAATGAGCCGGAAGACATTTCATTACATTTTAAATGCCATACAGCCTTCAATTACCAAAGAGTCGAATTTCAGAGAGACCATAACACCTGCCGAACGACTAACTGTGACTAAGGTATGTGATAGTAAATACTAATTTCATAAAATATATTTTTTATTGAACCAAACGAGATAGGTATGCGGTTTGATAACAGAATTGATTACAGAACATTTACAAAATACAAGGTAAGATAAAATGACAAAGTAAGTTGCAAACAAAAAAAGTGAAAAATCAACGTGAACAATTTTTTAGATTTTCACGAAAAAAAAAAGAATCAAAACCATTTAAATTCCTTACTAAAAGTACTCCAGCAGCACCGTGTTTCTTTATGGCGCGTTTTGAAAAGTCGATAAAGAAATTTTGTGCACAACTTTCATAGGGACGGGATGAACAACATCATCTGAGCACAGGTGGTTTGTAATCTGTTGTGGAGGGTGTCAGAGATGGAATTGAAGTGTTAGATCGAGTAGACCAGGACGATGAATATGGAGACGTCGTGTTAGGAGATGTAGGAGGCGCGTCCTCATCAATAAACACTTGCTGCAGTTTGTTCCGCACTGCCAATTTCCTATGAAGACGAACGTTCTTTAGAAACGGAAGAAAGACTTTGCAGAAACTGAGCATCAATATCTCCCTTGGCAGCATTGCTTTCGGCAATTAACTGTAATTTTTCCTCTCTCGATTTCGAGAAAACTGTTCATCACAATTGCTACTGCTAGTCTTTTTGCGCTTATTCTGGGTAGTAATTGTAGTGGGGTGTCCAATTGTTGGTGGTTGAAGGGATGTGTTGGAATGTTTCTGATTGGTTGCAGTGGTGGTCGAAGTTCCTGGAGAAAGTGAATTAACGTCATGTCCGAAATTACCTTCTGTATCTTGCAAATGATCTTGGCCAGAAGCCCCTTTTGTGGAGATTTCACATTTCCTTTTAATTCTCTCGGTTCAATAGTATCAGATAAGAACATCATTTGATCAAGAACGGCCATGAGGAAAAAGACTCATCTGTTGCTTCATCTCCAGACATGAATTTTTTCCTATATTCTCGAACGAAATACATCACGAAGTCCTTCCATTTCTTTTTCACTTCAGTCACTAGAACAGAAAACAAGATAGTTTTTTTTTTTTTTTTTTTTTCCCAGTACATTCAAAGCTCCTCATTCGCGGGGGTACGTTCCGTAAATACGCTGCGAATACAGAAATCGTGAATAGGCAATGGGAATTTGTATAGGATCTTTAATATATTCCAAGAATACAGAGAATTTTGCATATTATGGGGTGATGTCACACTTTAAACTTATTAAACCAACCTTTATGATGCTTGAGACCGTCTATCTGAGTGTTCACTGTAAAGATGTTTAGCCTTGTCACCAAACAGAAAACTGTCTTCCGATATCATCGTTGATCAATGTGGTTAATGCAACTTTCATTTTTTTAATATGACGAACAGTTTTGGCTAACAGTGAGGTTGAAGCCATGGAATTCCTTACTTTGTTTCCTGATTTGTTGATTGATCGTACAGTTGATTAATTGACATTAAAAGAAAAAACTAGCCAACATGCAAATTTCCATTTTTACGTTTAGTGGCAAAGCGACTTTTTTATGAGCAGTAATTAACGTTTTTAAAATTTTAGTCGACATAATAAATCGCGAACAGAATAAGGAGTTGTAAGAGAATACGTGCAACGCTCTCAAAAATAATGTATTGTGACGAATAATTAAATTGCAGTAATAAGACATAACATCTTCGCAAGAGGTGAGCCGGGATTTATCAAAACAATAGCGGCAAGTGTAGCTATGCGGCTTTCGTCAAAGAACAGATGTTCTAACGTATTGTTGCGTTTTGATAGATTGTAAATAAACAGGTATTCAATTTTAAAATTACAATAAAGTTTGTTTTTGGTCCGGGATTAATGAAATTTTCAGCTGTGAACCAGAAAGTTTTGACAATTATTTTATCCGTGAACACTGAAAACGCGAATAGCGAAATTGTGAAGAGGGAGCTTTCACTTTATACTAATAGACAAAAAATCTTGTGTATTACAATATTGTTATACTTGTAGGTCTATCTATTACTATAAATTTTTTAAACGAGTTTTGGTATCTAGCATCTAGTTACTTTATTACCGAATGTACCTCTCTCAGCGAAGTAAACTACTTAGTTACGTGTGTTGTTACAGATACTTGGCGACAGGGTCTTCGTTCAAGACGTTAGGATATTCGTTTAGAATCTCCGACGTGACGGTGGGAAAAGTTGTACATGAAACATGCAAGGCAATTTGGGACCAGTTACATGCAGTACATATGGCATTCCCCACAGATATGGAGTCAATAGTACAACAGTTTTGGAGCAAATGGAAATTTCCAAATTGCGTTGGCTGTATCGACGGGAAACACGTGCGTATACGAAATCCGCGCCATGCAGGCAGCATGTACAGAAATTACAAACAGTACTTCTCAATTGTGTTACAAGGTGTTGCCGGCCCCAATTACAAGTTTATTGCAATTGATGTGGGAGCATACGGTAAGGAGAGTGATGGTGGTATATTTTCTCATTCACAGCTGTACAAACGGCTTGAAAGAGGCTCTCTTGGGGTTCATCGACTTGCTGCACTGCCTGGGACCAATATTAAAGTGCCACATGTTATTTTGGGAGATGAAGCTATCCTCTGAAAACTTATTTAATGAGACCTTATCCAGCATCACAAGCTGGGCCTTCAGAAACAATTTTCAATAAGCGTCTGTCAAAAGCTCGGCAAGTTATTGAATGTGCATTTGGTATCATGAGCAGCAAATGGCGAGTACTTCAAAAGGGTATTGAGGTGGAACCAGATTCCCCGATATGATTGTTCAGTGCATATGCTTGCTACATAACATTGTAATCGACATAGAAGGCGAACAGCAATTACTAACATCATATCAAGCATCACAGACAGAAAACCCTGAAACACCAACCAGATTTTCTTCACGAGGCCAAAATAGGGGACTCAGTGCCAGTTATGTGATCAGAGACAAATTTCTTGCATATTTTTGTGAACACGAACCGAGTACTAGAATGATTAATACATTTTTTAAATAATACAAACATTCTTTTTAAAAAAATACAAATTTTGTATATGTTTTGTTAGTAGGTATACTTTGTGTAATAATGTTGCTATTAGGCATAATTTATGTATGTAATTCAGTTGTGAAAATATATGCAGACTAATCGAAAAAAAACACAATTTCAAAAAAAGGTGTAAATTATAAATTAGCTAAGTTAATATATTTGTCAAGGTTACCTACCGTCTTTAACACCCATTTCTTCAGCAACTTTTTCCCACAGTTTCCGCTGTATATCACGTGAGTGGTACCGCTTGTCTCTCATATCCCACAATGGTGTTTTTTCTTGCACGGCACTAATTAATTACTCATTATCCATACTGATTGGTACAACGAAAAAAGACGGCGGTATACACGAAAAGGAAAATGGTGCACACACCCCGCGCGACAACAAGCGATTAATCCAACTTCGGTAGGATAAATCGCTCGTAGCCTGTGGTCGGCTACAATCGGTTTCTCCAGATCGCTTGCAGTGGACGCCGCTTCCCTTTGTTGGGATCAGTGGCACCAGTACGCGCGACTACGCGAGACCTGCTAGTCGCTCAAATACGCTTGCAGTGTACGACGGCCTTAATGTTGTTTAGTTCGCCACTCAGATTACTGACCATACCATTTAACACGGTCTCTTACTCCTACTACAAGACCATCAGAGAACGGTCATTACCTTAATCATTAGACGAACAGTGCTTTTTTTTATGCTAACTAAAGACTAATAGACAATTGTAATAATATACTTTTTGCATGGTCATTGAAATACTTTTGGCTTTTAAAAATGTTGGTCATATTTTTTAAACTGGCTTATGGCCTTATACAGTACGAAACCGGCGTTTATTTTTTAATAATCCATATGGGGACCGCTAGTCGCCCGCGATCACAGGTTGAGAAACACTTATTCACAAACAAACGAAAACACACTTTTCAATTCCTTCCCCTTCTCATGATTCACACTGGCTACCTGTGTAGAACAGGTGGCTGGTGGCACGTGGTATTGAGCTGGCCCGTTCAAAGTTAGGAGTAGATCTTTGCAAAGGGTTTTCAAAAGGACATAGAAACGTCCCAGAAGGGCGACATTCCACCGCGCCTGAAACCAGGAATTTTTGTCAAATATTTTATTGATTATGAAATTTTTTTGCGACTCTGTCTTTAAAACTGTTTCATTCCCAGCACATAAAATGGAGAAGTAGTCGATTTAAAAATAATAAGGAGACAAATTTTCTTTCATTTGTTTAATGTAACTATTGTTTTATTTTTAGTGATTTTTGGAAAAAACAAATATTTTCATACGTGAGTGGTGAAAAATACGAGAGGCAAACGTATCTCGGTCAGTTCAACGAACCTAGTGTTGATTAGAATGGTAGACAATATGCATTGTGGATGTACTGGCAGGTAGGAACAGCTGATGTTGTCGCCTCTGGCGAGATGAATAGAGACTAGTGAAAGCGGACTAGGGGCCCTCACAATAGCAGGGAGGTTAGTTACCCCCAGAGCGGGGTATCGAGCTGCTAGATGAGTTGTTTTGTCTCTCGGCAGTACAGATTCCTCTACTTCAGTCTCCTCACGAAATCGCATAGAAATCTTTCTCATATTGCCTTCAAGAACAGAAGTATGAGTTGCTTGTCGATCTCCAACAATTTCAACCCTATTCATAATTCACAGAAACGTTCAGGAATTTTAGGAATTTTTCAGGAATATGATTTTCCAATGATCTGGTTCTATTAGCAGAAAGTGAACGAACTATAAAAAAAATTCTAAAAGATTTAAATAAAGCTTGTAAGGAGTATGGAACGAGAATCAATACAGTAAAAAAAGGGTATGGTGATTGGTAATATTAAGCTCGGACTAGTTAATATCAGCCAAGTAATAGCCTTCAAATATCTTGGAAGTACAATCACAGAGCAATCGAAATGCCAACAATAGGTAAAATCTGTAGCGAAGGAAGTCTGCTTCAAACTGAAACCCACAAAATCAATCCCCATCCGCTCAGGCCAGGTGACGATTTTTTTTAACTGCTTAACGTCTCTCTAACAGCGAGGTCTTTAGAGACGGGAAAGGATGGGGGGCAAGGAATGGGAAGGAATTCGGCCATGGCCTTTTGAAGGAAGCATCCCGCGCATTTGCCTGGAGTGATTTGGGAAACCATGGAAAACCCAAATCTGGATGCCCGGACGGGGATTCGAACCGCCAGGTGACGATATACAATTCGGCAAGGGGGAACATCTTACAATGTTTCAGCAGGTGTAACTGTCACCCTATCTGCCACTCTCATGTAAGGGAAGGTCGGGTATAGCCCCTCACGGGGAGTAACGCCGGACATTTAAAGTTCTAACAAACCAACCACGCTGCGTCGGTAAAACCTTATTGTAAATATGCACCCTGTAGTGTAAAAAAAAAAACGCAACTGAGCTGCGAGTTGGTCGCCCAACGAGTTACATGCTAGTGTGTGTTTTGTTCCCGGCAGACGTTTTTTGTCGCTCCCTTCAAAATTCGTTGGAGATTATTGAATATGATGAATCAAATAAACGCATAGTAACGCGGGCTCGAAAAATCCAAAAGGGCGAGATTTTAAAATTTTCACCATATAAAAAATATGGAGAGAACGGGCAAATAAGTAAAGGCAGTAAAATAGGCGAAGCGAAAAATTATAAGGGTAAAGGCGATATAAGGAATACAAAGAACAGTATTTAAAATCTTTGCGAAGGGAATCAACTAAAATAGACTGAATGTATCGTGAGCGGAGAAAGTTTTGAAGAAAAACGGGATTCAGGGCTATGAAGACAGTCTTTATGTAGATTCTTCAGCCATCCATTATTATTGAATTTTTGTAATGCCAAAAAAAAAAAAAAAAAAAAAAAAAAAAAAAAAAAAAAAAAACGAACGATTAGGCCACCATGTATTACTGTGTCCGGGACTACCTAATAATTTTTGTGTTGCCAAAATATTAAGGTGAATGTGTTTAAATTAAATTCGTTGAAAAAATAAAGTTATGATTACTAACTTCTGACTAATATGACTGCAGAAGTACCCAGTTTGATTTTAAGATTAAAATAAAGACAGAAAATGTATTTATTTTATTTTTATTTGTAATTAATTTTAAGTTTCCGGGACTGCCCGAACTTCCAATATTACTAGAATTTTTCTATGAGCTATTCGCAAATACTTTGTGTATTTACAACACAAAAGTCTTGTAGTAATTGCAGGCAGTATTTTATCTTTTATTATTTTATTACTGTGTCAGCACAGTATACTAATTTCTTTTAGTATTATTTCAAACATTTATGGCCTGCTTTACTGTATTAATGTATGTCTCGTAAAATGCGCTAATGTCAAATAGGTAAAGCCTTAGCATTCAAGAGAGAATCAAGAAGCACCGAAGAATGAAATTCCTTGCGAAACCGTTGCTAGTCTAAGGAGCTTCCAACATCGCTATAAATAACTTATTGCGCGCATTCGTCTAATGTCGCAATTCCATTAGACGAGCTCCAGGCAGCAAGTAGAGCATAAAAGGAAAACAGATTCCCCTTAGGCAGGAGACAGTGTAGCGCTTGCAGGTGCGTAGTCGCTCTTTGAGCAGCAGGCACCGATTAGCTCTTTAGACACAGATGGACCAGAAATTCGTTCAGCAATCCCCGCTCGGTGAGGTCCCTTTTAACTGTCTGCCGCTACAGTGTGGCGAGGGAGACACGTTCGCCTGGCTCGCCCCCGCGTTTATCAATATTTGTCACGCTGTCTGTGCGCGGCCGTGTACTGCATTGCCTTTGACGGTGGCCCGTTGTGACGTCAGCGACGGGCTTACCACTCAGACACGTTGTCCCGCAACAGACACTATTTAAAAACTAAAATAAAACTTCTCACATCTCTTTCAAGCTACAGAGCTACGCAATAAGAAACCTTTGCATAAATTCTAATTAGAACATACAGCGGCCTGATGGCTGAGTGGTTAGGGGGCATCCATAAATTACGCGAGGTGTTTTTCGGGATTTCCTGACCCCTCCCCCCCTGGTGAGACTGTTTGAGATCTGGTCCCCCCCCCTTTTCTGGTGAGATCTGGTCCGTGAGACCCCCCCCCCCTTAGAAATCGCCCTCGCAACTTTTTGAGACTTTTTTTATAGGTGTCAACAAAGGCGGTTAAACCCCAACGTTTCGACGAAATACCCCCCTAAAATCGACTTCCGGGTCATCTGTAGACTTTTTGTTTTTAGCCCTACAGTCCAACAAAAATTTTCAAACCTCACGTGAGATTTCCAATGACCCCCCCCCCCCGTTCCCCTTTGTGAGATTTCGCCGGACCCCCCCCCCCCATATTTCGTCTCACGTAATTAATGGAAGCCCTCTCAAGGCATCTGACTGGAGGTCGAAAGGTCCCGGTTTGAATCCCTGTCCCGGCTGGGATTTTTGTAAACCATTAACCGGACCTTCACCTGTGGCACAGTTTACTATGTAATGTGAAGAACGCCAGAACGCTTCCGTGGTTCGGATTCCACTTTAAACTGTAGGTCCCAGCTAGGGCTAACAACCCTAGTTGTAACATTGATGTATACACATCTACAGCAAATTCAAGCCAAAAACAAGGGCTTAACTTGGTTGTAGCTTGCCAAAACGAACACACATACATACATAAAAAATGTTTATCAGTAGGTATGAAGAAGTTTATCAGTTGCCGACTGGGATCGAAATGAGATTAACAACACAAGGAATATTACTATCTCGGTTCTCCGGGTGGAGCCGCGTCGATTTATTAAAAACTATCGTGGCTTTCCTCAGAGGACATCCTCTGGTGAGAGCCACAGCATGGTGGTTGAATCGTTAGGCTTTAATAAGTCGAAGTGGATCCACCCGGGGAACAAAGATAATAGGTACAAAGACCGCGGAAGTCTACCGAACTATGGGGTCCCCTGTGATAACTATGTACGTACTTAACTTAAAAGGGAAATAAGTTGAGTAATCCGTTAGCAATAATTGAAAACGAAAACCGGTTCAGTTATGAAACGACTCTGCCCTGAGAAGATATACCCGGAGAAGGTTCCATATCTTGATGAAGGATACCATCACAGTGAAGAGGAAGTGGTTACAGTACTGAGTGACACCATGAATATTTGTTTGTGGCTTCATGCCTCGTCGACGTCGAGGTCATTAGAGGCGGGACTGGACTGGGGATAAGGAACGGCAAGGAACTTGGCCATGGCCTTTTGAAGGAAGCATCCCGCTATTCGCCTGGAGTGATTTGGGGAAACCATGGAAAACCCAAATCTGGATGTCTGGACGAGAATTCGAACTGGCATCCTCCCGAATGCGAGGCGAGAGCGTTAACCGCTCACCCACCAAGCTCGGTGACACCACGAATGAGGGAAGAAATGTTTATTCCAAAACAAAAATAAGGGAAAGAACTTAATGTAATAAAGAGGTTAGAAGGTTGTTAAGAATAGAAGACAATAGAGTTAGTACACAGAAGGGCAGTACAGAACACGTGAAACAACTAACCAATGAACTAGCAGAAGCAAGGAAGGAACCAAAAGATGTTTTCATGAAGAATATTATGGCTGTAAGGAGGTTACTGAATGATTCTAGAAGAAATATCAGACCGAGCGTGGTGGGTGAACGGTTAACGTTCTGGCCTCGCATTCGGGAGGACATACGGGTATCCAGATTTGGGTTTACCGTGGTTTCCTCTAGGTGAATGCCGGGATGCTTCCTTCAAAAAGGCCATGGCCGAATTCTTTCCCGTTCCTTGTCCCCAGTAACATCGCGCCTCTAATGACCTTAGCCGTCGACGAGACGTAAAGCAATAAGTAATAATAATAATAAAAAAGAAATATCAGTGTTTTATTTAGAAAATTAGAGAAAGATACGATATTATGAATGAGGATGGAGAAGAAGGTGCCGAGAGTTTGAAACAATAAATTTATGTTTAGTAACTGGTCTAACGGGAGTGTCTGCATGATTTGTAGAGGAAAAACAGCAAGAGTGGGTGTCATAATTTGGTTTTCTAGGTTGTCTCTGAATGCAGAAGAAACAACTGGCCCGCAATAGTTAACAGAAGGCACGGCCAAGGTTCCAACGCACCAGGAAAGGATCACGCAATACAACAGTGCATTTTAGTTGATCACCCTTTGAATAGTTATTTTTTTCTAACATATGGATTTCATTACCGAAGATCATTGCGATTAGTTCACCCCGACTTGATGGAGGTTTATCCCCGCGTCTACATACCATCCCCTTCGGATAAGAACTTATTCTATTGGCAAGAGCTGACCTGTTGCCATCCGTTTGCGGAATGTGTTATTTGTGTTCTGTACGATAAATATATTTTTATTCGGGAAACTAGTTTTAACGCGAGTCAAAGTGACTGGTATCACCTATGGTGATAGTAGGAATTTATTACGGAAAAGCTTGTAAGAAAAAACGAATAACGATCATTTTAAAGATATTTTTGGAGATATTCTCGGAGTATTTCGCTAGAATTTTTTTTATATAAATGTATTTTATATTTTACATTAAATGATATAAAGTATAACACCAAAAATGGATAACTCTTATTTATTTGATTGATATATTTCGCGATTACCTGCTTTTCGTGTAAATATCCTCTAAGATTTTAATAAACTTCACTGTTTCTTCTCTTCTGTCAAAGAAAATTCTTAGGTTACGTTTTAAGCTAGTTCTTATAATTGCTACAGAGGATATAGCGTAAATATCGAATGCCCTTCTCCTGAAATGAATTTCTGCATCTAATTGTCATAAATAAACAAAAGACAACATGTAAATCTAAACGAACGTATCATTGAAAATTGTAACATACGATTTCCTCGCATTAAATTATTTTTTTTATCCCAATTCTTCGTATTTTTGTGCAGCTACTACCACAATAGGCGACTACCTTTTACTTGGCATCAAATTAAGTTGTTTTTTTATAATATAAACTTCTTTTGAACAATATAAATGCAAATAAAGTTAATATAGTCATTCATTTGAATTTTGCTGTTTAGCCCAGCAGCGCCTGTTGTGGCAGTCAGTGTAACTACCACTTCGGGCATTATCGAGACTCGTCGACGGTAACCGATCTATCAAGGTCACCGCAGTCTCCGGACAACGCAATCTGTTAAAAGAGGATGAGGCGGAGGTTGGGGACCATAGCAGCTTCCGCCTAGGAGATTACAGGAAACCGTCTCGAAACCGCAGTCATAACAGCTGGTACGCCGGTACCGGAATTTGAACAGGTGTGGTGGTACTTTGACGCGTATAGCCTCATTGTTTGATATTTTAGGTATATAAATGGATAACAGTGTAAGGATTAACTTCACTAGTCGAATGCGGAGAACTGGCTTAGGCTTATCCAGTCCGAAGAATTTCTTGTTCATTATTATTTGCACCACCATTTATAAAAATACACTGCCATTTCAGGTTAGTTAATTTTTGTCATTTCTACTGAATTAAGCTGTGATTATGTGACTTCTGTGCAGCCTATATATTCAACGGTTGAGTAAAATGCTGCATTATGGCTGGCTGGCGTGATGTTTTTCTAGAACATTCGGCCCTGAATGATTTCTCGCGCGTTTGATACGGTCATCGCATTCGGAAGAACTCGGGTTCGAGTCCCCTTTCAACTTTCCATTGTTTTCCGAAATGATTCCAAGTGAATGACGGGATGATTCCTTCAAGAGGGCAATGGCCTAATTCCTTATCATTATTTGCCCCCAGTACTTTTCCCCACCTCAACTACAATAAGACGAAGCCTGGGAAAAAAAACGAACAACGCTACATGTTGCCGAAAAATCTAAACAAAAACAAACAAATTTTTCTCTTTTTATGTGTGGACCTGCAGTTTAACATGAAATCTGAACCATGGAACATCCTGGCTGCAAGTGTTACGAACGAAGCAATATCCGAGAAAATTCCTTGTCGTACTAGTATCCAAATTATTCTATAAAATTTTGATCCACTGAGCTACCGCTAAACTGTTTTTAAATGTTTGCAGTTAATAATGTCAAATGTTCTCGGGGAAAGAAAATGACCAGCAGTTAGTAGCCGAGTTCTGTTGACATTTGGCCGCTACCAATTTTCTTTTCAACGTCCTTGCTGCGTTGTCGTAACAGCACTCTGCTTGCTGATCAATATGCCATTTGCTCGTAATCTCCAAAGTGTATCTCCGAAGTTTTACTTCACTTCCCTGCCTTCTGTTCACATTACCTTTGCATTAGTATCGAGGAGGAGTCTCGGGAAAAGCCTGGCAATAGTAACCAACGATTTTATAGTAGTTTTTTACACCAAAGATTAAATCCTACTGAACGCATTCATGAATGTAACCAAATTTCATTTTGATAAGATTCGTTAGAACCGCATCAGTAATTTTTTGAGCCATATTCAACTTTTTAAATTTAAAATCTAATTTAAGTTTTTATTTCCCAAAATTTGCCTTAATAGGAGCAGAATTATGCTTTAGATATTACTAATTAAGAAAATTGATCTGAATTTAACTGTAGTTAAAAAGAGCGGATATGAACTTACAAATGAAACTTCTCCAGTGTTAATGCCTAAAGGCTATATCTATTTCTGCATTTCATCTACTAACGAATTATTACCAGAGTTAGGTTTGAGTGAGAACAAAAGAAAACCAAATATTTTTTTTTGTGTTTACAAGTGTTATTTTTATTTATTTTTTGCTTGTGGCTCTATGCCTCGTTGAGGTCATTAGAGGCAAGAAAGGGTGGAGACAAGGAACGGGTAGGAATTCGGCCATGACGTTTTGAAGGAAGCATCCTAGCATTCGCCTGAAGTGATTTTGGGAAACCATAGAAAATCCAAATCTTCATGCCCGGACGGACATTCGATCCCGCGTCCCCCCGAATGCGAGGTCAGAGCATTACCACTCACCCACCACTCTTGGTTTTGTAAGCTAGTATAAATCCAAACAATGATCACTAATGCAACAAGGGTTTAGTTTAAATTTTCTCAACTCGGTCTCGACCACGAAGAAGCTGAGTTTATATTTTAAAGCGAAGATTCGTGATACTGTTGCTAATATATTTTCTGATGATGTGATTGCATGTACACCATTTGAAAAGATGAAGGAACAAAAATATGCTAAGAATTTCTTTTAGGTCGCAGAAAACTTGGTACATACTGTATACTTCGCCTCCTTGCTACCAACCTCCATTTTTCACCCCTTACAGTAAAATGTAAATCTTTGATATTAAATCCAAAGCCAGCGGATAATTTTGGTATGGTGAGTAACTACACCCACCAAGGAAATTCCGGGTGGGTATTTGAGAGCGTGTAACGTATATAAAGAGTATAATAACTGATAGAGAGAGAGAAAGAACTGAGAGAGAGAGAAAGTAGACAAGCTGAGCATAATAAATTTAAATGACAATAGTTAATTATTATACACAATTAAAATGTATTATTGAATAAACTAAATGGTAATTTATTTTTTACTCTATGCCCCTATGAATTTCTCTCATGAATTTGTTTAGATGATTATAACCATTATTGTTATATATATATTTATGTAGAGTAACCAAATAACATTTTCTGGGGGACCCCTTTCTGTCTGACTGCCCACCTGAGCCTAACACGAAACTGCAGATAAATGTAACTGACAACTAAAACATTAACTAAAATTTCTACCTGATGAACCACAATTTAGACCAGGTAGGGATATATCATTATAATTTGACTGCAACAATGATCTAAATTAATTTATGTAGCTTTTATAATTCCTGGAGAATAATGTTCATACGAGAGTCCAATGTGTGACATTATGTCAGTGTTAATGGCTCTTTTTACTCGTTTTGTGAGTAGCAATGCTTATTCGGTTGCAGTACCATTTTTATCTGAGATTTAACTGCTGTGAAAATCAATATTTGTTAAAATATTTGTGGTTAGATTGCTATGTTGGATGGAAACATATTAACAGTCAAAATTTGTGTAATTTGTCCCTTCTAACCATATGTTTAGGAATTATTTATTTCAGACACTACCACATACCAGTATTTTATTTTTCAAATCCAGATTTTTTTGGAAACAAAGGCCCATTTCCTCATTTTCATACGTCATTATCCAAATTCTTTTGAAAACTGTAGAGAGTATCGAATCGAGTATTGGAAAAATTTATGATCATCTTTCGAATGTAGATGGAGCAGTATATCATGAGTAAAAACTAAAAACAAGATGATAATGAGAGAGTTCAGAAAGTCATTTTAAAGGACTTCGTAGGCAAGGATACATTTTGCGGAAGTGATTTCTCCATACGTGAACGAAATATGAAGCAGCGCTTGCAGTTAAGCATATTTCAAGTGATTTAGCATGAAAAAATTCAATTTTGCATATACCACATAATAAAAAATTTTTCCTGATAAGTCAACAATTTTCATTTACATGCCAGTATCTTTTCATTCGTTGAGATCTTTATTGTCTGTCCTCATCTGTAAATACCCTCTTCATTGTGTGTCGTTTGTCTATTTTTGGTTTAAACATTGTTTCTTGTCTTTCAATTTTTTGAGTTTTTCTGTTTTGTTCTGCAGATCATCCAGGGTTACTTCTAGTCATTCCATGTCTTCTCTAACTTCCTTGATGCATTCTGCCTGTTGCTTCAACTTCTGACGCTTCTCTATTATTATTCTTGTTAATCTGGTTTCTAGTCTCATCTTGATGTGACCAAGGAAAGAAATTCTCTTCTTACGATAATATCTGTGATGGGATCCAGTTCCCTGTACACCACCTTATTTGGCACTATCCGCCATTGTCCCACATTTTGATATTTTTTATTTATGTATGTTATGGCTATTCTTCTCTCCACTTTTAAAATTTTGTCAATTCTGTTTTACTGAATGACTTTTTCCGTATGTTACCTCTGGTTGAACCACTGTCTTGTAGTGTTTTAATTTTGATTTGATCGATAGATACGTTTTGTTGTATGTATAGTACCATGTTAGTTTTTGAGCTTGTATCATTTTGTTAATTCTTTCTTGCCAAGCAGGTTTTTCATTCAAGTTATAATTTCGCCCAGGTATTTAAATTGTTGAAACTAATATAAAAATATTCTTTTGCACATTAGAGCAGATTAATTATCATTAAAATTAATGATAAGACACAAATTGCTCGTAGATCATATAGACAGAAATGCTTCTCACAACAGTCAAAACCAATTCAAAAGTACTTTTAAACTGAAAATATTCAGGCCAACTTGTCGTCTGCTGTTTCAGCTAATGTGCCAAGATCTAATTCAAGAAAGAATCTGTTACATGTTTTAAGCTATTTCAGTTAATATAAGCTGACATTTTTCGTATATTTTATCCAGCACAGGTAAGATTATTAACCACATGGAGTCTACACCTTTTTTATTTCTCACGTTTCCATTATTAATTTTAAATTGTTCAATTTCCACTAACAAATAAAGACTCTACCCGTCTAACTCAAAACTTTTTACTTTTCTTTTAAAATCCGCGTAACAATAATCCTTGCTTTCTTTTCTTATATCTCGACTCCATCAAAATTCGGCTACAGCGATTCATTTGTTTCAGAGGTAGTTAGTTATCAACTAACGGTTCCAAAGAGCCTTTTTTACTCGTATCAATTATACACAGAGAAAAGTTACGTGTATAATCTCCATTATCTCACAATGTGCATCGACAGATATCCGATTCGTGTGGCATATTTTGGATGCAGGCTAGCGCGTTGGAGATACGACTAGGGAAGCTAAAACGCTAGGCATTCTTGACCCTGTGATAAATACCCTTGCTATGAGATCCGCTGTGCACCATCCCGCAAATCAGACGTGAGGAAGACACCAGCTACGCTGGAATCGTCGAGTTCGCAAACACGACGCAGCGCCCACAACAAACAGCGCGAGCAGCTGTGTCCGGGCCAAGGAAGGCCATATATTTGCGGCTGCAGGCAGGCAACTTGCGACTTGATCAATGCGACCCCGACCAGAATGTTTCGGAGGCGCAGGCAGATAGATAGCGGGACCCGCCATCAATTGCAGGCGCTCTCACACACGACGCGTTGAAATATGCCACTAGCCGGCGCTAATGAACGAGAAGAATGTTCCCGCCGGCGGCAAATTTACTCTGCGCCTCAATGAAGCGGCGATTGGTTCCGAAGCTGGCCGATAAGTATCGGGTGAGGAGCTCATTAGGGTTCTGTCGCGGAGGCCACTGCAGCACGTAATTGGAGAGGATGGACTCAACACAGTAATACATTCAACCAATGTGCTATTAAGTGATGTTACAAATTCATGCCAGGAAAATTTATACAGCATCTATAAATGCTGGTAAAAGTTAACGGAACAGAAGAATTTCTGGTGCATTAATGTGGAGTCCAGTGAGAAAAATCTACAACTCAATTTCTCTATCTGTAAAACACCTGCCTTTCTTCTGAGAATAAAGTGCCATGTAATTAATGGAAATACAGATATTACTGCATAAAATAACTTGAACGGGAGCAACTCAAACAGAGAAAGACAACGGACTTTTTAGTGCGATGATATAGTTTTAATAAAATCTACATCTACAGTTATGTGTTTCATATATGCTAATCTCTGATCTGGCGTAGTTTTACCTTCAGCTGTATCATCCACTAACAATTTAGCCAATCCCGTATGATTTAAAATGAAACCCACTATCCTGTCTCTTGTTTCCGTAAGACTCTTCCGCTAGTTTCTTTTCTCATTCAACGTTTCTAAAACACTTTAATTGTTTACTTTATTTGTCCACTTAGTTTTCAGCATCACCTTTACAATGCTTCATATATTTCTAAAGTTCATGCTTTACTTCTGTGCTCCACACAAAGAGTTGAAAAAGTTCTTTCTGAGTCCTAGATCAATATTTGAAACTAAAAGATTTATCTTTTTCATTAAATCTTTTTTTGCTAGTGCTACTGTGCGTCGGCCACCAGTTGTATCGTACTTCCTAAGGAATAGAACTCACTCACTTCTCCTATTCCTTCCGAACTTATTTTTAATTTAATGTAATATTTCTGCTACATCTCATCACTTTCGTCTTGCTTTGGTTTATATTCAGTCCAAAATTTTCCTTCGCTAGTTTATTGAAGCCATTCAGTTGCTTCTTGGTCTAGATCTTAACGACATAAAATGTTTAATGTGACATTTCTCCACTGAATAAGTAATTCAGGGTTCCGCGAATGTAGTTGGTTATTGTATATACTAATTTGAAGGAAGTCAGTCTATGAAGAAGATGTGTTAAAAATTCTTGTTTTGTATTACCAAAACACCATAAAACATAAAATAATTTCATAACATACTTTATAATACTATTTCTATTATACCAATTGCAATAGTCCACTCCCTCAAATTAAAACCTGCAAGACTCATTTAATGCCTGCAGAGTGTGGTGTATTCGGAGGAGTAGCTAATATTAAATACAATTGTCGGATGCGATGTAACCTAAACTTCAGGAAGAATTACAGCTTCCTGCAACTCAAATTATCAACACATAAATACGAAAAGTTACTATTTTTTGGTACAAAAAATATGTTTATAATAGTCTGAGACTTTATTTCAAACTGTCCTTTCTCTTCAAACAATCCGCCGACCGATATGTAAATTAGAGATAAACTATCATAAGATTTCCGCCACCATAAAGTTTCAACAAACTTTACACCACATTTGAAATTTTCTATAAATTACTATTCTCAATAGTAAGGTCCGAAAAATTATTTACTGTAAGTAACGGAAGCGTTATCAAATCAAACGTCTTTCTTTGAAATTTATTTTCATTCATTCCACTTCCTCTAAACCATGTCAACATATTCCACAACTAGACACTTCACTCTTAACTGAAACAAAACTCTTTAATGCAAACCTATTTCGCTTGTCGTGAAAGTTGCACAGCTTTAATATTAAAAAATCTTATCTGAGTAGAATCTACGGTCGTTTTCTATGGAACCACACAACACTTTGTACTGTCGTCAACCTTTCACGACACTTTATACACCATTTGGCCAATTTCAATTATTCCACGGTAAACGTTGATCAGATTTCAGATACCAAACAACAAAACACAATGTTTCACTGCAGCTGAAATCTGTAGGTTTCATAACTCCTCTCCTGGGGGCGAAACATACGTGACCGCTCACGCTCGGCGATGGAAAAGCCACGCTTCTCGCAGCTCACCCGTATTTATAACATCTCACACTTTCTGACTAAGGCGCAACCCAGATCGACGCCTCCAAAAGAAGTAGTTCTTCCTTAAGCATCAGTGGTGCAATTTATTCTCCTTCAAGATTCTCAGATCATTGCACCACGCTCTAAATTACCAAAATATGGCCCAAAAAACACTCCAATAAATCTCTAAATGAAGTACCGTAACGTAACAACTTGAATTGAAACAAAGGTTTTTCAAATTCTATATCTGTGTCTACAAACATTTCAGTAGAGTCACTAAACATTATGGATTTTTCACTCAAATGATTACAAAGAACTGTGTATCTATCACAAATGTTATTTCTTTAGTATTACTTTTATTGTTTCATAGTAGCACTACAGAATATTATGGAAATTGTTGGCAAAGAAAAGTTAGTTGATAAATTATAACCTCTTTTTTAAAATCCTTTAAACATTGTGATCCACAGGAGAATCACAAACACGCTATACAGGGTGTTACAAAAAGGTACGGCCAAACTTTCAGGAAACATTCCTCACACACAAAAAAAGAAAATATGTTATGTGGACATGTGTCCGGAAACGCTTACTTTCCATGTTAGAGCTCATTTTAGTTTCGTGATACAATACGCCATTCTCCAAGGCTGCATCAGCGCATCAGGGATTCCATGCGACGGAAGGTGGATGCATGTATCCTCGCTAACGGAGGACATTTTGAACATTTCCTGTAACAAAGTGTTTGAAGTCACGCTGGTACGTTCTGTTGCTGTGTGTTTCCATTCCATGTTTAATGTGATTTGAAGAGAAGTGATAAAATGAGCTCTAACATGGAAAGTAAGCGTTTCCGGACACATGTCCACATAACATATTTTCTTTGTTTGTGTGTGAGGAATGTTTCCTGAAAGTTTGGCCTTACCTTTTTGTAACACCCTGTATATCAGCAAATCAGTCTTAGCAGACATGAATAAAATCGTTGACAAAGCACGATATTGAAAGAGTCTCTGCATCATACATTCATTCAAGAGATTTGTTCAGTCGCAGAACGATGCAAAATTATGATATGAAACAAATAAACACTTACTTCTGCAGCGCTTGTTTATGTTTCTAGATTCTGTAGCTCTTTACGAAATAAATTCCCTAAGAAGAATTCGGTACTACGCGATTATTTGTTAGTATCTGATAGAGACAACGCTTGAAACGATGTTTGGCTATCCATTATTGGCATTTGCGTTTGAATTTTTTTGTGTGCTATAAATCTGATGATAAGCACTACAGTTACAATTCTGGAATAAAGTGTGCATAATAAACATAAAGGCGAGAAATGAGTTTTTATAACAATGCACGAGAACGATTGTACAATTTGAACGTAATCTAAGCGTGTAGCCAATCTGTTGGAAGCAAAGGAAATGGATTTCGACAGATGCGTCTGCTATCTTTATTGGGTGTAGACTACCTTCTGTCGATACACAGTAGACTTGCAATCGATGGAAGCTACTCCACTGCACCATTAAGCCTAGAAATTCTCACTCACACAAAGTTCGTTTTTTTTCTTCTTGGCAACGAATAGTAACAAATTTTAATCTAAAAGATGCGATTATAAATTTCGTACCAGTTAGTAAGTCAAAAATTTTTTGGTATTGTAATTTATTAATTTAATTTAAGTGCAATGGAGTACACGCTCCGGTGGCAATTTCCCTACACACTCATCTTCCCCCTTTCCTGCACCCACCTACATTTTCCCTCTACAAATTTTAACTTTAAATTCTTTCAACGTTTTTGGTGAATTATTCATCATTTCCCTTGGTAACTTATTCGAAAAATAAAATATTCCCAGACCCTTATGCTTGAAATCGAGTGACAGCTTGTGGTCATGGCCATCTTTTCCCTTCCATGCACTACTTTTCATACCTACACCGATATCTTTCTATGCCTCATCGCCAGTATACGCCTTGTACACTCCCATGACTCTCTTCACCCTCCTCCTGTCTTGCAATGAATCCCAAGAACCCAATACGAGTATTAATATGATGGTTTAACTTTGATAAATCCAAGTTTAATATAATTATGCAGAACGAAATAAGTTTAATTCAGTGTCGGATTAACGAATAAAGCAGCAATTATATTCAGGATAGTTGTACAGCACAAAAATCAATGATTTTGTGTGTTATACCCATTATATCGGAATCAATGAACACAAATCTATGAATATATGGTGAAACGCACCAGTGTGGCTCAGTGCTGTACACTGGATAAACAACGGAGCCGGGCACGAAGCTAGGCACTCGCGTACCGGCGGTCCGGACTGCTTTTTAGGCGGTTTTCCGCAGGCATCTACTCCAATCTTTGCCTTATAAACCACAAGTTTCACAAAAAATAAAAAATACAGTTATCACACACAGAACATAGTTACATATTTCGCAGGCAGATGACAACACTTCACCTCCGCCATTAGTACGTAGTTTGAACTGGCAGTAGGTATAAAGTGCTTGTCATCAGCAGGACCACGCGGCCGTAAAAACAAAGCTCCAAATTTGAACATGTCAACGATGAGTAAAACTCATCAATTGCAGCTGACCACTGGATGTTGTGAAAAGGTGTTGAAAAAGAAGATATGGTAATATCTATATATATAAAGATGAGTATATGTTTGTTTATTCTTCATACAAATCTACAGTTTTCATCTGATCTCGATGAAACGTTGCAAACTTATCCTTTGAAACAAGGAGAAAAATACTGTCTACATTTGGTTGAAAAATTATCTGCATAAATAATATATATTGTCTTACAATTTCGAAATATTACTGAACGGCGATAGACAGACGCGGTGGATATGGAGGTATCTCTACTGTTTTTCCCTGTCGCCGTCATGTAGCTCAGTGGCTAAAGCGCTTGCTTACTAATGTTTGGGTCGTGGTCTCCAGTTCAGATCTCCGTGGAGGCTAAGATTTAAAAAAATTGTTTTTCATCGTAAGAGTCAGGCCTGGGCCGTAGGTTATTCGGATTGTAGATATTAAAAAGTTAGGGGTGCAATGCGAGGCAAATCGTAGGTAGTCTTGCAATGTTGTAGGTGTACACTTTTTTACGTTATAATGATCTCTCAGCTGTTGGTCGCAGTCAGTGTGTGAGTGTGAACCACAGTAATATTATTATAAATACGGAAGTAAGTCTCTGTCTTTTTGTTACGTTTTGACGACTAAATGGCTATATCGTTGTGATGGAATTTGACAAGAAAATCTGTATGAAGGGCACAGGACATTTTTCCCAGTATGATTAACAGTTATAGCCACGAAATTTTGAGACCTTATAGAATGGTGACAGAAATATGTTGGAAATTGATTCTCTTCAAGAGACAGGTTCGACGGTAGAATGATACAGTGATAGCTTTCTTGTCATATTATTCAGACTCGGTGTTGTTTGGGACCAATCCTTCGTTACCAACAACTTTCAATTTTCAATTCTGGCAAAAAAAAAAAAAAAAAAAAAATAATCCACGCGTACGAAGTCGCTGGTACGAGTTAGTGGGGTAATAAGATTGGTCGTACTGTGATTGTTTTGATCTCTTTAACAAATTATTTCTTTTGCAACGTTTTCACAATTTGACAATTGTCAAAAAATCCATTTCTTTGTTTTTCAATTTTGCTTAAAACATGAAATTAACACTGCTTTATTAACTCAGTAATCGCTGTGCAGCTGTCAACGACCAGTGTGGTTATAAATTTTAACTGTGGAACCCACGTTCACTTACTAAAATATGCCGTTCTTCCCGTAACGGAAACTATGATATTAACAAAGCGGCTAATGCATTACTCTCGTGCAACGTTCATTTTACAAGTGAATGTGTGGTTTAGGCTTAATTAACATCATGAAGTAATTGAGCTGCACGGTAACTGATATCTTAGTGTATGATGTTATGGAATAGAAATCGCAGTGAAGACTTGTTTAGTCTTGGATGGTAATACCTCTCAATAACATTGCTTGGGTCAGGTTCTATAATTAACACTGGTTGCTGCAGGTCAATATCTCATTGCAATAATTATGTGATAATCCCTTAAACTTAACAATGGTAGCACTATCATAACCGTGGCGCCGCAATTTGATGATGGATTCCTATTTAATTCGACGAGATAATTCGAAAGTGAATATATCTCTTAGTTCTTGAAGTAACCACTGGCAAAAATTAGTTATAGGCGACGTTTTTCTTCTGGACTTGGTCGCATTTCAACGTATTAACTACCGGTAGTGAAAAAACAAAACACTCATTTTACGTGTCCACCATGTATTTTCAAACGGTATAAATTATGGAAACATATATTAAACGGGTCTCCTTCTTACATTTAGGGATCCGTTTTGTCGGTTAGCTGCTCTTTAACTACTCAACACTACACATACTTTTACTGCAGACGGCCATGCCTTACTGCTTTTATAACTGAGACACATTACCTCCAGTTGACCAGTTCGCAGCTTGTATTATCTTATCGTATTCTACCTTTAGCACTGTCAGCTTTTAGCAATCCCAACTTCTGATGGAATATCTTTAGATATATTTCTTTACACAAAATAATTTCCGCCTTTTACTTCACAAATACAACATTTATTCGACAATGTCTTTTATACCATTTTACATCACTTATTTATACAAGTACGATTCTTCGAAACCATCATCCATACGTTTGTCATTTAATCACATCTTCAATAATGCTTTCCCATCAAAAACAATACTTGCATCGATCTTTTTCATGCCTTTCTCTCCAAATTTTCGTTTTTTTCATATATCCTCTTTCTGCTATATTATCATCTCTGGCCCACTTCTCCTTGCTGCCAATGAACTCATAATAATGCTGTTATTAATTAAAATAATTTATAACAACATAACTATCATTAAATTACATTAATAATTATCTATTTATTTACATCAGCACAAGTTCCTTGTGGCTTTGGGAATTTATTTTGTCCAGGGTGCATTTCAATATAACTGCCGCACATTTGGGACAGTACATTTCAAAACAAAGCGAGATATAAACAAGCAAGAAAATAAAATAAAAAATCCTGTGTTTCGATTTGTCTCGTCAAGTCACATAAGAATACATACCAAAATTGCGGCGCCTCG
This sequence comes from Vandiemenella viatica, assembly GCA_031002005.1. Lineage (NCBI taxonomy): Eukaryota > Metazoa > Arthropoda > Insecta > Orthoptera > Morabidae > Vandiemenella > Vandiemenella viatica. The sequence continues at coordinate 217,173,598 of CM061919.1, forward strand.
GTTATCGTAGAGTTCCCATAACATGATATAAACATCTGAAAAATAGATACAAGGGAATGGTATAAACCAGATTTCTCAACCATTCTCAACACGAGGAGCAAAATGTCAACAACAAAAAAATAATACTGGGAATCACTAACTTTAATTACTATTAAGAGAGAGATTTCCTCACTACAGGAGTTTTACTCCAACACAACAATAAAAAACTCGGAACACAGATCTTGACTTCATCTTCTCAAAATATTTCTCCAGATATTTAGATCTTGTATATCTTTCTCTTCTGCACCAAATCTTCTCATTGTTATTTGTACACTTTAGAGCGAGGTAAACATGGACCTTCCTCTATTCCTCCTTTCATTATCTTCCCATTCCTGTACTAGTATTGGTAACCTAGTGTCTTCCATCCTCCCTAAATGGCCTTACCATTCCAATCTTTTTCGTTCTATAACTTCATAAATTTCTTCTTTCAATTCCATTAGCCTTATTATTTCGGTATTCCTTACTTTTTCTTTTTTGATATTCTTGCTGATCTTCTCCAGAAATCCATTTTAAATGCTTTCAACTTCTTAATATGTTTTTGATTGTTTGGCCCTGTTTCTTATCCATATAAGAGTATACTTTCCAATAATGACTAAAATATAATTCTTTTTGTTCTATTCACAACAATCGTGCTCCATAGATTTGAATTGAGCATCACGATTACTTTCCGGCCATTAGTAATTCATTTAATAATTTCCATATTCGATTTTCCTCTTTTCAAAATTGAACCGAAATAGCAAAAATTGTTTACCTTATACCGTACTTACTTACTTCGTCTTCATGGATAGGCCAAAAGCCTGTTCCGACCTCATTCTTCCAACCATCTCTTTCTAGATCTTCCAATGTCCCTTCTGCCTGTGGGATGGTAATCCAGGGCAAGCTTAGAAAATCTATCATTTCCCATCCGTAGAATGTGGTTCTTCGAGTTATACCTTTTTTGGGTAATTCTAACATTTAGCGGGGAGATATTCAGTAATTCCCTTATTTCCTCATTCCTCCTCCTATCATTTAGGGAATCTCCTTTTACTGACCTTAAAAACTTAATTTCAGATGAGTTTACCTTATACTGGACGTAATTTTTTCCTACGTGTATATTATCAACCTCTGGGACGTATTGTATTGTGTCATTGTAATATAATAAATCTAAAACCAGGTTTTGAATCTCTTAACGATACGCAGTTATGAAATGGGATGTCAAGTATTAAAAGTTAATTGTATATTGACTCGTCTCTTAATATTTAGTATCCAAATGAATAATAATGTGAGTATAGGCTGAATAGTACGTTACACCACCAACATACATGCACAAAATAAAAGAGCTTTTATTTTGGTTTACATTCGGGAGGACGGCGGTTCGAATCCCCGTCCAGGCATCCAGATTTGGGTTTTCCATGGTTTCCCAAATCACTCCAGGCAAATGCCGGGATGCTTCCTTAAAAAAAGGCCATGGCCGAATTCCTTCCCATTCCTTGCCCCCATCCTTTCCCGTCTCTAAAGACCTCGCTCTTGAGAGATTTAAAGCAGTAAAAAAAAAAAAAGATGTTTACTTCGCCACTCTCATGTTAGCAACTCTACCGTGTACCGCGGTTTCTCACACCTACAGAAAGATCCAAAAAACATCGGTCATTTAAATAATCCTTAGACGAATGTTGCTTTTATTTATGCTGGAAATGGTAGAGATGGCAGATTTTTGCCAGGCCATTCAAATATTCGTGGCTTTTAAAAAGTTTGGCTAATAGTTTATACTCGTATTCTGCTTATACAGTAGGAATGGCATATCTAAATGTGTTATATTTTATACGAACGGATGTAAGAACGGAGACTTCACTGGTGTATAATTGCGTGAAGACTTCATTGCTATAATATTTTTCCTGCGGACCACCTGAAACATCTTCGCGGACCACTGATTGAGAAACACTGATATAAACGTTCACCAGTGGTCTCTTAACAGGAAGCGCAAATGAGATGGCAATGCTGAGAGGAAACTTCGTTGATGAGTGTAAGAACAGCTGGGTGATAACCGTCTCCCCTGGCCTCGCTCCGCTTAGTTTCAATTTTAAACTCATCTCAGGCAGTCGCCTCCACCCTCGCAATCAGCGGGAGCGTTTTAATTAACATTTTTAAAAGGCTCGTCAATCTGGTAAGGGGCTGACAAGGGGAAGAGAGCTGTGTACAGACATACATAATGGAGTGGTGCAGCGTCGGCGGGTAGGGTCAACAGAGATCTCTATCGAGCCGGGGAGGCTCGCTTACCTGCAACACGAGACAGACACTGGAAGAAGACGGATTACCACGCAACCGGCTACCTCCGTGACGGCTCTATACACTCCCGGCAGTAATTTCGCCAGCCCACAATTTACACTAGAGCAGCGTTTCTCAACCTGTGATCCGCAGTATGGTTCAGGTGATCCGCATGGAGAATATTATAAACTATCTTCGAGACCGTAAAAAATGATGGATTGAATGCAACATTCTGCCAGTTTATTATTTGCAGTTGGTTAATGATACGTAATTGTTATTACATAACGCTAATGGCTTTTATTTTATAATGTTCTACATATTTCATTTGCAGTTCACATGACAACATAGTAGTAACTTCTACTGAATTAATGACGACGGAAGTATAGAACCAGTGGAATTAATAAATGGAATCCCAAAAACGTTTGCTACCCATGTAATATTAGTGTTATTCCTGGTCCAGGCACAATTCTACAGGTTAAATACGGAACTACTCCACCCGAATTAATTAATACCTTTAGTAACGTTGCACTTTTGAAAACAGTTTTTTTTTTCAGAGTGAATTATGCTGTAAAAATATCGGCGTTCTAAAAACATAGTTTCTATTACCCTCATATGAATAACGACGGGTATCACCTATTGTGGTAGAAGGAATTTATTCTAGAAAAGTTTGTAAGGAAAAACGAATAACGATCATTTTTAATGATATTTTTCGTGATATGAGTTAGATTAAAGGAGTATTTGGCTATGATTTATTCAAATAAACGCACTTTACTTTAAATGACGGAAAGTATAATATCAAAAAACCTATAACTGTCATTTCTTATACTGATACATTTCGCAATTACGTACCTTTCATGTAAACTTTCTTTGAAATTTTAATAAACTTCACTGTTTCTTATCTACTGCCAAAAAAATTCTTAGGTTATGTTTGAACCTAATTCTAACTGATACAGATAATATAACATAAACATCGAACATTATTCTCCTTAAATGGATTTCTGCATCTATTTTTCGTAAATAAACAAAAAGCAACATGAAGGAAGAATGTAATATGGTGGCTGTTGATTGGCGCGTGAAGGCTGGCACGTGACCGTTCTCTTGTCAAAAGCTATAGACGACGTACACAGTCTCCTGATTAGAATTTTATATAAGAGGATGTATTCGTACCACATAAGGCTGTAAACAAGGAAAAATTAGAGGTGCAGCATCTTAAATGCCATGAATATTTCAATGACCAGGCAAAAATCTTGAATTTCTAGGATAAGGATAGGACAGGATTTTTCCTAAAATAGTCTATTCACTAAATACGTTTATAATTGGCATCATAGAGAAAGCTGTACATTTAAGCATTCAATTAATGACCGTTTTCTGAGGGACTGTGGTAAGTGTGAGGGACCTCGGTAAGTGATAGTGTTTTTAATATAATAATGATGAAGTAGACAAAAATATAAGATGAATAAAATCCTCTCGAGTGACTAGCCATTGTAAAGTTACTCAGTCACTTGACGATGGCGTGTTTTATCGATGGATTCGCTCGGATAGATATCCGAGAAGATTTTATTCATGTTCAACGTCCAGTCTTGCATAAAAATATATGGTGTTTGGTCTTCCTTCTTTTATTTTCTGCATGTAGGTGAGTAGTAGTGTGAGGTAACGAGCGTACAGGTACATTATTGTTAATTTGATTACAGTTTCACAAGAGTGTTTCCGTAGTAATTCAAAACATACTTTTAGATTTATTTCGTTACAACGGTAAACAACAATAATTTCCAGTTGATGACAATATACACATAAGAGAAAATTAGGCCCATACAAGTTAGTACTGCGTAGAATTATTTTTCACAATATACTGATCCTCGGGTTGAAAAAGATCGAGGAGAGTATGTTCGGGACAGTGTCATTACTTCAAATAAGATTGGTTTCCACCTCCACAAAACTTTTGAAAACGTTGAAGATAGTTAGTTACATTAGTTGTCAGGACTCATCTTCTTGTTAGCTGCAAAGAATTTGATGGTAAAATATTGTAGGATCAGTAACCCCTGTTGCCTGAATCGATTGCGACACCATGATGATGTCTGGCTCCTGATATTGGGTTATCTGGTTCGCGTCCTGGTGGTGAAGGAGATACTTACCATCAGCAATTGGCCAGCAATAGTAGGAGAGGTGGCAGTGCACCATTCTTAATCACCATATTGTGCAACAAAGTTCTGGATTAAATCCGAAACCTCTCCGCAGTGCTTACGACACTGTCTATGGTGATTCGTATGCAGGAAGGGGCGTTAAGCTTGGCGGCCCCTATTTTATTTCGGAAGAGTAGGCCTGAATGGGTCAGCAGCGGATTTCACTCTCTCCTTTCTTTCATCTCTCATCCACAACACAATCAACACTCAATAATGAACACACACAATGCCACAGTAATCCACTCTTACACTCATCAGGCAGAACATTATGACCACCCAATAGCCGATATGTCCGCCTTTGGCAAGGATAACAGCGGCGACGCGTCTTGGCATGGAAGCAATGAGGCCTTGGTAGGACGCGGGAGAGAGTTGGCATCACATCTGCACACACAAGTCACCTAATTCCCGTACATTCCGGGGAGGGAGTTTGAGCTCTGATGCCACGATCAATCACAACCCAGATGTGTTCCATCGGGTTCACATCTGGCGAGTTGGGGGGCCAGCACACCAATTTCAACTCGCAACTGTGTTCCTCGAACCACTCTATCACAATCTTGACCCTGTGACATGGCGCATTATCTTGCTGAAAAATGCCACTGTCGTTTGGAAACATGGTCGTCATGAATGGGTGTACGTGGTCTGCAACCAGTGTATGATACTTATTGGCCGTCATGGTGCCTTGCACGAGCTTCACTGGACCCATGGATGCCCACAGCAATGTTCCACAGAGCATAATTGAGCCGCCGCCAGCTTGTCTCCGTCCTGAAAAACGACGGTTTTTCCCCTCCCATCGGCATGATGAAGAAGGCATAGGGATTCATCAGACCATACAACGATCTGCCACTGCACCAACGTCCAGTGACGATGGTCAAATGCCCATTTCAGTCAGTTACCGATGTCGTGGTGTAAACACTTGTACTCTGCCCAGAATTTAAGTCTGATGTTAGTTCCGCCACAGTTTGTCGCCTATCCTGTTTTACCAGTCTGCCCAGCCTACGACGTCTGACATCTGTAATGAGGGGTGGCCTCTCAACCCTTGACGTATACGTGGTTTCACCTTGGTTTCACCACTTGTTGAAGACAGTCACCACAGCACTCCTCGAACACCCAGCAATTCGTGCAGTTTCCGAAATACTCGTGCCGAGCCTCCAGGCCATCACAATCTGCCCTCGGACAAACTCAGATATATCGCGCGCCTTCCCCATTCTAAACACGGATAGCACGCTCACTGATAATACATGCACCGTGCGTGTGTCTGACTAGTAGTCATTCCTCGTCAGGTGACGCTGCTATCGACTGGACGGGTTTACATCGATAGTACGTAGGTAGTTATAATGTTCTGGCTGATCAGTGTATATCGTTTATAGAAGTTAATACTTCATTACAAACTCTTCGTCTCCTTTTATACGTAACAAAAATCAGTGAAGAAGGTGCTATTTAAAAATTAAGTTCTCCGCTTCTGTTGAATTGCTAATTTCGAATTGCGTATTGTATAGTTGTTTACAAGTCGAAATTTTGACCCTAGCGTTGACACGAGTGACATGACGTTCTTTTAGGAATACATGATAAATATCTTACTTGACACGCGTCATATTGAAGTTACTACACTAAAAACGTTCAACAATCTTAGAAACCTACAGTATCTGCAATAATAATCGTATATAAATAATTATTGTTTTAATACATTTCGCTTTTTAACACATTATCTCTGGAATAGTTTACTTTAATACAACTCAAATATGAAATCACTGAACTATTTAAAAAAAAAAAGTTGTAAATAGCATCCTAGGAGTGTTCATTTGTCAAACGAAAAATGGAAAGCCATGTTTTTGCAAACAATTATTAATAATCTTCTCTCATAAATCATTCCATATCGTTTGCATTTATACACATCTTTTCTGCAAACTGCAGAATTAACGCACTGGTCCACCTGTACAATAGAAATACTCTTGAAAACTGGATATCGATTCGAAGACCTGTCCTAAGTTACAGATAGGCATCCGCATTCTATCCGTAATTCATTACATTTAAAAAGAAATAGTGTCTTACTGAGAAGGAAAGGTCTTGATAAATACTAGTGGTACTGTTGGAGCTCTAGCGGATATAAAAATAAAGCGGACTCCGTAAATAAAGCCGCGACGGGAACGTCAAATAATGGAGGTCCGCCTTCGGTAAGTCCTGGATAGAGACAGTTCCTCTCGCACAAGTGGGAGTCGGGACTCGCAAGAAAGAATTCCGCTTTCTGAAAAATTCACGTTGAGTAAACCAAGGGAAAGCGGATATTGGGGCCGGTGACGCAGCCTCGCCCCGCGGGGCTTACCTGGTGGGTAGACCCAGCGGAGCGATTCCACCCGCCACAGATATTAGGCTCCCGAGCAGCTTTCTTTGTTCCTCCAAGTACTCCACAACAACACATCCCGACTGACGCGACGGGTAGCGTGTGTTTGAAGCTCTTCGCAAAAATAGGAGAAAAACGCCATTTCAATTGAAATTCTACAGAGATAATAGTTTTATCTTCTTTTACTGGGATATGTAGAAAGCTTCTGTATTACGGAATGACTATACGCTTACTGTTGGTCCTTATCATCCCAACTCAGCAGTTTTGTTTAAGGCGTTATAGCGCTGCAGTACTGGACAGGGGGAAATACGTCGCTATGCTTACCAGCACCCCAAAATGACGCTTTATGGTCTTTAGGCAGGTTTCTGTAATTCTCTATACTTATTTTTAAATATTTTTTCGTTTGCCGCTGCCTAAAACACATTTTACAACCAAAACGGCCCAAACATACAAAATTGACTGCCAAATGGCAATATTGCTTTGCCTTCCTTTGCCTAACTTTCTAATGGAGTCTGTGAATGACAAATTACTTAAGCACGATATCTCGAATTACAATGAACCATTTAAAAGTATCTTTTGCCTATCCAGTGTTGGGCCTTTTTACGGTCTCAGTCCATCTTTTTTGCTGGTCTGCCTACATCTCTCCTGCCTCTTGGAAGATATTTGAGGATTTTTCGTGAGATCAACTCCGTCTTTATTAGTAGTAGATGGTCTGAGGTGTTATATAGTTTTACACAGTTTGGTAAACTGTTTTAATATTTAGTGCCTTAAAGATTTTAATTGATCTTTTTTGTCTTGTAGTGTGCAGCCAACTTTTCTTCTCATGAATCGCATCTTAGCAGTTATTGGTCTCCGTTCATCACATTTGTGGACTGTCCAGGCCTCGCTGCCATATTCTAGGGTAGGTTTAGCTAGGATATCGTATAGGCTGATTTTGATGTGTCGTTGAACAAGACATGGTTTTAAGATGCTATTTATTATTCCTGTAACTTTCGTGAAGTTTTTAATTTTTTGTTCCATATCGGTTTCTAGGGAGTAGCTGAGGTATTTAAATACTAATACTTGCACAACGTGTTTGTTTTCTATTGATTTTTTTTTGTGATCTTTACCTAAGAAGGTTATAACTTAAGTTTTATCGAGGGAGATCTCCATGTTGCATTGTATTTAAAAAAATATAAACTAAAGTTGTGATATAATTAAACTCTTATTTTTTTTCTAATTTAAACCCATTCTTTTATGATACTTTCCTATTGTAATTTGATAGATATTTTACTAATAAAGAGATTAATGTGTGGTAGTGTATGCATAAGGTTCATATGTTCAGATTATGTGGCAATTTTATTGATGTGCTTGACTAATCTGAAAAACTTAATCCATTTGTTCAACTAACCACATTTTTACCAGTTTCCGCAAGTGTTTTTGAGCTGAAGAAGCCTATAAACGTCTCTTTACATCTTTTTGGCAGAATACCAAAAACTTTAGTTGTTTCATCAAACTTTGATCATAATTAAAATATTTAATCAGAATTCCATGTATGCCCATAACCTCAACAGTGTTTACGAGGACTGAACAAAAGAAAATTATTTTTATTTATTATCAGCATACAAGAGTTCTATTTGATGCATTTATCACAATTTTTTGTTTGTTATGCGTCTTCCAGATGTGTGTTGGAAGTACAAATTCAGACGATTCAGCTATATCCATTTTGTCTCTGCTTTCGCCTTTCCCTTTTTTGTAGCCTGAAGTGGCCACATACATCAGGGAAAAAGGAAACGTATTTATAACTGTGATGTAGAATGAACATTTTTTGATTGTTATATGAAGGCCATTCTAAATGTATATTTATGACTTTATTCTGATGTAATCAGTTATTGAAAATTTCCGTTGGTACACAACATTAACCAGACGAAAATTAAATTTTTGAAATCACAGGTTGTGTAAACAAAAGTTAATTATGTGTGAGATTTGTTCTGAGCAACGTTTAGTAAAGTGACATGCGCTTGACGTTTTTATGTTATTGTGAAATGGGTTGGTCACTAGACACAAATAACTGTTATTTAGTTTTATAGAAAACATGTCACCCTAAAAAAAAGTATTGAATCATTTAAAAAATAAACATGAGTGCATATGAGATCTAATTGCAGTTCAAGCAATAAATTTAACTGCCAGACTTGACTTAATTTATTTTTGTTTCCGTCTCGGTTTATTAAAACTGAACGTTTTGTATTCACACTGTGCGCTTCAATAAGGGACTGTTATGTACTGAGCCATTGTCGCATGCACAGACCAGGCTCGACGTATGACCGAGCCCGCCACGTGTTTCTCTCAACACACAAGATCAAATAGGCGGCAAGAGGCACTAAATCTACATCTACATCTACATCCATACTCTGCAAATCACAAACATTGTGGGTGGCAGAAGGTGCCAAGCACCAATCCTAAACCCGCGCATTACAATCCCGAATAGCACGAGGAAAGAAGGAATACATAAAATTATCTGTACGGCATCTTATTTCTCGAATCTTATCCCTCCGGCCATTGCGATCTAAATAGATTGGCGGAAGAAGTATTTCATTACACTCGTAATTTAAAGATTTTCGGATATTCTGCAATAAATTCAAACGCAAACTACGTTGTCTGCCTTCCAAACTATCCCAGCCCACTCTATGAATCAATTCTGTGACGCTTTCATAAGGGCTATAGCAACAAGTCAAAAATCGAGCGGCTCTCCTCTGTACCCTCTACACTGAGTCAATCAGGCCCTTGCGATACGGATCCCAAACTCCACAAAAGTAATCCAGATGCGGACGCATTAGTGTTTTATACGCTGTCTCCTTTGTATGAGCATTACAATTCCTCAAAATACGACATATGAATCGCAATTTAGAATTAGCTTTGCCTACGACGGAAGTCATGTGCAATTCCCATTTCATGTTGTTTTGTACTATCACCCCCAGATACTACAGGGAATCAACCGTGTAAACAACTGAATTGTTTATTTTGAACTCGTGAGTAAACTGATGATTTTTGTTACTTATTCGCATTGCTTTGCACTTTTTGCAGTTAAGTGTAAGCTTCCATTTACGGCACCAATAGTAAATAGCATAAAATGATAAACTAGTTGTTCCAAAGAAGGAGTTCATTAATCCCATGGATACACAACATGGTAACTAGCAGCTTCTTAATCCGATAGATGAAAAGCGAGGATAATGATTTGAAATCTGTAAGTTTGTAGATTAGATAACGTGATGATTTTTGCTGATTTACCTAAGCCGTGAGATCATAAATTAAGCCGACAGACAATAGAGGCAGCGCTCTGGACAAAGGTCCTGCTTCAGGACGAAGCGCGTGGCGACTAATCCTGGGTATTAGTCCTGCCTGAGTACGGACCTGTCAGGCGCTCTTAGTGCCCCAATTGCAGCGCAGACGCTCTCCTGGTTATGCGCATAAAAACTTGACGCAAAGTCACAAGTGTTTGGCCAGCGGACAAAGCGACCGTGTCCTACCGGCAGAACAAATAGTGAGATTAGAACAACAGAACAAAGCAAGATATGGCTCGAGATCTCTGGAACAGACAACCAACGTGTTGTATACAGAAGTAGCAGCTCGAGAACTTCGCTATATTTTAACCAATTATGAAGACAACAGGGCAATGTATTGTTATGAGGTTTGTCCCAAAAAAACTTTTTACTTAATTATTTAGAAATCGTCGACGTTGAGGCCTTTAGAGTCGCGAGATATTTGGATAGAGTCAACGGAAAGAGAAATTCTGCTATGGCTTTCAAATGAATCAGTTTCCACCTGAAGACATTCTGGAAGACCATTGAAAATCGAAATCACGATGACCAGAAAGGAAATAAAATTCCCGAACAGCTGGTCGAATACCCTGCTGGTCGATCAGGAAAATATTTTTATCAGATAAATCTTCGAATATTAATTATTACCAGTTACATGTATATTTCTATTTCATTTACGCTAATGTCAAAAAACTCTAAATGTTGGGTCCATTTTCTTTATCACAGACTTGGAATTCTAGTGCCTGCCACCGAAAACACATGAATGGAGGATGGACTGAAACTTTATCTTTAAAGAATCATTGTGTCAGCTCGAGCGCAGTAATGAAGAAGGCGAACCCCACCTGCTATTACTATTACTCCACGGTTAACTAAAAGTTGGTGTCGGGTGATGCGTTGCACCTATCTTATTGTGTAATCGCTAATGCATCGAAAGGGACATATGGGATATGGGAGGAGGCGCTCAATTGCTGTTTCGTAGGAACCATCCATGCATTTGCATGGAGTGATCTAGTAAAACCGTGGAAAATCCAGATCAGGATGACCGGAGCGTTCTCGGATTCTGTTTTCTCGCTCGATAAGTCCTTCCCATACCATTCCCTAATCACTCGTGAAAATAATGAATATGGAAAATAATCGGTTCTAGTCTTGATTTCACTTATTTTCTCGGTCATTCCTCGATATGAATGTTGTTGGTAGTAATATGTGTTTGCTGTCATCCTTATATAGACCGCCGCCAATTAGCTTCTGACGAGAGTAACGCCTGCGGTGTTCCATATCTTCCCAAAGCAACTGCTTCAACATCGGACTTGCGCTTTCCATTCAACTATATATTCCTGTCACCAATTGGCGACATTCCCCTCCGTTTGTTTTGAATGGCCAGTGGAAGGCGTATCTCTGACTGTAGTCAGAAAATTATTGCACTTTTTTTGTGCCAGAACTCAGCAGTCACGATTACTTTGTTGAAATCGAAGTTCTGAATATCAAAGCCCTTGGTTATGGCGCCGTTGCAACAGTGTTTATTGTTTTTTATTGTTTAGATTCAGGGGTATGGCGATATACCGAAGTTTCATCATCTGTTTTAGTGTGAATAGAAAAACTCATCTCACGCATGTGCTTAACGAATGAGGAAGTCTGTAGCGAAGCTCATCCGTTTAGTTTCGTATTCGTCTTCTGGCATTTTGGGTACTGTAGCATTATACTCTGGAGTGCCAAAACAGCATCACACGCCTAAGTATATTTTTTTATCTGCTCAACGTCTCTCTAACAGCGAAGTCTTTAGAGACGGGGAAAGGATGGGGGGCAAGGAATGGGAAGGAATTCGGCAATGGTCTTTTGAAGGAAGCATCCCGGCATTTGCCTGGAGTGATTTGGGAAACTATGCAAACCCCAAATCTGGATGCCAAGATGCGGATTCGAACCGCCGTCCTCCCGAATGCGAGGCCTAAATATTAAGCACATTTGTCTAATTTATACGTTCCGATGGCCTATAGTACGTAACCACAATATTGTGTTCTGTACCAACTGTCTGCTATGAAGGATTGAAATATTGACTATTAGTGTAAAGCCTTTTGGACCAACCTTCTACCTCGCTAGTATTCTAACCGAGTATTATATTTTAATCAGATGTTTTCACTAAAATATCAAACAGGTCACGTCATCTTCAGACAGTTTCCCACAGAACATCTCTTCCTACAATCTCACAAGAAAAACTAAGCAAAATTAATTAACTCATTTACGTGCAAAATTTTGTAGTGCTGAGAGATCATTCTTCAAAGCGTGACACTATTTGAACCATTCGGAGATGAGTACAGTGATTTTGAATCAATTCATATTTTGACAACGAAATTCACCCATAAGTTATTTAAATCATCAATCTCGTGGAAATTAGTGTCTTTAATATTCTGCCATTCTAACAGCAAGTTAATAAAGACATTAACTTTAGAACGCAATTATACTCCATTATGGTCACCGAGGTTGTAGTCCTCTAGCTGACTGGTGGTGACAGTGTATCTCAAGTTTCATCACACACTTGTTTCTCTATTTTAGCACCCGTCTGTCTGCTTTGTAACGAGGCTCGTAAAACAATGTATCAGCTGACACAGCGAGTACTTCTGAAATGCAGACCAGAACCAAGCACCGAGCAGGTTAATGACTGATTAACATTATGGTTTGGTACTTTTGTTTTCCAAGGTTTACCAAAGTTACTCCTGGCACTGTTTCTTCAAAAGGCTGTGTATGATTTCTCTCCAGTTCATTAACCAACATTTTAATTACCTCGTCAGTAGTAAGGATATGTCTGTTTGGATTCAAAATAGGTCACGCGCCCCGCCCCCTCTGCGGCCGCTTCCCCTATAATTAGGCACCTGGCCGACTGTGCGGCCTGTAATTATCTACCTGGCTGCCGGTGCCGCTTACCGTCAAGGTCACCCGCCCCGCCCCCTGCAGGTGTGCAGGCCGCTTCCCCTCCTATATCCAGAACACCCATGCCGGTTTGGTATTAAATAGGTCACGCGCCCCGCCCCCTGCAGACATGACGGCGCCACCGGCCTGTCATTATCTTTGTAGGTCACGCGCCCCGCCCCTGCAGCCACGCCGGCGCCTCTCACCGTAATTATCTCGACGGCGCCGAGGCAGGACACGCGTACGCACACACGTCGTACCCTCCAAGTCGAAAATGGAGTTACGTGGTTTATGGACGCACCCTTAGCATAACAAATTTTCAGCTCCCCCTCTACTTGCCACGCATTCGGGAGGACGTGAGTTCGTATTCCCCGTCCTACCATCGAATTATTATTATTATTAAATACAATGAGAGACGAAGAAGGGGGAGAGAGAAACTTGGTGCTGGCCCATTCAGTCTTACTCTTCCGAACATGCGATCTTAAAATACTAATTATTCGCTAATTCATCGTAACTACTGAGATAATTAGCATTTTTTCGTAAAGTGCGGTCAACGGTACAAAACCCCCGTCGGTTTAATAAAGCGGGAAGGAATTCTGCATGTTGAAGAAGGGAAATGGCGAAACCTGGTGTCGGCCCATTCAGGCCTAATCTTCCGAAAGATACCAAAAGGTTTAACGTCCCCTTCAAAGGTAGTTTACTAGAATTCGGTGAGTTTTGTTTTGCGCGAGAAGGAATTCGGCCATAGCCTTTTGAAGGAAGCATCATGGC